>OX104123.1:12812342-13293074 GCA_944474755.1 Limnoperna fortunei | reverse complement strand
AGAGAGAGATTTAATGAAGAGACAAATTAGGATATTATATGGAAATGTTTTTTTATTTTGCTAATTTTTTATTTTTGATTCTTTCGTTCCGCTGGAATATTGCGAATTATTTAAGAAATAGATTATTGCAAGCGGGCTTTATGGGAATTAGAACATGGTCAGACCTTATATTTGTCAATATTTTATACCGAGCGATAGCGAGGTATAAAATGGAGACAAATATAAGGTCTGACCATGTTCTTATTCTCATAAAGCCCGCTCGCAATAATCTATTTCGATTCTAATATGTCTAACAAATGTTTTAAAATTTCGAAGCGGTTCTAAGAGGACGCGTTCAGTGGTAATATTGTTGTTTTGAAACTAATACGATATATCCCAAAACAGTATGTTAAAGCAAATAAAATTGACATAAACATATATTCTTGTCATTTTATTGAATGTACGTACCTTTTAAACCAAAATATTGAGAAATCTTAACGAAATTGCATTGTTCCAGTTTGAAATTTTCAGTTCAGCGTAATATGACGTCGGAATTCTAATTGTGACGTCATATTAATTCGAATGTAGAATTGTTAAAAAAATAATGTATCGGGAGTAGTTTAAATCATATAAATCTCAGAATTCAGACTAAAAATAACTTATGTATTAACAATAACGATAATTATGGACAACACATAACAAACGGCATTTGTAAGTCGGTTTTTACATTTACACAAAACACGCAGTTTACGCATGTGCGAACTAAACTTATTGGAATTTTGACACTGCTTTGTCTACATAGCTAAAGCAGGACGTCATATTAGAATAAGTATTAGTAATGTTATGTAATTATTTATGTCCATAAGATATCACACCATCGGCTGCCTCTTTAAAAAAAAATGAAAAACATAACCATGCAGTACTTTATACTCGCCCATCCTGTCTGTTTTTTTTTGTCTTTGAAAAACATAATTATGCAATACGTTCTTACATATATTATATTCACGAAAAGCCATGCCGTTATAATATTTTTTTCATTCAGTACAATTATTTTTCAATTGAATAAGAAAAATAGAAATCAAACCAACAAAACAACAAAAGTCCATTGGCAATTTCGAAAAATGAACCTAGAAAATCAAATACAACGCTAAGCAAAACCAGAAACACAAACACAGAAAGTGAGTAACCCTCTCCCTCCCCCCCCCCCCCCGACAGAAAAATATGTGGGCACTCTGGTTTTTTTCTGGACGAGTAAGTAGTGGCTGCCTCTAATAAGCCACCACTCGAATTACTCATTGTCATGTCTAGGGAAAAGTCACATCCTTATCAGTAAAAGTCATAGTGACGACCATAGAACTTCTGAAGCGATAACATCAACCAAGGTACAACACACCCTTGTTTAAGTATATTTAAAAAATCGGAATACCGGTCACCGTATCTATAGCATAACGTAAAAGTTAGGAAATGTAGACTTCGAACGATAGATCTGTTGATCTGTTGCTATCGATAAACGGAAAGTTGAAGTCACTGAAGGTCAGCTGTAACATGAGGGTATTATCAAGTCAAGGTAATGCCCTCTCCAGTAACAAGCAATGCGAACTTTGAGAGCACCCTGTCCGCAGTGATACTCAAACCCTCGATCTCAGTATTGACATACTACGTGATTAATAGTAGACGAACTACCTTAACCGCTAGGTCACACCGATACCCCTTTTAAATTTGTATACATAAATATGTTCATATACGAACTAAATGGAGAAAAAATGTCATATAAAGTTTAGAAAACGACATTTATATATAAAAAAATACCCCAAAATGATGCCTGCATTTAAATCATACAGCACATAAACTTATACCGAATTAAGCACATCGTTTTTTTTATTCTGGAGTAAAATTAATATAATCATTGCTTAGCGGGCATTGTTATGATACGACAGCACTTGGGACAGTCGTATTTGCCTTCAATATTATCTATAGTGCCCCCGCCTTTGACACATTCATGATCAATGTGTCAGGCAATACCATATTCCATCGTGGACTTAAGATGTCATGGCAATGTTGTTTGTATGAGCAGCTATTGTATTTTACAATTATCACCCTAGTTGGTGTGTGATCCAATGATTTCTTTCCACCCTAGTTGGTGTGTGATCCGGCGATTTCTTTCTCCGAGAAAGTAAGGTCACCCGAGGGCTTGCCCCGAGTGTGACCTTACTTTTCGAGGTGAAAGAAATGCCTGGTCACTGTTATATTATATCGAATATTTAAATGAAAACAATTCAATATTTGCAACATATTTTGGACATTTTTAACTTTTTCCACAGAAAAAATTCTAGCCCATACAATGTAGACAGAAACATGTTAACATATACTACTGTTTTGTTTGAATGTTTTATTACGTACATGTACATTTATCCAAACGCAAAATCTCCCGCGAGGGTGACCTTACCATGCGACCCAACGGTTACCTGTTGACCCAGCGAAATCTCACATGTCACGTGACGGCGTCTAAGCGAATCAAAATAAAGATTTATACATGAGTATATAATATAATAAGATCCGTAGACTACTCATAATATTCTATCATTAGAAAGTTTCGGTATTGATTTTGACATTTTTTATTTAAAGTATTTACAACATACAAGTTCCAAAAATAGTTTGTGGTCTGCTTTTTAGCTTGGAAAACACCACACGTGCATAAAGTCTGGTTGGACTGATATTTATTTCGTGTGATCTATTTCAACGAAACTGACAATTAAACATACATAAACTTCGCTCAATTATTAAATAACGACATGATATCAAAGTACATCTTTATGAAAAATCACTTAAGGGCTATTTTTAGTTTCTAAACGGTTTGTACGTAGTAGCGCTGACATAATAGCTAGTGGCTCCCGTTTAATATTTTTTCATCGCTTTTTATATTAGCAACATCTATTGGCAAGTAAAAATCTCTTGGTGTTACATCACTTTTTTTTAACAGTCTGTTTTAGTGCAATTAAACTATGACGTAAAATTGCACGATGACTTACTCATCTTTAACCTTTGACATCACAAATACAGTTACTTATTTGCGGGACTTTGCGAAGAGAACAATAATTTGCAAATGTTTTGCATCTTAAAAAGAAACCCCGTATTTATTAAATGAAATGTTTTGTTTTTGTTTTTGTGTGCATAGTATTGAGTGCAAGCTCGGTTTTCAGTGCTTCAAAACCACAGACGCCAAGCAAGTCCCCGCTGGCGAATAAGGGATGTACTCTAATGTGTTTTTTCGGAACATTAGACCGCAGACTGTAGTAGGTGACGTGATTGTAGGATACCTTAATGATCCTTGTTGTAGATGTCGACAAAAAGGGGTAGTCATTAAAAATGGCAATCTTCACGAAAAGGATTCTGGGTATCCTACGTCAAGCACAGTCACCTCTGCCACACTTTGGTTGACGCCATGAAGGATATCTCTCATGGCGGATAAGCTTTGCGTACAAACGCAGTAATTTAATTTAAAACTGTATCAAAAGTGTATAAATAGACTATATAAAAACAAATAAGATTGTGTGCATTATTTTACAAACATTATTCTTTGTTTAAAAACGTTACGTGCAGACGACAAATGTAGTGCCGCAGTATACGTCGGATGACGGGTGGTAGAGTTTATATCTGGGAACCAGTTATGTTTCTCTCTGCCGGAGAGTGTACAAACGGTTGTCCTCTGCATAAGTTGTACAAATGTTTAATAGCCAATTAGAATAGCCGTCTTAATCTAAATCATCCAACCAATGTTTCTGATTCATTTACGCATTTGTAATACAAAAATCTTGTCAACAACAAAGTACACGTCTGGTGCTAACTGATTTGTTTGATAGATGACGGGATATGTTGGTTGTATTCATGCCTAGTAGGTCGGTGAATATTGTGTTCTACGGCTGACATTCCGATAGCGACCTATATTACAGTCATTAATTGTATATATTGTTGTAATGAACATACTTACTGTGGGGGCAATATTCTAATAAACATTTAGACACTAATTTTCTTATGTTTTCGCGTTTAAATGTTAGCCACTAATTGCAGTACACAAAGAAATGAAATGTCTCCGATTGCTCTGAAACGAAAAATGATATTATGATCAAATTAAAATATCTAAGAATTAGCGATACTACGAAAATTGGCACCTACGAAACTATCGTTTATCGACGGTAATAAGACATGTTGTACCGTTTGTCGTAACCAATTTTCCTTTTCCTGACATGATAATGACTACCCCCGGATATGACTAATAACCCAAAGTAAACCTATGTGATACGCGTAGAACATGAGTTGCTATACCTTCTGGAGCATCTCTACCATGTTACAGAATCTCTGGTTTTTGTGTTTTGTGACGTTTTTTGTTGTTGTTGCCCTTCTTTTTTTCAACCATGTTTACATCTTTCCCTGAATTCTCCTCGGTATCTTCGATTCTTTTTTTCTAGTAAAACATAAACTGTATCCATTATTTAACTGTCAAGATTTAGCACGTGCACTTTAGATGTTATATCAATATTTATGCAAAAACCTGTATAACTTATCATAATGTCTTCAGGGGAAAGATACCGTAGTGATTAGAGTAAATATTACGTCACAGTTAACTCTTAAAAGATGATTTAGACACGGTTGCGTTTTCTCTGATGTGATACAAATGAGACAGAAATTTCATTCCCTACACCCTAATCGTGTTTTTATAACTAAGAATAAAAAAGATTTCTGCTTACATGTTATATAACTTTTCAATAATTTTTATTGGAGATTGTAGTTCCATCTTTTGTCTATACTAATATATTCAAACTTAATTCGAAATTTGAGTATGCTACAGTAAAACTAAAAACGTCCCGGAAATGGTTAGTTTCCGTAAAAACCGCGAGAACCTTCTGTATCTAAGTAAACACGATTCTATACTATAAAATGTAGTTAAAATCATCTATTGATGACATTTGATGCAATATAATAGACTATGTGCATTACTCTCATGTTACACACTGAAGGATTAACATTTAATTCCTTATTCAAAGGTAGGATGTATATAACATTTATATTTAATTAAAATTTGAGATGTTCATCTTTTTAATTTACCACTATAAAATTGTTTAGATATTTTTGATCATGTGAAGAACCTCGGTGGCATTAGAGTTTCAGTAGTTGTGAAGGACCTAGGTGGCCTTGGGGTATATTTAGCTGCGAGGGACCTGTCATGGTTGCCTAGGGTGTAGATAAGATTGAGGGTGACGTTTGGGTTTAGTTATATGTTAGGTATCTCGGCGACCTTGGGTATTTGTAGGATTCATGGACATCGGTGGCTTAGGGGTTTTAGGTAGGTGGGAGGGGCCTACGGGTTTAGGTAGGTGGGAGGGACCTTGGTGGCCTTCTGGTCCGGGTATGTGTGAAAGACCTTGGTGACCTAAGGGTCTATGAAAGTCTGAGGGACGAAAGGAACCTCGGTGGTCTAGGTATGTGCTAAGGACCTAGAGGACCTATCGTTTTGGTAGCAGTCATACAACAGTCATATTGTGCACAGTCGTTATATTAATTAAATTGTTGCTGATCAGGGAATATTCTTTGAAAATAGATGGGTTAGGGATGTGAGTATCTTCGATAGTAAATGTGTACCAGTAACAGGTTACCAGATAGTGTACACTGCATTAAGTACAACTGTAGTAAATGTGTACCAGTAACAGGTTACCAGATAGTGTACACTGCATTAAGTACAACTGTAGTAAATGTGTACCAGTAACAGTTTACCAGATAGTGTACACTGCATTAAGTACAACTGTAGTAAATGTGTACCAGTAACAGGTTACCAGATAGTGTACACTGCATTAAGTACAACTGTAGTAAATGTGTACCAGTAACAGGTTACCAGATAGTGTACACTGCATTAAGTACAACTGTAGTAAATGTGTACCAGTAACAGGTTACCAGATAGTGTACACTGCATTAAGTACAACTGTAGTAAATGTGTACCAGTAACAGGTTACCAGATAGTGTACAATGCATTAAGTACAACTGTAGTAAATGTGTACCAGTAACAGGTTACCAGATAATGTACACTGCATTAAGGGGTCGTCCATAATTGTCAACCATTTTCATAAGTGTGCAAACCGCACACCTGAGGGAGGGGGTGAAAAATTTCGACATTTTTGCATACACTTTTTTTTATCTTCAGAAATTTTTCGTTTCCATGGTGTTTGCTTTTTATATTAGTTTAATGGTTGATGTACACTTTTTGACGGGGGTAGGGGGTCTCAAAAAGTGTGCTTTTTGCACACTTGTGAAAATGGTTGACAATTATGGACGACCCCTAAGTACATCTGTATTAAATGTGTACCAATAACAGGTTACCAGATAGTGTACACTGCATTAAGTACAACTGTAGTAAATGTGTACCAGTAACAGGTTACCAGATAGTGTACACTGCATTAAGTACAGTGGTAGTAAATGTGTACCAGTAACTGGTTACCAGAAGGTATACTACAACAGCGAATACCTGCGTTGTGTACAATGTTTGTCTGTAAGCTTCGGCATGCATTATATTTAAAAAGTGGTGAAAATGTCGGTAATGTTTTAAATGTTTTAAGCAATTTAGTATTTTACATGTGCACTAACTGCAAATTGCATGTAAAAGTTGGAGCTTCTAAAAGCGAGCGAAAAAGGGACTTGGTCACGGATATAAATGCCATATATTTTTAATGTTAAATGAAAATGTGTTGGCAAATCATAGCAATGCTAGTATTTTCGACTAAATATTAAAATATTTACTACCGTTTATTCCAGTTTTCCCATCGTAGGTCGGTGTTTTCTCCGGGTAATCCGGCTTACTCTCCCCATAAAAACTGGACGCCACGATATAGCTGACAAAATGCTGAAAGAAGTGTTAAACAGCATTCAAACAAACAAAAAAACCAAAAACGTTTAATGGTATTCCTTGTATGTTATTCCATGGAACGAATAATCGTACTCTCAGATTTTTCGCGATCCGACACATCACAAAACTAAAATCGGATAAATACAGCCGTAAAATTCGGCCTAGGTTTTTTCACGAAGTTTATTTAAGTGAAAAAATTAATCGATATAATGTGCAGGTGCCAATCATTATTTCATCGGAAAGGGGATGGATTTTAACAGCTATCAAATTATGAAAGCATATTATTTCTCTAAAACATAATTGTATACCTTTGAAATGTGCCGTAATATATTTAGGCGAATATAACAAATCACTAAAAAGCGCCTACGTCCTGAATATAGCTGAAATATTGCTAGCTGGAGCTTAAACAACAATCAATCAATCTTAAAAGTGCCCCCCCCCCCTTTTCATGATTGTTCCGAATAAAATATTTTTGTTATGTGACAATATAACATTTCATGAAAGAAATCGGAGATTAAAATAATTTCCATTCAATGCTGGTTTACTGTTATCGATATATTCAACTTGACTTTGGTTTGCAGTTTTTTAAATACTTACTCGGTATTTTGTTTCATTGAACAATAACGTTATAACGTATTTATTCTATGTGGTTTGAAGATACTTTTATCATTAAGGCATATAATTTAAGAAACGGATTTGATATTTAACACGTCTTGTCAACATGTTTTAACAGGATAAAAGACGCTGTTTGCTATTGACAGCGAGCGTCATAATTAACAATGTCAAGCAGTACGATCTATTGCGATCTAAGCACCCTTAACAAATCCACGTCAAAGAAAGCGACTGTGTGACCACGAATCAATGAAATTCACATTGATTGACAAAACAGTATTATTTATGCCCTGCAGGTCTCTTACAATTCTGAGACGTGTAAAATTGCACAGGGATAATTCCAAAAATATTTTGTGTTATTTAAATTCATATTTTTTCAGTTGAATTACTATTTTTGAAATTTAAAACGGTTCTTTAGAAGAGGAATTATGGAATATTATTTGGTGGTACATAGCCTCGCATTTCTCTCAGTTTCTAAGACATGAACAAATAAAATGTGTATTTTTTCTGACAATGTAGGACACGACATCTGATATACAATGTACTGTATTCAATCGGCCAATTACTAAATTACTACTCCAACTAAACATTCTAAAAAATCTAAATTTTAGCATTGTGATCTATAAGTGGCCGTGTCTTTAAGTTACAGTTAGTTATTTACTGTTGATCGCCGGCGTGTTAGCACAAAGCTAAGGAGTTTGAACCTGACGTCAGTCTCGACTCCAACCTTAATCAATGTCAGTTTTCCTGGCAATGCTCAGAGATTTCCACTCCCTAATATTAATTCCCTACTTGCGGTAAGCAAGATTTATCTCCCATTTGCAGAGTTATCTGTTCTTTAGAACAGGTACTATTTAGTTACTATTGTGGGTAAAAAGCTGTTTTTCTGCATAATTTTATTCACATATATAGCAGAGCATCTGGTAAAATTTATTGTGATGTACAAACTAATTCTGCAGCATATTGTAGTTGTACTGGAACAGTCAGTCCACAGAAATTATTTAGGAAAATAAAAACTTGATTTCTTTCCTGTATTTTCAATACCAGATATCTGATGTTGGGAGAGACAACTCTTGAAAATGGGAAGTAACTCTGTATTCGGAAAATAGGGAATTGGACGCTAAGATATAGCTGTAAAATTGTTAAAAGTACCGTTAAACTCCATTAAAACATTTACACTAAAAAAGTCTGTAATCATATTTCAATATCCTGCTTATACCTAATGAATTTGTCCAAAGCAGTTTTAGCAGCATACACAGCAATCTACACGCAAAGCATTCTGGGAATCCGAAGTCAATCACAATCAACTCTGCAACATTGATTGACGCCATAATGTAAAACCTTTAACAGTGTATAAATGGACTATATAAAAATAAAAAAGATCTCGTGTATTTTACAAACATCATTCTTTGTTCACAAACGTCACTGGCACATGACAAATGTAGTCCCGCAGTAAACGGAGGAAGGGGTTAGCAGAGGTTATATCTAGGAACCATTTATGTTCTTTGAGCCGGAGATTGAACACACATTTTGTGTTAGTCTGCCATAGCTTGTTAACGTAGGTATCAGGTGGCTGGTTTAATAAAAAGTAGCCCTTCAGTCTAATTAAATGTTTTCAACTTTGCTCAAACATTTCTTCTAGAAAAGCAGTTGGAAAAATTCTTCACTATTACATGTACATATTTGGTTTTATATCTCCGGCACAGAGAACATAACTGGTTACCAGATATAACTTGTCGTCCATCGTTTACTGCGGGACTACATTTGTCGTCTGCCAGTGACGTTTGTATATACAGAATGATATTTTTAAAATAATTGCATAAAAAGGTAAATTACACTTCTTGTCTAAGGATGGCAACACATTTTTTACATTAAAAATCCAAAGAATTGATATGTCAGTTTAATTTAATTGATATGGCTTTTCTATTTGCAAAGTGTAAAATTGCATTAGCCTACAACATCTTAATCATTTGGATTTTAAATATGTTTTGGCTTGAGCGCCACAGATGTCTTAATTAGACCAAACGCTAGTTAATAACTATGGTATTTTGGACGTCTTTTATCATAATAAAGGGATAAATGTAATATATTTGGAGATTTTCTGTAGAAACATTTTGATTTGATTTGATAAATTAGGTTGGAAAATGAAAACCAAAAATCTATTTAGTCTTTTGAATCCTTTGTGTATGGAACATGTGAAACTAATTTGCTTCTTTCTAAACATTAAAACTGAGGGCAAAAGTGGTTTAGTTTTCCTACTTTTTATTTGTTCAATATTCTGTATTTTGTTTTTGTAACAAGTATATGCTTACGTGATAATAAAGATAGTAATATTATTATTAGTAGTAGTAAATGTATTTCGACGTGTTAGCCAACAAGGCGTGAAAAGCGAAACCGAAAGAGAAACTGATTGATTGATTGTTGTTTAACATGTTGCGAAAGAGAACATACAGGAGAGGTTTAAAAAATCTTAAATAGATTATTTTGAGAATGACAACAGCTCTAAATTTAAGATTTAGGGGGAATGTCGAATTCATTTAACAGAAATCATACAAGATACGAAGGTTATCATAAAGCATATCAGCCATTTTGCTATATAGTTTTAAAGGGTCCTCGTGGCAGCCATTTTGTTTTATATGGTTCGTGTTGTATATATTAATCTTTCAAGTTTAATATGTAGTTTTTTTTAAATATTTTTGTTCCTTCGATTTTGTGTATCAAATGTCATCAAAGCTACAAAGGTCAAAACACAATTTTGTTATCGCCAAACGTGCGACTGATCAAGACTAATCAATGGCGCCCAAACCATAAAAGACCTCGTTTTCGTATCCAAATCTGTTTTTCGTTGTACACGCATTACAATCACTTCGGATTTGTGTAATGCATTCTTACAATATTGTAATGTTATAAACATCTGTATTAAATAAAATTATCTTAAAATGAGCCGTATATCAAATTTTATGAAATATCAAAACCAGTAGTTGCATCCAATTTCCCTATAATTTGATCTAATTACGTTTTACACCGAATTAAAAGCTTATAAACACCTAATAAAACGCTCCAGTGAGCTTGTAAATTTACCAATAATTACGTAGGACTTGCATGTCCGTTGGGAAATGTAGATTTCTATACGAATGTAAAAATAATTCAATGTTGGTATTGAAATAACATGCGTGTGTTAATATCATTGTCTGCGGAAATATATCAAACATTCAGGGGCGTGGCAACCAGAGACAAAAAACCATCTGTGTACACATTGTGGTGGGGCCTCGGTTAAGGTAGTTAATATACCATTGGTCACGTGGTCTGTCAACACTCAGTTTATGGGTTGGAGGGTCTCTGCGGACAGGGTGTACTCGACTTAAATCTAACTTGACAAGGATAGCCAGTTTTCATACCGCATGTCCGGGATACGCCGGATTCTACCCTTAATTAAAAATCGGCGCCATGATATAGCTGGAATATTGTTGAATGTGGTCTTAAACGCCTTTCAAACAAACACATTGTGCTCGCAAACAAATATGTACTTTCTGTCAAAATTTTTGTGTTGATACTGGAAACCAGTTAGTTTCAGTGACAGAAAACGGCCAGAATGCATGAATTGGCGTTATTTCTGCCAGACACCTGCCGTACGATGTGAAAAGTTTTGCTACGTGACCCTTTTTGACTAGATCATAATATGTTTTGTACACTTCAGTTTCAGCTATCTGCGCTCTTGACTTTTCTACTGTGACGGCGGTCGAGTGCAAATGACTATAAACGGACAGACGGATGCAGTGATGCTGGCTTTAGTCCTCAAAATCAAATAAACACTAATTGTTCTAATCTAAAGTTTATTAAATATATATACATCTCAATTATCTACAGTCAATTTTTCAACATAGTAGGAGGAATGCCTTTCACAAAATCAGCACCAAACATTACATTCAGGATAATCTAAATCCTATCGGCCAAACGCACATGAGGTAACGGTTGAATATAATTCAACATAGTGGAATAACTAACAAATAATCCACCACAAAACACGCATAAATCCCATAACACAGAACACAGACTTATCCAAAGTAACAGGTTAACCATTAACCATTAAGTACATCCAAAAACATCTCATGGCTCATATCAAAATAACACCAAAGAACCTACTCTAACATTGCCACAACTGCCTCCCCTCTTCTTCCAAACTAACAAACAACTTGGTACTTATATACCCAAGCCTTATCACCTGACCTCAATTATCTCCTAAATTTCTCCTAACTTTCTCATAAAATTCTCCTAACTTTCTCCTAAAATTCTCCTAAGTTCCTCCTAATTTTCTCCTAACACTTACATCACCATAATAGTAAACAAACCATAAATCAGTTTAAACATGCATATACAGAACTGATAAAAGATATCATATTACTACTTTCACTAAGTTAATGACTTTAACACATGGACAATACATAGATTACACTATAAAGACTAAAACAAAGTTGTTATCACTTGGACACAAATTATAATTATGACACTACAATGTCAGAAGATAAACTATATTAACACATTTACATTCAATCTGGAAGGTAATTCCTCAAATAATTTTTAAGTACGGAACATTATTCATTTTTTTAAAATATGTTTAAACTAATCCACTTTCTCCAGATTTAATGCCTGTAAATGTCACCAGACGCCGCTGATGAACTGACTTAAACGCTCGTCTGTCTTAAAAACATTACTCGCCCGGAGAAAATGAGTGTTTCTATCTTTTTTATTAGGTTCGAGTTGCTCGTTCTTTATCTTTGTTGTTCCTTTTGGCTTCCTCTTATGTCGTGTCCCCATGTCTAAATCTGGATTTTTTCACAGGCCTATGGTTTTCGATTGTGGTTGAATATATACGCTTTTATTGACTGTAACCTTGATATCGTTGATGAAATTTTAATCTTTGCAAAATCGTCGAGAATAGTTTATAATATACTTCAGTCCACTTAAATTGATGAAGTGTATGCATTTCAGCCGAACGCTTAGTGTCAAATTAATTGTTCAATTTCATGCATATGTATGCATGTCTATTAATAAATTATTTATTCAGTAAATTACACAAACCTATCAAATAATGCAAAATAATTGATATTCGTTACCTACAATATAAGTAACGTAATATAAGTAACGCGACGCACTGTAATATAGAACATAAATAGATTGTTAAATGCTGTTAAGTACACAAGGGAGGGGGGGCTCAACGATATACGTGAAAAGGTAGCTTTTCTCATTGAAAAATATATCATTGGATTGTTGTTAATTATCTAAATATATCCATGCCTCAATTCTCATCTTAAGCCCATGAAAACCACATTGATTTTACAAAGTGTTCCGTTAACATCACTTGATCATTTTTGTAGTGAATGTAATATTTCGTCAACGCGGATGTGAAATAAAACAAATTATATGAATAGTTCTGATTAAATAATTCCATATATGATTAGGTCCTGATTTGCTACGTCCGAAAATATATGAATAGGGTGGGTTTTCAAATCTCCGTCCGCAGACCTGTTCCTAAAAGTATCCGTAGTCCCCCCCCCCCCCCCGGTGAGGTTACAAAAAACTATTTTTTGTTCACATTACACCGGGATATTTTATGATAGTAATCAGAAGAAAATATATATGGATGCATCTGATTGGATGTTTGGGTTTAAACAAAAAAATTTCAAAATATAAACATTGATTGAAAATCTTCTATATTTGGGGAAACATTTATTATAGCCTGGAAAAAAAAGTTTTTTTTTAAAGAGGGACCGTTTTACATTTTGTTAGTTTCATTCAGTGCCACGTGTCAGTGCTGATTTTTCCATCCAAATTTTCGGTCATTGCCGCACGACATATATTTTTTATTTGTCAATAATGAAGTTGAGCATTTCAGATTAAACAAGCAACTGCTTGAATAGTGGGTTTAAATTTGATTTTTACACATAAAATCTTAATTGCAGGTACCCCATTTGGACAAATGTGAAATATTTGGTTTATTGTAACCTATAATACCAACAACCGTCATAAGCAATCCATATCAACACTGTTCTTAAATATTGTGTGATCTAACACAGACACATCGTATCAAGCAAACATCCAGAAGACTTAGATGTTATATAGGAAATGTTATAAATTTGTACAAATACTAGTCTTATTATAACGTTTGTTGTTATCGATCTGTGGCCGAGGGGTCAATGCTGTTTCTTTTCGACCAAGAGATGCAACTTTATTAAATCAACATATTGCTAATTAATGATACAAATTAAATATACTGTTTTGCTTTGAGTTAATGTTAACAGTTTAAGCTAAAAAATTTCGTTACTCAAACAGTAGATACTGTTATTCTCAATAATCACACTTCTGCAAGTGTCGTAATTCTTTATGTATAGTACTCACAGATTTGCTTGAAAGATCACGTGGTCACTAAGGGACAGAATAAAGATCACGTAGTCACTAAGGGACAGAATAAAGATCACGTGGTCACTAAGGGACAGAATAAAGATCACGTGGTCACTAAGGGATAGCATAAAGATCACGTGGTCACTAAGGGGCAGAATTATACAGTGAAAGTTAAACTACTAGCATTAACTCCTATTAATAGCATCAGATTAGCTGTATTAAGGAAATTAATGCGCATTATACACTGTAATTACGATGCACATTTATGCGGAGAAACAATTGTTATTTTTCCAATCCTGTTCGTTTATCACGTTGTGTATTCGAAAGCGTAGCTTATTTTCGAATTTCTTCTTTAAAAGGAGGAATGAAACCAGTTTCATTTCAAAATTTGTTAATAATTTGTTCAGTCATGTTCCCTACTTTTTAAAACAGCATTCATAGCACATTATTAACAAATTAAAATATTTACTGGGGGAGCCTATCAAATACGTAAGGAATTTTAAATGAAGCGTTTAACGACAAAGTTAAAATTTCTACATTTCCGAATTAGAAGAAATCATAATAATACATAAAATAGCTAAAAATTATAACAATGTATTTAGGAAATAATTCAAATATGGACAACGACGATTTATCGATATGAGCGCTCTCCTCAGGGGAGGTGGATTATCGTAATGCTGATCACGTGATTTCTTATAAATTTAAGGCACTTTTAGTAAATAAGCGTCAACTTTTAAAACGAAATGGGACGGAATAACAAAGACGTAACACGATTTAATATGTGATTTTTTTGTGCTGGGTGCAAAGCCCACACTTAATATAAATTTATGGTCGGGGTCGAGTTTTATGCTTTTCCGGCGATTGTTGAGGAAAGTGCCCTAAATAAAATCGCGTGAAACCATGTCACATAATAAGATAAATTTAACTACGTATTGTGAAAACGGTGTATTGTGAATCCCATTAGATAAGAGAGAAAGTATTGGGCAAAGGACGAAAAGTGTTAACGGCCACAGTGATACTATACTCTTTTTCAAAATCTACCAAAGGGATATGTATTGTGCCGTGAATGATCGTGGCGTCCTCCAAACACTCAATGTCCGCGCTGTACAAATCTTAACTATTAAATTCTGAACGTGGCAATAACATAGTTATGTGTTTTTACAAACACAAACCTCGGGGAACAAATACGAACCACGAGGAACGAAACACAAACCACGGGAAACGAAACACAATCCAAAAGGAACAAAACACAAACTGCTGGGGACAACACAAACCACGGGGAACAAACACAAATCATGCACGGAGACAAACACAAACAGCGGGGATAAACACAAATCGCGGTGGATAAACACAAACCACGGGGAACGAAACACAAACCGCGGGGAACAAACACAAATCATGCACGGAGACAAACACAAACAGCGGGGATAAACACAAACCGCGGTGGATAAACACAAACCGCGGGGACAAACACCAACCACGGGGAACAAACACACACCGCGGGGGACAAACACAATCCATGTGGAAAAAAAACACAAACCACGGGGAACAAACACAAATCACGCACGGAGACAAACACAAACAGCGGGGATAAACACAAACCGCGGTGGATAAACACAAACCACGGGGAACGAAACACAAACCGCGGGGAACAAACACAAATCATGCACGGAGACAAACACAAACAGCGGGGATAAACACAAACCGCGGTGGATAAACACAAACCGCGGGGACAAACACAAACCGCGGGGGACAAACACAACCCATGTGGAAAAAAAAACCACAAACCACGGGGAACGAAACACAAACCACGGTGAACAAAACACAAACCACGGTGAACAAAACACAAACCACAGTGAACAAAACACAAACCACTGTGAACAAAACACAAACTACGGGGAACAAAACACAAACCACGGTGAACAAAACACAAACCACGGTGAACAAATCACAAACAACGAGGAACAAAACACAAACCACGGTGAACAAAACACAAACCACGGGGAACAAAACACAAACCACAGTGAACAAAACACAAACCACGGGAAACAAAAAACACAAACCACGGTGAACAAAACACAAACCACGGTGAACAAAACACAAACCACGGTAAACAAAACACAAACAACGAGGAACAAAACACAAACCACGGGGAACAAAACACAAACCACGGTGAACAAAACACAAACCACGGTGAACAAAACACAAACCACGGGGAACAAAACACAAACCACGGTGAACAAAACACAAACCACGGGGAACAAAACACAAACCACGGGGAACAAAACACAAACCACGGTGAACAAAACATAAACCACGGTGAACAAAACACAAACCACGGGGAACAAAACACAAACCACGGGGAACAAAACACAAACCACGGGGAACAAAACACAAACTGCTGGGAACAAAACACAAACCACGGTGAACAAAACACAAACCACGGGAAACAAAACACAAACCACGGTGAACAAAACACAAACACGGGAAACAAAACACAAACCAGGGTGAACAAAACACAAACCACGGTGAACAAAACACAAACCACGGTAAACAAAACACAAACAACGAGGAACAAAACACAAACCACGGGGAACAAAACACAAACCACGGGGAACAAAACACAAACCACGGTGAACAAAACACAAACCACGGGGAACAAAACACAAACCACGGTGAACAAAACACAAACCACGGGGAACAAAACACAAACCACGGTGAACAAAACACAAACCACGGTGAACAAAACATAAACCACGGTGAACAAAACACAAACCACGGGGAACAAAACACAAACCACGGGGAACAAAACACAAACCACGGTGAACAAAACACAAACTGCTGGGAACAAAACACAAACCACGGTGAACAAAACCCAACAGCAAATAGAGGAGTACCACACAAACCTTAGCAGTTGAAAGAAATTGCATTTTTCAACTCTACGATATTTTACAACTATAATTTATAACTATTATATAATCTGTATTGCAAAATTACACACAAAACGTCAAGGTCAAGATCAAGGAAATTTTAACAACAAACCACATTTTATCCTAATACACATGTAAATAAGTTATCACGTGACATATTGTTTTCTTACCTAATAAGAATACACGATTAAAATAAATTTGTTGTGACATTAAGCATTAACTATTAATTCTAATAATTGTTAATTTGTGTATTAACCGTTACCTACACCACTCTCTGAAATATCACCGTGTCATAAATGTGTATTAGCTATAATTGACAGATAAATTGTTTATAGAGATTATATAAGCTTATGTCAAGTATCTTTAAAACCAATAAGTTTGTAGTATATACGGTATCGTCGCTAATAAAGTGTTCTTTCCTCTTTTTCAGAATCTAATTTACCATAAAACAGATTACACAAAAGGCGGAATGAATACACATAATCTGTATTGAAAACCTTTGGAATACGTCCCTACAGCAAGAATTCAATGGAATATTACAAACTGTCTAATTTAGTGGAAATATATATTTCTGTTGATATATAATATATAGGTCTGTATAATGTTTGTTACACTGGCGGGTGGATATACGTCAATATAAACGTGTCTAATCCGGGATCCGATATGAATATTATGTGTTGAGTGAATCCATACAGATTTATTTCAAAAACTTGAATGCTGGAAACGAAAAGTGGAATTTTATACAAACGTCTGCGCGATGGATCATGATGAAATGATTCTAGGAATAAAATATGCATGCAGTTTTATTCAAAAACCAAAGTTTTCCCAATATAAGTAAGACTTTACCGGATATTGTTGTTGAAGTTTGATCCCTGGATTATTATTGTATTATTATTATTATAGAGTGTCCTTCCCTCATTATATATTTAAGGATTAAATTGGATTTCTGATAATGAATCTGTGGAGTATACTTATTTTATTTCTTGCACAAATTTTATATTTGTTTGCCAAATCCGTGGAAAAAACGATTACAATTGCAACTTTGATACCACGTGATAACAGCCGCTTATTTTCCATTGCACGAGTAGAACCCGCAATGGCTATCGCAGTGGAGAAAGTCCGCGGTGAATTAGCACTTATCACGGATAGAAATATTTCTATAAAGTTTGCTGATGACAAGTGTAGTGTTGCAGACGGAATTAACGAGGCTATCAATTTCTTTGTACAAAAGGAAGTAACTGTTTTTTTTGGTCCATGTTGTGACTACGCAGCCGCGCCAGTTACTAGGCAATCGGCTGCGCATTTCTGGAATATTGCCATGGTGACGCCTGGTGCAACGGCGTTCGATTTTAGTAGGAATAAAAAGGACATGTTTAACACCATGACCAGAGTGGGGTCAAGTATTAACTCGCTAGTTCGCGGATTAATTTCACTACTCAAGGAGTTTTCCTGGCATAAAGTAAACCTGGTGTATGACCCTGAAGGTCAAGGTCGAGTTATGGAACGATACTGTCACATTGCTATAGACGGTATTCATTATGGTCTAAGCAATCAAACTGAAATCCCCGTATCACAGAAGTATTTCAAATTTGACAGCACAGAAATATTTTTACATTCCTTAGCGGAGGCCATTGGCAAAGAATATGCAAGTAAGTGACTTTTTAAAATTATTTTCACTTCTTATCAATCTCATATGTACGAACACTGAAAAGAATCACAAATAACAAAAATCATGTATCCCGTAATAACAAGATACATATGGGGAATTGTTTCATGCAGGTGATTTTCAAGTCACAATTTAAGGTCCGCTTCTTCTTTCAAGGTTTCCGGCCATCTTCAGGTGAACACAAATCTATAGCTTGTCGGACTGCACTAAAAACTTCTGATATTTGATATGATGCATTACAGTAGCGCGAATTTATGAATTTACCTAGTTAAATAACAAGATGAATACAGGTAATTGCAGGTAAGTTTTAATATTGATAGATCTTCATAGTCTGTTTACCTTTATACAAGATATTAATAAGAAACTTTAATCTTCTGCAGGGTAGCTACCCTGGTCTTTTTTATTTATTTTGTCTTTTTTTTAAAGTCTGCGTGAACTTATAACCAGAATTACCTTCATGTGTTTCATTCTGGGAACTTTTATAGGCATTATTGATATTTTTCTCTGTACCTATGGTTTTAAAGAATAAAGTATAAATATGTAAAATACTTTACTTAACGGGACTTAATTCCTTCGTTCGATAGTTAAAAGTACTGACATGATAAAGAGGATACAACATTATTTTTCCATAATATGACATACAAAAATACAGTTAAATTGTTGTCGCTTTTGTATGGTCCATGTATCCTAACTTTGCGCTTGTGTAAAGCGTCCATTTGACCATGATTGTTTTTTTATCAAATATATATTCTTCCGTATATACAGATTTCTTTATGTTTTGAATTTTTCTTCTTTATTACCCACTGGATCCTAAAGATTTATGCAGATTATAATATACTCAGTAAAGGCAATACGTGACATTGAGAGCGAACATCCGGGTTTCTTGCACAAATAATGTGCGCAGGCGTAAATCCATTTGATTTACCTGGCACAAAGTATCTGTAATGATCATACCGTACATATAGAACAAGGGAGATATCATAATATTCTCAGATGTCAACGAATATGCTCTAAATGCCAAATTGTTGAAGATGAAAAACATTTTCTTTTACATTGTCAAATTAACACTCTACCAAGTGATTTTTTTTTCAAACATTGTCAAATTAACACTCTACCAAGTGATATTTTTTTTCAAACATTTCAAATATAGACAATAGCTTTGCAAATTGAAATACAGATAAAAAGTAAAATATATCATCTGTCCAAAATGGGAACATTTAACTTATATTAAGGACATTATAAAGCTAGCATTTGAAATGCGAAAATAAGGTCCACATCGGTTTAAATGTACTAGTTACACTAGAAATAATAAATATTAGTATTGTATTGAATATGTTTGTATGTGTGGCCTAATTTTTTTGTTTATAATGTTATAATGTTGCTTTGACCCGTATGGGCGTAATTTTCAATAAAGAATTGAATGGTAATCAAGTCTGACATAGATGGTATAAAATTTATTGTAAGAAATTAAATTTTCGTACAAATATGCAGTTAAATCTTTAAATAAACTGAACGTTTTATTAAGTAATTGTATAATAACGTATATTTGCAGATTTATGTATTCTACAAATGCTTAACTAGTTATTGTAAACAATAATTTGTGAAGTAAACATTTGTATCAATCGGAGGCACGAACGATAACTCTCGCTGTAGGGAGATCACATTTTCTTATTAACAATTAACTGTAATCTTGTTGATTTGGTTGAATTACTACGGTGGGCACCTTAAATATATATATATTTTTAATTTCTTAATATTTGGTTTAATAACAGATTATGACCATTTTAGTTTTCAGCATCAAGGGGTGCTGGTGTCTGGGAGCTGTGTCCTTCCAAAGCTTAGAAAATGTATGAAACATTTTCTTATTAACAATTAACTGTAATCTTGTTGATTTGGTTGAAATACTACGGTGGGCACCTTAAATATATATATATTTTTTAATTTCGTAATATTTGGTTTAATAACAGATTATGACCATTATTAGTTTTCAGCATCAAGGGGTGCTGGTGTCTGGGAGCTGTGTCCTCTTAAAGCTTAGAAAATGTATGAAACATTTTCTTATTAACAATTAACTGTAATCTTGTTGATTTGGTTGAAATACTACGGTGGGCGCCTTAAATATATATATATATATATATATATTTAATTTCGTAATATTTGGTTCAATAACAGATTATGACCATTTTTAGTTTCCAGCATCAAGGGGTGCTGGTGTCTGGGAGCTGTGTCCTCCCAAAGCTTAGAAAATGTATGCAAAAATCGAACTATTTGGGGCATTTGTGGTGCTTTCTGAACTAAAGCAACACCGTAAGGTATTTCTCTTTACACGAGTATTACTCAGCATTTTATTGACAAGAACTTATAGAAGACAAACAAAAGAACAAATAAATGTGAGCTTGCAGTCGTTCACCTGTTTTATATGTGAGCTTGCAGTAATTCACCTGTTTTATATGTAATTAAGAGGATGAATGCAGTTTTTCAAATACTTTATTCAGTTTCAACTGAAATACTTTTGCTGAAAAAAACGTAGGGGATATACCTTATGACAGATTGTCTATTTTTAGTAACGGTGGCGATATATAGGTGAAAAAAATGCTGAATCAGGCGATACAACAAACCTAAAAAACCACATGAGCAGCCAAGAGTCTGTGCAATATACCAGGGGGGGGGGCAGTAAAATGCAACTGTATAATTAAATAAATAGATTTTACGAGAATACTGACTTTTGATTGGCTTGATATTAAATTGTTCGAGAATACTGACTTTTAATTGGCTAGAAAACATCAGAGGATGGAAAAAAATTCCTGTGATGTAATAAATCACTCTGCGGAACTATAACAATTTGTGTAATGTACTAATGTCTTTTTTTCAAAAATGTAAAATTGCACACAATATACAATGTTGTAAATTCTAATGTGTGAATTTATTTGTAAGTATTAACTCCAAAAATACTTTCTCCGTCGATTGATAACAAAATGTCCACTGTGCACATTGAATATTTTGTGCGGTTAATAAAAAAAATCTGTTTTCTCTGCTAATATTAATTATTAAAAAGAAATTATTAATGAAATCTTTATGGACTGCTGTAAAATAAAACATACAATTTAAATTTTAGTAATATTTTTAATAATAATATTCCGTGGGTATCGAACTCATTAAAATACTAGTAAAATTCTCCCAACAAAATAGTTCTGGTCATCTTGTGTGCATTGGATAGACCAGTAAAAATACATCTGTATTATTAAAGGAAAGAGAATTCTACTTTAAAATGCAATAAAGGGGTAAATGTGTATTGCTTTTAAACGTTGCATTTGTCATTTAGAAAGCGGAACATTTTAACTAATTTAGCTTATTTTGCTACAATCATTTAAAGACTTATACTTGGTACATATTAACTGTAGGTAGAACAGTAGTACATGTTTTAACAATGGTCGAAAATACTAACATTTCTGTGATTTGCATACCCTTTTATCATTCCTCAGCATTTACCTGGTCTAGGAAATTAATAAACTTACATTCAACATTGAAAATATATGCAATATATATTTATCCGTTACAAATTCCTTTCTTCAGTATTAGAACATTTTTGAGACGCTCTTACTTTTACATTCATTTGTTTAAAATTATCAAAATGTTTTCTTGCGAGATCCGAAAAAAACACATTTACTACTGTTATACCTTAATGTAATGTACACAATCTGGTAACCTGTTACTGGTACACATTTACTACTGTTATACCTTAATGTAGGGTACATAATCTGGTAACCTGTTACAGGTACACATTTACTACTGTTATACCTTAATGTAGGGTACACAATCTGGTAACCTGTTACTGGTACACATTTACTACTGTTATACCTTAATGTAGGGTATATAATCTGGTAACCTGTTACTGGTACACATTTACTACTGTTATACCTTAATGTAGGGTACATAATCTGGTAACCTGTTACTGGTACACATTTACTACTGTTATACCTTAATGTAGGGTACATAATCTGGTAACCTGTTACTGGTACACATTTACTACTGTTATACCTGAATGTAGGGTACACAATCTGGTAACCTGTTACTGGTACACATTTACTACTGTCATAAATGTAGGGTTCATAATCTGGTAACTAGTTACTGGTACACATTTACTGCTGTTATACCTTAATGTAGGGTACACAATCTGGTAACCTGTTACTGGTACACATTTACTACTGTTATACCTTAATGTAGGGTACACAATCTGGTAACCTGTTACTGGTACACATGTACTACTGTTATACCTTTATTTTTCCATCTTTTTATTGGTGTTAGGAACTGAACTGCGTGACCTCTCATACTACATTTATGTGTAAATGCCACTTAATACAGCAGATCGTGTTCTGGGGATAGTATCTGAGTTATGACATATTGATACTTCAAATAATAGGAAAAAAGATTTGTTGATTTTTGTGTCTCTGGAGAGTCAGCACGGAAATGTCTCGTAACAATGAAACATGATTTATAGTATACAAAATGAATACGGATTAGACAAGTACGTTTTGATATATAATCTCGAGGTATTATTCCCCTTCGTACTACAATTGAATAACAAATTGCCGTATTTGTTATTTGTATAGCTTATTTATTTTTCTCCCACGAGAAAAAAATTCTAGGAAAATGTTTTACTGCACGTCTGATTGTTGATAAAAATCATATCTTAAGACCAAACCGTTGGTCATGAATGTCATAAGAAAGCATTTAATAAAAGAATTATACTCTATGTTATTAAGTATTTTTTAGGGCCCGGCGGCCTAGTGGTCTAGAAATTCGTTAGGTCTCGACGGCCAAGTGGTCTAGGTATTCGTGGGGCCTCTGAGGTCGTGTGGTCTAGGTATTCGTGGTGCCTCTGAGGTTGTGTGGTCTAGGTATTCGTAAAGCCTCCGCGGCCGAGTTGTCTAAGTATTTGATGTATCTACGCTTCAGAGTTGTCTGAATATTTTTGGAGCCTCCTTGGCCAAGTTGTCTAGGTATTCGTTGATCGTCTGCGGCTGACTAGTCTAGGTGTACGTGGGGCCTCCGCGGTCGAGTGGTCTTGGTATTCGGAAGACCTCGGCGGCCGAATGCTCAATCATTCGTGGGCCTGAACGGAAAAGTGGTTTTAATCAAGCACTTCTTGCAAGGGATGCTTGATTACAACTTAAATTCACGAATAATGTCCCTTTAAATGTTCAAGTTCGTGGACTGACTTCCTCCCGAATAAAAGCTGGACTCAAAGGTATAGCAAAAATTCCCAAAGGTAGCGTTTAACTTTCAACACACAAAACATTCATTAGTATTCGTTGAATACTAATTTTCGTAGACATCAAGGGGAGGCAATCCACAAAATTTGTTGTATTTCGTAATATTAAAAGAATCTACTGTACCGGTATTGCTAAGTGAAATACAGAGCGTAAAAAGTAGATTTCACAGAGAAATTTCCGTTAACAGCAAACACAAATGATGATGTAACTATTCTGTAACAGGAGTCTTATCTGATAGTAGATTTAAAATTGACTGTAGTAAAGGGATACTTTCGTATCGCATTCGACGAGCTTGCTGGCTGGTCACTAGAGAGAACTGGTTCGTGCACATGTTATGACTTATTGCTGTTTTATATTTTAACGGTCAGAAGGCTCTCTAAATTTTGGAACAGTTTTTGTTCATTCTTTGCGTGATGTTTGAAATGGACAGGGTCCCATTACTGATTTAGCTTTTAACGGAAACAGCATGCCTGCCCGTTATTGTATCAATTAAACAGCATGATTATAAGTTTTGTCTGGTCGGTACTGTAGCTATCTAACAGCCTCTGTATAAGTTTTGTCTGGTAGTGTAGCTATCTGACAAAAACAAATTATCGGTCAAAATATTAGCCATGACATATTTTACAATCTCACTTCTACAGCCGTAAAATGGCTGACAATTGATGGATGCTCCTATTTGCGCTTTAATAAATTGATTATTCCCGGTACGTCTAAACGTTTATTTTGACAATGTCACGCAGACGAGGAAATATATCAGGAATGTATATAAACTAAATTATTATTAGCAAAAATTGCATATGGAACTAGTGTAAGATCTAAAGTCTGTTTTTACTTATTATGCCACTGTACAAAGAAAAGGGAGTCTAGATATTGAATTCAAACGGATATGGTAGATATTGTTATGGTTTATGGGTACCAGAACACCTTTTAAAACATGGGAACAACAAAATATAGAAAATAAAAAAAATAATAAACATATTGTTGCTTTAAAAACCCCACAAATTAATGTATGTATCAAAGAAAATAATATATAATGTTTAAGATGTTTAAGTGGGCATACTGCGAAAATAGAAGTTAAGTCTTACTGCCGGCAGGATGCGCACGACTCCAATCTTAATTGACAAGGTTGCCAGCTTTTTGACCGAAGGTCGGGGGGGGGGGGGGTTTCTCCGGAAACCCTGGCTTCCTCCTACATGAAAAACTACATTCCATGATATACCTGAAAAATTGCTGAAAGTGGAATTAAAAATCATTTTAAAAAATTCTAAAAATACACAAAACTTTCATTAACAATTTAGATAAATTTTTAGATGTTAGCTGAACAATGTGATGTTTATATTTAACACATAGCTTGTCTCTTGAGTCTAACTCTAATTTAAAAAGCAGACACAGCATTTAAATTTATTCAAAGACATTCTATTCTAGTTAAATGCGAAGGCAGGTCGACTTGGTGATCTACACTACACAAGAAGAAAAGAGAACACTTGTGCGCATGTATTTAAAATTTAACAATGGCTGAATCACATTCTTGTATGATTTGTTGGGATAAAAATTGTATTAAAAATAGTCATGTCATTCAAACGCAGACAAAACTAATGAATTTATAGTGGTCGCTTTGAAGAACAAAATCCGCCGACGTAACCGTGTCTACACAGAATTAATGTAAATTGTTGAAGGCTATACTTTACAATATCAATCGGAAATATATAAAAAATATTAATGGGTATTTTCGACGGTAAAATCTACGATTAACGCGTAAAATCGTTTTGGAAATCAGATAAATACATTTATTACGCATGAAAGTAACATTTTGCCAATAATCTACGATTATGGCTAGCTAACCATGAGATTTCCGAGCCGATCTATGATTATGATGTGAACATGAATTGATTGTTTGTTGGTATGATGGTGTTTAACGCCACTTTCAGCAATTTTTCAGCTATATCATGGCGTCCAGTTTTTATTGGGGGAGGAAGCCGGAGTACCCGAAGAAAACCCCCGACCTGGGTAGGAAAACTGGCAATCCTTTTCAATTAAGATTGGAGTCAAGTACACCCTGCCTGCAGTGAGAATCGAACGAACATGAATTGAAAATTAATAATTCATAGTAAGCCTGCTTTACTACAAGATAAAAAAGTTCGATAATTAATTATCACTCATAAATAATTAATGGAAGAAATAATTCATATTAAGTCGGATTACTATAGGTTACACACGATGATTGGATCTATGATTATCATTCATAAACGTGAATTCGAGTTTATTAACATACAGAAAGCTGGATTACTATGAATTATCTATCATGAATGCATGATCACGAGTCAGTCTTAGTTAGTTGTTCTATGATTAAATGGCAATATTCTTCGATAAGGACGTGACGCAAACATTCAATCTATCTATCTATCCATATGTAAGAATACAATATGAATTTCTTGTGAAAGGGTAAAATATGTCTTTCAGGTACGTGACATCCCACGAATAATTGGTGGGATTTAATGTCCTCAAAATAAATACAGACGTAACCTTTAACACTGACATCCAGTCGCTTTGTGTAAAGTGCCATTTAGGGTTGCACGATAAAAACAATATTCATACATTGTCAAAAAATGTTTATTTGTACTCGTCGCAAAACAGGTAAGAAATGCTAGGCAGAGCCTCGCATTTTTACCTGTTTCTAACGCTCGTACAAATAAATTAAATATTTTTCCACAAAAGTACGAATATTTATCCAGCTGACTTGTGCTGAAAATGCCTCCTAGAAGCACACTTACAACTCCTTTACTCCTTACAACACCGCACTCTTGGCTTTGAATCTACAAAAAATAAAACAAGAATAACAAATGTCTCCGTTTGATTTCAGATACTAAGGGAGCAGTAATTGCATGTTTATTAAGAAAAAAAGCTGCCAATAATTAGGGCTTTTGTATCTAGCCAAGACAATGTCTGGAATGCTCCCAACTACAGTTCAACTCATGTATTCCTCGTTTTTTATCTATCAATAAATTAAACAAGAAGAACAAATAAACGAATGTCTACTGCTATCTTATTAGTAAACAAACGAACGTCTACCGCCATCTTATTATCAAACAAATCACGAATTCATTACGGTACGCTTCAGACATTAGGGAAATAATTCTCAACAAGTCTCCTGTAATTCGATAGTTTGTACTATTGCCCTGTAATTTGATATTTTGTTCTATTGCTTCCGATCCGCCTATCTATTTAAGCATCCCCTCAGCAGTATGTCTGGTGTATACTTATTATTCTATTGATATCGATATTCTGGCTTGTTCTCGTCTATCTCGAGGCTTAGTTTTATAACTATGCACGTTCCAGGTTTATAGTATATCTATCTCGGGGCAATAAATGTTATAACTACGCATGTCTGCAGTCAATAGTTTTTTGGTTATTGGCTTTTTAATTGGTTCATATTTTCTATACATGTTAACAATAGCATGTCGTTTTTTCCAAGAAGGCTCCGTTGCGACAGTTATTGAATAACAATTCAGTTGATCATTACTGAGGATGCGAGTTAGAGCAGGACTTCGGGTAGGGTGTGCTCGACGTCAGCTACAATGGACAATAATTGAGGTTTTTTTTGTCAAAGGCGAAGGAGAAACACGCTGGTATGCATAATAGATGGAAACGCATTACATAAGAAATTGTTCTCATTGATAAAAGCGGTGCATTTATAGATGCTGCTCATTGTGAATGTCCAGTTAGAGAAGACGCTTTTAACACTAAAAATTTGTGTACAATTATGTTGCTCTCTGGGTGCGCTCTCCACCCACAACGACAGTAATATCTTGACAATATATTTCAGGTGGAAAATTTCTGAGTGGCATAAAATACATGTCAAATAAAATGCACAAATATATTGATAAAATTGGCAGTTTTTATTATGTTTACTTGGGTTTAACTTTAAAGATTAGTTTATTTTTGAAGTACCAAAATGAGGCTGAGGTAAAAACAATTACCGAACAGTATGCATAAACTTCCAAATTAAACACCGACTTAATATTTTTCAAGAAACGATTAACTGATGGTTAGTTTATTAGAACGAACTAAATCAATTAGAAATAAGACGGACAATTGAAGTTAAAATTTGACTGTCACTGGAATTGATAGGAAAGTTGGGTAGAGGGGACACTCTTTTTTTGTAGCGATTACACTAAGTCTACCTTTATCGGCATCTACAAAACTTGAAACACGTTAGTCACGGTGATTCTTAGCTAGGTTGTTATATTTTAACATGACGACCCACTTACTACCCCACCCCCCATACCATATTTACCAGCTAGGGGAAATTTAGACAGATATTGCATTCACCACAAAATTAAAATGTTAACATTAACAATATTTCAATAGCAATATCAAAAATTTAAAAAAAAGGAAAACACACCGTGCTTAACATAAGTTCTGATATTGCAATGTGGTTTGTATGTATGACATCACAATCGTAAACTAAACATCGGTTTCTGTTTCGTAAAATGCGAACACAATTCAATCTAGTTTCAAAACCATATAGCTTTTTAACAAAATTAATTACGTTTACACAAATGTTGTAATCTATTGTGAAACGAATAAGTTTATTTTATCAATTTATTATCATTAAGTCATTTCTTGAAGGAAACAGTCATTTCCCAAAATACGGTGTTCAAAGCGGCATAACTCGTTCTAAGCTTAATCTTGTCCAGAGTTTCTGACATATGCCGGCGAATGGGTTTCAATGTGTAACAACGGTGCGAGTTCAAATCCCGCTGCGGGTAAGCAAATATTTGACAATATTGAAATATAATTCTAAAAGTGTTGGGATTAATGTGTAGACCTATATTTGGTGTATCTCTCTATTTACGATGGTTCAATCCCACCGAAGGTCGGGGGTTCTCTCCGGGTACTCAGGCGTCCTCCCACAATAAAAATTGGACACCATGATATAGCTGAAAAATTGCTGAAAGTGGCGTTAAACATCATTCAAACAAAAAACCGATGCTTCAGAAATCCGCTAGATAAATATATGGTTGTCACACTACCTTGACGTCGTGGCTAGATTTATTTTTCCTTATTATTGCTAATGCTTGATTTTAGCTTGTTATTGGTAATGGGCATCTTATAAAATGATACATAATCTCCGGGACAGAGAACATAACAACCTATGCCACACGTCATCCCCGTTTACAGCGGGACTACATTTGTCGTCTGCCCGTGACGTTTGAAAACAAAGAATGATGTTTGTAAAATAATACACGAGCTCTTATTTATTTTTATATATTCTATTACATTTTTATGCAGTTTTTACATTAAAATTACTACGGTTGTACCCAGAATTCTTTGCGTGAAGATTGGGTTATATTCTACAATCTGCTTTGTCAGATTAGTGAACGAAAAGCTGTCAAATAGCTAGATTGGGGTAAAATATATACGGGAGATTATTCAGATTATTATTTAAATCTTCACCAGCACTAAGGTAGCCTCATTTGTTATTGATAACAGAGAAACATCTAGGAATTTACAATCCATCGACAGTCTTAGTGTAATTTTACTGTCCTTCGGCGGATGTGAAAATATATTGGTATTTATGAATGAAATTAACCAAAGGGCTGTTTTCTGTGGGTGTTAAGCTTAGTAAGATAAACTCGATGAACATGCATAGCTGTAGTTCGTTTTACGCACTAGGCGGGATAACTCTAAAATACCTAATGTTTGTGAACTAAGTAAACGAGAGTTATTTCTCTTTGGTAACTAATCGTTAGCATATTTTCTTACAAAGAATCTAATACATTTTGGAATTATTTGTTGAGATTGTGTTGTGTATTGTTTAAGGTATTTTTTTTAAACATGTTACTCATAAATTGTTAAGAAGAGACTACCTCTTTCCCGATAACCGTGTTGATATGTTGCTTTTCTGATAAGCACTAGACATAATGTCTTTAATAAAAGAAGGGGGGAGGGGCAAGACCTTTTCTATTAATGTTTTGGGCATTTTTACAGGTGTGTTAACTGATTTTTTTTAAACAAAGCAACTGTTAAAAGTTTTCATCCATTAGCTGTTATCTGTTTTCTTAACTGTTATAATGAAAATAAAAACCCTGTTTACTGTTAATAGTACTGCCCTTCGATGAAATTCTGCTGTTATCTGTTTTTTTTTTCGATTTTTGAAATCACTGTTTTCTGTTGTATCGTGTAAAGTGCTGTTATCTGTTATCATTATTTTGAATTAACTGTTTTAGGACAAATAAAAATAAAAAAATTGTTAACCTGTTAATGGACCCCCCTCTAGCCCCTTCCCCCTCATAAAAGTGCATATAAAACCCTATTGGTTATAGCAATACATACACAACAAAATATCCATACATATACATACACAGAAAGGTATACATGACTTAAACATTATCATTAATTAAAAGGGGACAGTCTGACCTATATGACCCTCATAAAAGTTTACTGCCAGTTTTCCTACCGCAGGTGAGGGGTTCTCTCCGGGTACTCCGGTTTTCTCCCCCAATTAAAACTGGACGCCACGATATAGCTGAAAAATTGCTGAAAGTGGCGTTAAAACACCATTCAAACAAACAAACAAACATAAAAGTTTATGATATCTTTAAAACTGTAATTTATTCAACATTTCGGAAATATCCGGAAGTTCTCCAGGGAAAATAGGCACGGCGCAGTAATTTGGTTTTCATCAGTCAGAAGTTGACGTAGTCTGTTCAGAGTTCAAGACAAGTTCCGATATTACCATTTACAGAATATAAATGACCTTTGATCTTTGTATTTACATGTTAAATTTAAATTTAATGTTTCTATACCTAAGTTTTTATGCGACCTGTCTCAAACTTTTATCTGAAAACTATATACATTGTACCTTCAAAAGTTAAATTTCTTAGAAATAACTGACTCCGGTAAAAATGATTAATATTGTATTACTTAATTAACTTTCCGACTGAAACCACTTTACGGAATTCATTACTGTAAGAAAAATTAATGATAGTTTGCATACATGCAATTGTTAGCTGAAAAACAATAAATGAAAAAATTTATATGAGTACAGCTGGATGTGACACTTATCTAACGCTTACCATCATATTTACATTGTTCATAACTGTTTAGTGCTGAAATAAATCGTAAGTGTCGTATTACCAATTACGGCCTGGGCCGCAGGGCAGAGAAGTGTATGATTAAATGTATGCTTATGATTGACAAGTCAAGGAAACAAAATATGTTAAGAAAAGATTATCTGGAGGTTTGTTTCTGACTTTAGTCTTAGAAAATTAAAAAAAATCCAGATGCTGTGTTTTAGCATTTGTCTGTGTTAGTGTTGTTTGACTTTCTATTTTGTTAAATTATTGGGGTTTTTTTCGAGTAGTTTTGGCAAGAATGTGGTCCATATGGCACGCGACTACAAATATAATACAGACATATATAAAATTATTACAATACTTTTACAATAAAATGTCATCAAATATACCAAGGTTAGGTTAATTAAAGTTACTACGCCATACACGCGTTTCGTCTAATCAAGACTTATCAGTGGCGCTCAACCCAAACAATATTTAAAATCCAAATGAGCAAGATATTGTAGAGCTTTTATCGCCGAAATTTTAAAAACGTTATATCAAATCTAGTTAAGGCTATCTACAGCTTGAAAAGAAAAAAAAACATCAGAAATAAAAAAAAAAATTTCCAAATTTCAGGGCAGTCAATTTAGACAATGACTATATTAATATTCGATTCTGTAAAAAATAATCTTAAAAAAGCATAACAAATAGTGCAATTGTAAAAAAGTATGACCTAGATCGTAAAGAAGGCTGTTTATTTTTAAGTGTTTTCTTTAAATTGTGTAAAAAATATCTCTTCATAATGTCTGCGCATGGAAGCGATAAAAACGTAATATCTTACACTTGTAATGCTTTGTTATGGAAAAGTGAGTTGATATAAAACGATTTTCAACTCTCACGTGTTATGAAATCGTTGTCTGTATGGGCCATATTACTCAAACAATCCAACAGCACCCGCATGCGCAAAGATTTTTCATCCACTCCAATTGTTAGGAATAAAAAACTTCGCAATGTCACAGTTAGCCCCAAAACAACTAATCTGTACGGACTAGAAGTGATATACAATGGACGATCATCTATTCAGACGCGTCGATTTTTGATAAGTGAAAATTATAACGATGGCTTATGTCGTCTCAATTCAATACATTACTAAATACTGAACAGCAAATTACCGAAAAGGGAAAAAAATTACAAAAACGCATTTTGCGACAGTAAATTATGTGATTTTCGTTTGCAAATACGTGTCCGTTATGTACTGTATAAACCATTTTATAGACTTATACAAGAGTTTTGACATTTCCTATAACGTTTCCGTAATTTACAGCATGAATCTCGAGTTACTTTGTGTACTTCGGGGAAAAGTAGAGATTGGGAAAGTTTGAATCAATGTTCCAGTACATTATTATGGAAGCCTTCCGGGAATGGTTTCTTCCGGACGAGACTTATACGTGATTTAATGACGTCCACTTGCCGGAAGACCTAGCGTGTCACATTTCATATTGATGTTATAATAATCACATTACTACTTGCAGATGAAAGACATATATAGATCTCAGAAGATGATCAATGTGCGTTTTCGATAAGGTTAAAGCTCTTTGGAGGTGTTCTCTTTATACTTCATAAATGAAACTTAGAGAACATCTCACGCTGGAATCACTTATCCTTACCTTTTTGGTTTTTTTTTACTTGAATGGTGTAAAACACCACAGTCAGCAATTTTTCAATTCTATTTATGGCGTCCAGTTTTTATTGGAGGAGAAAACCGAAATACCCAGATAAAAGCCTCAACTTAAGGTAGGAAAATTGACAACCCTTATAACTTAAAATTGTCGACATGCACAGCCTGCACTCCGCGAGACCCGAAACGCACCATTTAGCTATATATGGAATTGATCTCAATTCAACTATATTATGGACGAGGACAAGTTTGAAAACAAAAGATCAATCTGACAATGCATGGTAACGTGTACAGAAAACGTTGCCTTTCACCATTAGTGGAAAGTTGACTGCCACCGGAAGTGGAAGTGAAGAGTTGACCTCCACCGGAAGTGGAGTTATAGAAGGAATAATAGACAAGATTGCTCGTTGTAGCGGTTACATTGGGATTCTTTATAGAGAAGCGTTTCACTTCAAACACGTCACCCATTTTTATTGCCGCGGCCAAAATTGTTGTATAGCCTAACAACCACCAAACTAGACGGCATGGTTTGTGTCGAATTGCAAATCACAGAATGATCCAGAATGCGGACATATATACTTTTACCGTCTTTGACTTCTATAGATACGCAGTCAAATTTATGTTAAATTGTCAGAAAATTTGCAGCCAAATACATTAAACTTTGCCCACTAAACTTAAAAAACATAATTGAATTAACACGAATAACTAAAGTTAATCTCTTCGTGCGAACCGACTTTCGTTGTCTCGTTGCTAGATGATAAGCAAAAAATGACCTTGTTTGGTTAAAAAGTAAAACACGAAATCTCGTTTGTGTCGTAATCTCGTTTAAACAACATGGAGTTCATATTACATATATAAATGGAAAATAACAATATTATTCCAGCAATTTCAAAAATTATTGTTAAATCAATTCTGATTGGTCGACCGTTATCGTTCAGTTTTCGATGAACTAGCGTATAAATACATGTCACATTGACATAGTGTCCTCTATTATAAATACGACTGACTGATTTATTTGGTTAACTTGATAGGATGTTTGCATTACGTCCAGCCAGCACTTTTCAGGACGAGACTATAAATCAACGGAAAAAGGGATGGGATAGGACATAGGGAACAAAATTTTGACTGCCACAGAAAAAGTATGAGCTACTCTGTGGGTCGAGCCCTGGAAACTCTGCCGGTATGGTTCCAGAATTTAATATTGAAATTGAAAATTATTTTAAATGGGTTGAATTTTATGGAATTCATCGATATATGCACTCACAACATGGGCTTAATTTCTGGCTTCACTGGTTTGAGAATAAAAAGGTCCTTTTTTATACCCTATGAATTCCTCTACAACATCTTGTATTTCTATAATGAACACTTTTTTATTTTATGTTGGATAAAATAAGCACAAAGGCATCAAACCCTTTTGGTACCTCATTATTTGTTTATTTGTTATCAAGTATAGCAATAAAAACAACCAGACATCAAAACTCGGTGGCGAGTGGTTAAGGTAGCTCGTTTACTATTGATCACGTGGTCTGTCAACAGAGAGATTGGGGTTTGATTCTCACTGCAGGCAGGGTGTACTAGACTCCAATCTTAATTGACAAGGATTGCCAGTTTTCCTACCGCAGGTCGGGGGTTTTCTCTGGGTACTCCGTCTTCCTCCCCCAATAAAACCTGGGTGCCACGATATAGCTGAAAAAAATGCTGACAGTGGCGTTAACCACCATTCAACCAAACAAAACCTTTTGGTACCTCCGTATCTTGTATTTGTTATCAAGTATATCAATAAAAAAACAACCAGACATCAAAACCTTTTGGTACCTCTTTATCTTGTATTTGAATAAAAAAAACAGCCAGACATCAAAACCTTTTGGTACCTCGTTATCTTGTATTTGAATAAAAAAACAACCAGACATCAAAACCTTTTGGTACCTCTTTATCTTGTATTTGAATAAAAAAACAACCAGACATCAAAACCTTTTGGTACCTCTTTATCTTGTATTTGAATAAAAAAACAGCCAGACATCAAAACCTTTTGGTACCTCGTTATCTTGTATTTTTATAAAAAAAAACAAACATACATCAAAACCCTTATGGGACCTCGATATCTTGTTCTTGAATTAAAAACGACCAGACATCAAAACCTTTTGGTACCTCGATATCTTGTTTTTGAATAAAACAACCATCGGTATCGTTGATTTGTTATCAAGTATATTAATGAAAAAAAACCCAACCAGATCAAACCCTTTTGGTACCTCTGTATCAACCAGACACCAAACCCTTTTGGCACCTCTGTATCAACCAGACACCAAACCCTTTTGGTACCTCTATCAACCAGACACCAAACCCTTTTGGTACCTCTGTATCAACCAGACACCAAACCCTTTTGGTACCTCTGTATCAACCAGACACCAAACCCTTTTGGTACCTCTGTATCAACCAGACACCAAACCCTTTTGGTACCTCTGTATCAACCAGACACCAAACCCTTTTGGTACCTCTGTATCAACCAGACACCAAACCCTTTTGGTACCTCTGTATCAACCAGACAACAAACCCTTTTGGTACCTTGGTAGCTTGTATTTGTTATCAAGTATATCAAATCAAATATAAAAAAGAATTAGTGAAAATAAAGTAGTGTCGAGAGTAAACGATACATGGTTTTATCTAATAAACAAACAATGACATTATTTTTACAGCACGTCTGTCTGGGCATGGCGATAAGGAAATTAACAGTGGCATATAAACTCAGAAGAAAACTATATTAAGGCTGCGCAGCCGTGTTGGTGAATACTGATTATATTATAGTTGTATATGTGAACTTTGTTTTAATTTTTTCCCCAGATTTAGACAGACAAATATTCCTAAGACAACACTTGTTACGAACGCGATATGCATATTAATGGAAACAAATGTTTAGTTGAAATGACAGATGTCAGTATCATGCCGGACCGTTAACTTCCGCTAGCTTATTTTCATAGATAGATCGATGTTAATACGACACCGGCGAAGCCTTATATTATTGTTTAATTTGGGTAAATGTAAGAAATCCTGATTTAAATTATTTTTAAATAAATAAATAAATAAATAAATAAATAAATAAATAAATAAATAAATAAATAAATAAATAAATAGTCTTCTATTGATCACGTGGCCTTCAACACTAAAATTGCGGGTTCGAGTCTCACTTCGGGCTGGGTGTGCTCTACTCCAATCTTGATTTAACAGCATTGAGCGTTTTCCTACGTCGGAAGTTTTATCCCGGTACTCCGGCTTCCTTACCCAAAAATAACTGGGAAAAAATGCTAAAAGTGGCGTTAAACACCATTCAAACACACAAACTAACACAATTAAAATAAGATAGAAACTATAATCTAAGTAAAACATGACACGGTCTGAAACGGCACATAAAAGTCATTAATACATGACATCATTTAATCAAATTCAACGTATCAAGTACTAAAAAAACTTCCGCTAAATAAGTCATCAAAGTTGGATAAAATCTATTAGATTACATGTATGTATCTTTTTTGGAGATTTTTGAGAGCTTTGAGTAGCATTATAAACAGATACATAGGAGTTAAATCCGAGCGAGCTATTCTCGTTATATAAGAAATATAACATGGATGGTGTTTTTTACCGGTACACCGGCCTCTTTCCGCAACAAAAACTGAACAAGCTGAAAAATTGATGAAAGTGGCGTAAAATTCCTTTAAAAGAACTAAACATACAATGAAAATAAGAAATCAGTTTTCCGATTTGAGCAAACATACATAAATTATTCTTTTGACTTTTAGTACCATTACGCAATATTGCGCTACATCAGTCTGAATATAAATGAAATGCAAATCATTGAATGCTTTAAGTAGCCACGTGACACGAAACATCTCGTGAGAAGATTCCATTGAGCTATTGCTGGTTAGAATTGCAAATGATAAAATTAACGACGATAAGAAAACGAACGATTGAAACATATTGAATTGAATGTATCATTTCATGGCTAAAATACATATCAATAAAACCACGTGATAATAGTTTATTTAACGTTTCCTTGCAATTTTATGCCATTCCATACTAAGTAAAGAATGAAATTATGCTTTGTATATTTTGAAATTTAAGTCTGAACACGTATACATTTATTTCCGCGATTTTCATGACAGAAGTTGTAGAATTGTAGAAATATACTTTTAGCTACTTAATATAGCGGAGTAATTCCAATATTTACTGTTACGCCTATTTCGATTGGTTGACAGTTATCTTTCATTTTACGATGAGCGGATTTAGTGTTTTAATATATGATGCAAAATAGTTCTTTGATTGAAATAGAAAATTTTAATGGATAAAATAATAAAGAATAAAACCACCAGAACAGTTTCTTTTGACGTTCTTGCATTTTTATGCCGCATAATAATAAATAATAAGTGAGTTTTAGGCTAAATAGTTTGACAGTTAGGTCTGCACACATATTTCTGCAATTTTCATGATAGCAGTCTTAGAAATAGACATTTAGGGATCGATATAGCGGAATAATTTCAAATTTCAACATAAAGTAATTTTGATTGGTTTACGGTTATCGTTCTTTTTCGACGTACGAAGCGAAATACTACTGAGTAGTCTCTAGGGATTAGACAGGGTGTGGCACATTTAATTTAACAGTGTTGTAACCGTGTTGGTTTTAATTTTTAAACTTAAACAGATATTTGGTATTAACCCTGTATTTTCAATTCTTCAAAATTCCGCTGGATACGTCATAAAACGGAATATAAAAAACATAGTTTGGTACTTTTACGAAGCCAAAGGCAATAACAACCTTCATGGTATCCATGGTATCGGATGTTATCTACCAGACAGATCACTTCCATGCAGTTCCTGATTTTGAGGCATTGCGTAACATACATCCACGATAATAACCTAATGACTGGTTATATTTCTGTCAGTGCCGTATATAATAATTCGTAGCCAACTAGCTTTTTTGTATATATTGTATATTTTATCCATAAGAGATACAAAATAGCATACCCGTAAAAACAATTAAAAAGGTATTAACATTTATATAAACAAGGACAGCGGGGATTTCGAGTTTGTTCAACGTTTTTTATCAGCGTGTCAACTCTGATGCAGTGTGCTTGAGCCGTACAGCTGACAGGGTGTACTCGACTCCTATCTTACTTTGCAAAGATTCCCAGCTTGGCAGTTGTTTAATCGAAGGTTGGGGATCTCAACAAAGTACTCTGCCTTGAATAAAAACTGGACGCTACTATATAGATGCAAAAATGCCGAAAGTGGAGTAACACAATCAATCAATCACCAATCAATCAATCAATCAATCAATCAATCAAACATTACTATAACTAAGATAATTTATTCTATTGTATAGGAGCCATCATATACTGGTTTTCGGTAATATTTGAATTAACAACCCTTGATTTTACTAATTCCCTCAAAGACTGCCATGTTAAATTTCCGATCAAAATATTTAAAAAAACAGAAACTCGTTAAAGTATAATCCGTGGAATAATTTGATTAACTTTATTTTGGCCATTTTAGTTTCAGATAAGAACACACGACAAGTGACAGACGACGGACGCAAATTGATGACAAAAAGTATTTTATTCGTATCATGTACATATATCTGATCAGCAAAATGCAATCCATGTCTGTATCTACGAATTCCTTTCTTTTCATTTAATGCTGGGGGACATATAGATATTGTTTTCTTATATTGCTGTGTGAGACGATCGTTAAAATGTCAGAATTATATCAATTCCTATCAATTCTATATTATCTCGGGATACCTGAAGCAAAAACGGACATCCGTGTTGTCATATTGATATTTTCATTATCCTAGAATAATGCATCTGCCACTGACAATAGTTTTTTCTTACTTGACATGCGCTGTCGTCTGCCGACAATTTCTTAAAGACGTAGTTTTCCCGCTGTTGTAAAAGGAAAATCAATGTTTAGGTATTTAGATCTCTGGGAATGTATATGAAAAGTTCCAACTGTTCATTCTTTCAAACTCTAGTCGAACAATATTTTCTTTTCTTTTTTTCTTTTTTCTGCAAAGTAAATTCTCAGGTCTGTTTGACCACAGCTTGCAGGTAGTCTATTATAATAGAAAAATCTAATATTCTGTCACAGTACCCTGAAATTTAACAAAATATTTAAGGAATATGACAAAATTCTTAAGTTATACGATATAACATGATTTGGGTCTGTTTATGCCCATAGGCGTAGCTTCCGTCGTACCAATAACATTTGAATGTACGGCATGCCGTACCAATAATGTTTAGATATAAAAAAATAAAATATTGCTCACGAAACCCATCTTTTAAGACCTGATAAGTGCTAGGAAATCGCCAGAATGCAGGATTTTGCACCATCTTCCCCCAGAGCCCCGAACCCCTGCCGTAAAAACACCTGCGAGGTGGATAGGATCGCTTCGCCATCCGGATTAGCATTCCGCCGTACCAATATCAAATGCGATGCTACGCCTTGATGCCTATGGTGTATTCAGAACCAATCAAGGTTATAGAGTACAACCTGTTCAGAAACTTGAAATACTTCTTATAATTTAATTTTAACTATAAATCTAAACAATGTTAAATGGTTAAAACGTCGATAACGTCATGCAACTATTTGAATTTTAACTGCGTCATAATAGGTCATAGGTCATGCAGGATATATCATATAATATGGGTTGCTCGATTTGAAATAACCAATAAGATTACAGCTTACAAAGCAAATTTAATTATATAGTCACATGTAAAAACATGGAATAAAAGAAGCATATGAGGTCGAGTGGTTCAGGTAGTTAGTTATCTGCTAATGATCACGTGCCTGTTAACACAGAGGTTGCAAGTTTGTGCTTACTTTGGACAGGGTTTGCTTGACTCTAACCTAATATTGACAAGGATGCCTGTTGTCCAGCCAAAGGGACTTTACACGCTAAGGATAAAATAACCGTCACGATATAACATTGTATAAAATGTTGAAAAATAGAAATAATTGTTTATAATTAATTTCCGAAATAAATTGGCTTGCTAAGCATTTGAGTTGAATGTTACATGTCACGCGCAGTATTCTCCTTAGCAACGTCAATGAAAAATAAAGCGTTTTTGTCAAGGGGCGTTTTTCGCATACCAAGGAAAACATCGTTGTCAAGGGGGCGTTGCCGCATACCAAACAAAACATCGATGTCAAAGAGGCGTTGCCGCTAACCAAATATAACACACATCCCCTAAGTCCAGCATCGATACCAGTAAAATTAATTTATATGAAAATAAATATGTATAGATGCATTGCAGACAGCACCCCTTAAGGTAGAGAACGAAAATTGGTCACATGACAAAGGTCATTTGGTCCAGAATTATTGAAAAAAATGATCTTATACAACTGAATGTTGTTTAATACAGTTGTTTGTATGCTAATCTGAATGCAAAAAACAGTAAAAGTAAAGATGCCGAGAAAATTTACTTCTCTAATTCCAGGATTAGTTTTTACTCTTACAATACCCATTGACTAATAGTTGTAAATATATATTTTGCTTTACAGGTCATAGGTTAAAATGTCATTCTTATTTGATAAATCTGATGGATAGTTATCCTTGAAAATTATTTGTTTCCAATAAGAATATTAAAAGTATTGAAGATGCTCGTGATGGGGGCACTGTATGGAATAAGAACTGACATAGCATTGTATTATTTTTACTTTATAAAATATGTTATATTGACATATTACAACAATTAATAAATCTATATTTATTGTTACGTCAATTTTGATTGCCCGACCGTTATCATTAATTTTACGATGAACGGATCTCGTGTATAAATATTCGCGCTCTCCGGCAAAGAGAACATAACTGGTTCCCAGATATTACCTCTGCTACATGTCATACTCTATTTACTGCGGTACTACATTCCCCTCCCCCCCCCGGCAAATGATGTTTAACTTAAAAGCAAAGACCGATGTTGGTATAAAAATACGCGTGGTAAAGTCTGTTTACACACTTTTTATTTCAAAAGTACTGGTATTGTACAAGAGGCTTCTCCCATGGCGTCAACCAATTGTGTGGCAGAGGTGATTGTGGTTGACGTAGAATACCCAGAATCCTTTGCGTGAAGATTCGTTCATTAAAAAAATAAAGGATTGAAAATGAAAGTTATTTTTAAATAGGAGGAGAAATAAGGAAAAATTATTTTTAAACGGAATTTACCTGTGTAAGAACTCCCCAACTCACAAACAAATTTTACATGAAGCGCTTTTTGATTTTGTATCTACAATGTCTTTAAGCCATGGGTATATACAATACGTATACAAATAAAATTATAATTATTATACGTACTTTATAAATAGATTTTGAATGGATGTAAAAAGCCAGGTGCTAATAAAATAAATTAAAACATTTTCACATGTGTTTTCACTGACGCTAATTACTATAAAGACAACCCTAAAACTCTACTGCACCGAATATGGAGGTAAAACCAAAAAGTTGCAGCATAGTAAAGATGGCCGACGCACCGAATGTAAAGATGGCCGATGCACCGAATGTAAAGATGTCCGACGCACCGAATGTACAGATGGCCGACGCACAGAATATAAAGATGGCCGACGCACAGAATTTTTAAATTCACTGTGAATTGTGTTGTAAATTTTTACACTTATTATAAAACAATGGCCTGTCGTTGAATGGGGAATATCATGATGTGTCAACGCTTGTAGAATCGTTTCAAGCTTTAAGAACTCGTCTCGAAAACAACCTTCTGGACAAAAAACTCGTCCAGGGTTGACAAGACTGGTTGTTTCTATCAATCAGTTTAAATGCTCTTCAGAATTTTTTGTATACCAAACCGAACACTCCATACCACTTCTTTTTTTACAATTATTTGTCAAGGCAATTATGATAAAGGGTCTAATTTTTTTTGTAAAATAAGCATTTACCTAGATTGTACATATATAAAGCTGGGGAAAAAGACGTAGTGCTACGAATGCTTGAAAACAAATGGCAGAATTTCAGATTGATTATCAGATCACAATATGCAATCTTTTCGGATGCGTGATTTCCGGTATTTGCGGGTGATAATTTTTTTATATCACCCGTTGGGAGGTCATAGCTAGTGATAATTGTTTTTTATATTGCCCGTTGGAAGGAAAGCACGAAAAATTAACACCATAATGCTATAACCGGAGTCAATAGAAATTAACACATTGTCACCGTCCTGTATGTAGACATCATACAATACTTTTTTTAACTGGAACCTACAAAATTATATGATTATTTGGAAGATTTTTTGGCATTATAATGTAAATATATAACAGCATCTTTTTATTTAAGCCTCCACGTGTAGTATAAATACTAACATGTCGAGAAAGACTACTCTTGACTTCTGCCTCTTCTGCTATATAATACTTATTTACCTCTCGATCTTTGCCTCATACCGTTATAGAATTACTATTAAATTTCGGCTTATCGAAATATCGGTAAAATTTGATTCCCACTTACTGTGGTATTACTCCCTGTATTTTGTTTCGACTTTAGCCTTTCTTGTTATATATTTGCTAGTATTTCTCTCTTCTCCCCCTGTAAGCACATATTTCGACTGTATCCTCCTATCAGTAAATGTTTCCCCCCTCCCCTACTTCTATTTTTGGGGGTCTTTATCCACTAATCTCCACGCAAAGGATTCTGGGTATCTTACGTATCACATCTCCCAGACCATTGGTTGACACGAGATATAACGAGAACTATCTTTAGTGAGATGGTTCCTTTCGCGACCCCCGTTTACATAGCAGTCAATTAACTCATCTTCATTTAGTCTTGTAAAACCCAACAGAATGTGATGTGTATCGACATGTTTGCTCTTAAATGATCTCCGGTGGCTTTGCAATAGATGCCTGTCAAATATGTTTCACCTTATCTTAAATGGGATCAAATCTCATAATTAATCTCGCGAGATGACCGAGTAGATTATAGACAGTCGATGAACTCTCATGCATACCTTTTACTGTTGAGATCAATATACTATGTGTTCATTTGATATAAAATAAACTAAACACAATCATCATATGTAAGTTAATAACTCGACAAAAAAAGCAGCCAATAACTGGATGAAAAAACAGCCAATAACTGGACGAACAAAAACAGCCAATAACTGCACGAAAAAGGTCAATAACTGGACGCAAAAACGGCCAATAACTCGACGGCAAAACAGCCAATAACTAGACAAAAAACGGCCGACTGGAAGATAAATCCGTCAATGACTAGACGGCAAAACATCCAATAACTGGACGGAAAACAGCCAATAACTGGACGGGAAAACCTCCAATAACTGGACTGCAAAACAGCCAATAACTGGACTACAAAACAGCCAACTAGACGACAAAACGGCCAATAACTTGACGGCAAAACAGCCAATAACTTGACGGCAAAACAGCCAATAACTTGACGGCAAAACATCCAATAACTGGACAAAAACAGCCAATTACTGGACGACAAAACGGCAAATAAATGAACGACAAAACGGCCAATCACCGGACAACAAAACTGCTAATAACTGCACGACAAAACGGTAAATCACCGGACAACAAAACAACTAACGGACAATCGGCAAAGATTTCCTACGAGAATGCTAATATCTGGCTTGAAATAGTTTCATGAGATATATGTAGTAGGTTTGAACAGGTTAGCGGGATCTCAACCCTCCTAAACCTACATTTATTGTTTATATCGTACAAGTACAGATATTGCAGACAGAACAAATCAAACACGAAACAAGAACAAACCAACTGCACAAGCAAGAACAAACACCATAAAATATGTTAGTTTTCTTCTTATCATTTTGAAACCATAATGAATAAAAAAAGGAACCATCCATTTTTAGTAGATCTGAATAAAGGTCTCAAACTCCATTGCGTATCAGTTTTCTAGAACTGGAAAATGATCATAGCTCAAATAACAAAAATAGATAAAATGGGTTAACTTGGCATGCGTCCTTGATACTTATCTAAATTGTGAAGATAAGGCAATAAAAACGCGCATCAATATTTATATATATTTAATATTAAACAGCATTTTTAAATTACAGCACTAAAGCTTCTTTGTTATTTAAAAGGGAGATTTCTATGAAGTCATGCCAAATATGTTTCGTTTTATCTGATAATGGGATCAAATGATATTCAATAATTTAAATGACAAAACAAAATTGATACCGACATTTAATAGAAATGCTGGTTTTGCTTATTTGAAATGTCGATAGATGGAGCGATATAAGATAAATAGAGGAGCAATAATGATGTGCGTTAATCTGATATGGATATGGGCTTGTTAAACGGTTATTAATTAGATGGCAATGAACTTTGTCAATATTGGAATTATCTAGAATTTTTCTGGACCATGTGCATTATTTCATTTTATCAAATTTCTTGGTTGATGCTTTCATTTGTTAATGCAAGCACAGGCGTTATTTACGACGTATAAAAATGTTTCATTTCAGGCAGTCAGTCTATGTTAACGCAAGCGTAGACGTTATTTCCGATTTATTAAAATGTTTCATTTCAGTCCACCAGTCTATGTTAACGCAAGCGCAGACTTATTTCAGATTTATAAAAATGTTTCATTTCACTCAGTCAGTGTATGGTTGTTATTGCAGCTGAGTTTGAATAAAGATGACCGTAATGTACTTCCGGTAAACTCATTTAGCGAACGTAAATTTATTAACTGATGTCGACAAATCTTCAAATAAAAGATATGCAGCTTCTTTACAAAAGCCAGACAAGAAAACAATGAAACGAATTTCTCTACGTAATTTTGACAGCACTTTAAGAGTTTATAAGAATGTGTTGGCTGCCAATTTTCTAAATAAGAAAGTCCCTAGTTGATAATACATTTTTGTGATGTAGCTCACTAACTTAATGTAAAATTACATCCCCGGATGTTCTTATTCTACGTTTCACATAAGTCACAGCGATGGGCTGATAATGTGTTTCAGAATTGCTTCCTGTATGTCAAAAACTGAAATATTATATTGAACAAATATACATCGTCTTCGGGAAAGTAATTTTGTGCACAAATTACACTGTTATCTGACAAAAGACTGCTTTTATGACATACAATTATTTTAAGCTCATGAAATAATACTAGCGTGATTTTACCTCATAGGTCAAATGAAAAGCGAGGCCAAAGTCCCAGGTTTACATTGACGTTCTTGGTAGAGCGATAAAACATGGGTAGACCGAATAAAACGCTAATAATCCTCTATTGTTTTTTTTTTTTTTTTTTTTTTTTTTTTTTTTTTTTTTTTGCTTTTTTGCTTTCATCATGTACAGGTGAGCAAAGTACGTCATGCATCCTGGTATTTTTTTTAATAAAAAACTGTCGATGGCGACAGTTTCCGTTTCACCTAACAAGTATATTTCATTTCGAGTTACCTGAATATCAGTATTAGAATTAGTGCACAGCTCTCTATTCATCTATAGGATAAGACTTTTTATTGTTCTTGTCGGTAATCGCTGTCAATTCTTCACGCATTCGAACAATTCGTAAATAACGTCGGACACAGACACGGCTGTTTACTGTCAAGCTACTCAAAAGGTGGTTTTTTGTCTATAGATTGATACTATGGCTGTCATATTGACTTAAGGAAAATCCATCTCTCATATACGATCAGATATTTTAAAGTGATGGGTAGCCTCTCCTCTTCGTAAACTTGAGATTTCCATGTACATGAATAGCACCTTGACGAATTAGAGACATGCGCTGTTTACTCGTCTGGAGCACCCGGTTGGACTCGTGGTTTTTAAACTGCCGAATTTCGGCGATTTTCACGTGACACTTTGACATTTTCCTGCAATAAATCTGGACATTACAAAGCTGTAAAATTGTCGAAAATCCCATTCACACAAATAAGCAGACGCTAATTGATCACTTGACCATAGAGCTGTCTCGGATGTCCATTGATTTTTAATTCGGCACACCTCGGTAATGTTCGGCAAACATCAGAAATACTGTGCAACTATTGATCCTTTTTTACTCAAATATACTCAAAATTACTCAAAGTAAGTCAATATATTTGATATCATTTACAATCAACTGATTTAATACAGCGGTATTTATTTGTCGAAAAAGAAAACTAAACGATATCTTCCATTATGCGAGTCGGATACTTTAACTGGTCTGTCGATTTTATTTTTAACCGTTTCTGTTATGCAACATCAAAGGTATTTATAGGTATAGTGTTGTTGATATGATATATTTTGGTATTATTTGTCTAGCTTTTCATCTATAATTTGAATGTATTTGCAACATAGCATTCCGTTGAGTTGTTTTTACTTCGGAGAATTATACACGAGATAGGCAACCATATAATAAATGATTTATTCACAACATTGGCCATATTGGTAATATGTAAATTCCAAAAAATTACTTTCAGATGTATATAACAAAAACACTTCACCTTGTGAAAAAGTAATAAACAATTAATGACCCACTTAAATACAGCAATTATATTTGCAAAGCAATCTAAAACTATTGAATTAGCATAGGTAATAACGGTGTTCACATAATTTACTGAATATTTCATGGTCGCTTATATCATTTACTGCCGCTTATGTTATTTACAGTAATGGGATACCAATTACTGCCTCCGTATGTAATTTACAATAATGAAATGAACATGAATTATTCACTGCTACAAAACTTGCTTATTTCATCTAAAATACATCAAAGTATATTTGCTGTTCATCTTTTTCTCAACTTGCATTATGAATTTTCTAAGAATTAATTACTTTTCTTCCTTGGACAACCGTTTTTATTTTTTTTTTAACGTACAAATAGAATGTCATCAACGCCGATAGCGGGCCTAGGTGGTCGTGTGGTTCGTCTACTATTGATCACGTGGTCTTTCAACACTGAGATTGCGGGTTAAAGCCTGACTGCGCAGGATGTACTTGACTCCAATCTTAATTGACCAGGATTGTCAGTTTTCTTACCGAAGGTCGGGGGTTTTCGCCGGGTACTCCGGCTTCCTGAACCAATAAAAAACGCCTTCAGTGATATTGCTGATATATTGCAGAAAGTGGCGTTTAACATCATGTAAACAAACAAAAACATTTGATCACATGTCAAATAAACACATAGTATGGAAATACAATGTCCTCACTATTACTTTAATAAACGGTTATAAATTACTATGCTACATCGTTAATCTAGATTAAATATAGCCGTAGAGAAATATTGCTCTTTTCTCTTTCGATTTCATTTTATGACCGTTAGTTATATTGGTTTGCTCGTGTCTCTATTCTCAATTATAACAACTTCGACGGAAATGATATATTTCTATTATTGAAAAATATAATATTAGTTAAAGCTAATATAATATTTATGGGGTTGATATAAGATTGACGGAAAAAAATACTATTCAATCTTCTTTGAATGGTCCTTGGTGAAACGGACTACTGTCCTATTCTGACAAAATCGATATCGCATACTCCTCATTTTTACTCTTAGGCTCAAGGAGAGAGCTTTCCTTAGTTTACCTGAGGCACAAAATGTCTTATATTATATTACTATGTAAATATTGTATTTGTTTTCAAACAATGCATTTGTTTATTTATTGTAACTTTTAAATTACCCTTGTGTTAAAATAATGTTCACGTACATAAAGACAATGAACAGAGGTTGTCGAAATTCGTTTTAAAATGCTTAATTTATTTCCAAAGTGTAATGAATGTCTTCAAGTATCTGGCCCATAACTGAAGATGCCGTTTAATTTATTTTTTAGCAAGAAATACAGCTGTATTAAATCAATTTATTGATAAAATATATTGCCTTAATTTTATATTTTGTTTTCAGTAAAAGTTGATAGTTTATGTAGTTTTTCCGATATTTACCGAACATTACCGAGGTCTGCTCTACTAAACCACAATTGTTGAAGACCTCTTTTTCCCTCTTTGTTTATATTAACATAAAGTCAATTTAAAAAAATTCCACCTTCGTTTCTGGAACGCCATTAGGGGGTCTGAAAGTTCCACACCTCTTCTAAACTATATCCAAAATTCAGAAGACTGTAATACCTCAAACTTTTTTTAAAGCTGTGGAAGCATCCCTATCTTCATCGATGAAGTCCGAGAGACCCAGGAAACAGGAAATTGGCAATTATTCCACTAGACTAAATTACTCCTAATCCATTATATTTCATCAAATGTTTAATTTTAATTTTTTTCAAAGATCTTTCTTTCCAATAAGCCCCAAAAGTAGAACCAAAACAAGAAAAAAGCCAAAGAAAAAAAAATTTACAAAGAAATACACTCTTTTATGGGGAACTACTTCCGGGACACAAGCTATGATCATGTGTTCCATTGTGGTCCGGATACCTTTGATAAATGTAGTGTGTTGAGAATAAACAATATGTTTTTTTTTTATAGTCTATAACAGTTATTTATCATTTTTGTGAAAAACAAAAAATCTTTAAGCGTTTATAAACGTTTACCAAAAGAGGATAAAATATTTACAAAAAAATTAAACTTTTAATTGTTTTCTTAATTTTTGAAAGCTCGTTCCTAAAATTTTTAATTGACTAACTGTGTAAGACACTGCAGTTCACACTTTGTGGTTGGTATAACCTTTATTTATTCACTATAAATGTCATCAAATTTTCCTTTTAATCTAATCCAGACTCAAAGATGGCGCTCAAACCAAGAATATCGATGGTTAAATGAATAAAATTGTCCAAAAGCTTTTTTTAACACCAATATTCTAAAAAGTTAAAATATAACTTTAATTACAGAATTGCCGAGTCTATTCTACTTCAATTTTCTTTATTTCAATACTGTCCCCATAATTCACTTTTACCAATTACTTCTCTCGTTTATTGAGCAAAATACTCAGCCGCATGAATCGGGTTAGAAAACCCATTGACAGCTTCGACCTTACCAGTGCACACTTAATTTGTATTAGCACTGATCCCTTGGGATCAATCCGAGACTTCAGTAACAATAAACTGCTCTTATGTATCATAATACATCATAACAGTTCATTTCTCTACCAATAACGTTTCCATAAGGAATGCCGTGGTGTAAAATATAACTAGCCGTAATAAAGTCTTATGGTCTGCCGTAATCTGGTTTTATGTCGTAAAAGTGGAAATATATTGTAAATGTAGAACGTGATATATGTTAATGTCTTGAGTTTGTGTAAATCACAAGATAAGGTTATGAGTTATGATCTTATTTCAAATACTGGTCATTGCGTGGTACAAACTCTACTATATTAGTCAGATTACAGTTGCTTTTTGAAATTGTCACATAAGTATATTAGAAACTGCTATTTAAGAAAAAATTCGTTGTGGCACGAATATGCAATTATTTTACCACGAGTTGGCCCTGTATGACAAATATATTTAAAGCGAACGTTAGCGAGTGGTAAAATGTTGTCATCAAGGGCAAACCCGTGGTAAATTCAAAATATATTCATCCCCAAATGAATTATTTTGATTCTAAAAGGACATTTACATTAACTTTAATTAACAACGTAAACTATAAATTGCAGGACTTGTCGGTCATTTAGGACACAGAGTTGATTTTGACCTGGTTAAAATATGTGAACAATCTGACTATGGTGTCGCTGTTAAAGAGTGTTGATCGTTTTTGACGTTTGTAAGAATTATATACTCGTTTTACCACTGGTGTGGTCTCAAAGCGATTTAGCCACGGCATATTATAATATTATATCAGGTACAAATATGAGTATTCATTACTATTCACGTAATAATCATATTTATTTTTTAATTTTGGATAATTCTAAACAGCTCGTAGGTTGCAACTTTAATGCAAACATGACTTGTGTATATGTCGTAAACAGTTCATAGTTTTTATTCTATCAGCTTCCTGTACTAGTGTTATCCTCTTTTGAATCGTATATAATGTCGTAAATTTGTAAATTAAGTGGTGCAGAGTATTAAATTATCATTATCTACCAAGTATATTGTAGTGTTTTCTTTGATCTTGTATACATTGTGTAATAACATAATAAACAATATCACACTATGCTATCTTAATATAAATAGCGCCCTCTGGAAATCTAATCTGTCACTCCATGTATCCCGACTTCTCACAAGAATATTTTATAGTGTTTAAAATAATTTCAAAATAAGAGTTGTAAGGCAAACTATTTTTAGAATGTTGCTTTATTCATTTTCCTTCTATTTGTATTATAAAGATTGGGTTTTTTTTAATTACATGTAGACCTGATTCAACCTTTTGATGAATAAACTTATTTATGTTTTTTCCCACAATGCATATACATAGATGTATATTAATCTGGTCAAACTTAAGCATCAACGTGGTTGTATGAATGAACTCCGTTAATGTCATTGCAAGTAACCCAATGCCATTACAAATGAGTCTTAAAGAAATGTCTTTGTAGAGTACTGCACAGAGAACATAACTGGTTCCCAGATATAACTTCACTCTCCGGCACAGAGAACGTAACTGGTTCCCAGATATAACTCTTTATCTCCCATTTACTGTGGAATTACATTTTTCGCCTGCCAATGATGTCTGTAAACAAAAACCGATGGTGGTAATAAATGCTAGAGATTTATTTTTATATTGTTTATTAATACACCTTTGATACGGTTTTACTTAAAAAGTAGTGCGTTTTTACGCGTGGCTCATCCGCCATGGGAGATATATCTTATGGCGTCAACCAATGTGTGGCGGAGGTGATTAAGGTTGACGTAGATTACCCAGAATCCTTTGCGTTGAGATTAAGCAAATTAATCCATTATAAGCTTTTCTCTGGATGCAGATAGTTGACGGTTTTAATCCATGTATCTTCATTTATTGGCCGTTCTCGCTATCTGTGTAAGCTCATCGTATTGTACCTATATATATGGTGCATTTAGAATAGAAAAATACATTCATTACATATTTTAACCTACGTATCGAAATCAATCTCTTAAATGTATTTTTAATTGTTTGTATACTAAATAAAGATTTCAAGCACATTGCAACAGTTTTTATAGCACAACAGATGAATAGATAGACAATGTATTATTTAAATATACTCCAACACATTAGCACGTTCTGCGCTGGAGAAAGAAGCGAATTGGATCATCAAAAAGCCATTTTCGTCTTCTCACCCGCCATCAGTTAAAGATTTAATTGTCTTGAAAAGTACCATAACAGCTCCACTGTGTTTAGAGACATTACATATTGGAAATTGATGGTTCAACGTACGACTTCTATTGCATTTATTCTTCTGTATAAAATGATTCTTTGAAATAAAAATCTAGTTGCTTTAATTAAATTGGTATTACTAATTTAACCAAAAATGGAGATACGTAGATTGATGTATACTCTCAAGTACAGACAATAACTGGTTTCCAGATATAACCCCATTCTCCAGGACAGAAAACATAACTGGTTCCCAGATATAACCTCACTCTCCGGCACAGAGAACATAACTGGTTCCCAAATATAACCTCACTCTCCGGGACAGAGAACATAACTGGTTCCCAGATATAACCTCTGCCACGCGTCATCCACCATTGACTGTGGGACTACATTTGTCGTCTGCCCGTGAACGAAGAATGATGTTTGTAAAATAATACATGAGATCTTATTTATTTTTATAAAGTCTAATAGGTTCTTCCATACGTTTTGGGGAACGATCGGTTGATCAATCACGAGCGATAGAAAATGTATGTCGAGTGGAGCGCAGCGGAACAAGCTAAAAGACATAAAAATTTCTATCTCGAGTGATAGATTACACGGGCTTTCCCAAAAGCGCATGAAAGTACCTATTTCTTCTGTAAACCAACAACTTTCACATCGCTTTATCCTATAGACTCTCCATTGTTTTAGACTCCATTGTCTCTGACATCCAATCTGAACGCCGGAAACAAGAACATAAAAAAAAACGTTGTTATGCTTCCATGTGTTTATATGTTAAGGATTGCTGTAAGTAACAGGTTAGAATTACAAATAATGAAAAAGGCTGCATCTATAATGATACAAAAGCTATACAGCATAACGAAATAACCAACTAATATATAATTCTGAATTCTATGACGGTAAATATGAAACATAGATCTACTTATCGTAAATTGCTGCATTTACAGTGGAGACTAAATTAATTTCTGTTCTTGACATTAAATTGTCTGTTAAAAGTCATCCAAAGACCCCAAGGTGATATCCAAATACGACAGAAAATTTGTCCCAAATATGTGTTTAACCACGTTTATCGCAGCGTTTAACCACGTTTATCGCAGCGTTTAACCACGTTTATCGCAGGAGAATTATAGTTTATTTGCAGTATACCACTTTAACTGCAATAAGTTACCAATCATTTAACGTTGTAGTTCGATTGCAATCTCCGTGTTCTTTACCACTCTTCGTCACGGACAACATAACTGGTTCCAGATATAGTCACACGTCATCCATAGTTAAATGTGGAACTATATGTGTCGTCTGCCCGTGACGTCTGTAAACAACGAATGATGTTTGTAAATAAAACACGACTTTTTATTCATTTTTATATAGTCTATTTATACACTTGTGATAAGTTTTACATTACAATTACTGAGTTAGTACGCTTCGCGTAAAAACTCAGTTATATCACCCTGGGGTATTTGAATGATTTTCACTGTCAAAGGTCGCCGGTTCTTACCGGTTTCTCTGGCTTCCATACCAATTTTAAACGGGTACCAGTTATTAGTTGACAAATCTATTACAGCTCAAAATTAAGTTCTTGTTGACATCCATTATTTTTTGTGGTACGGTTACTTACCGCGTACTTATAATTAAAACACATTGCGGATAACGTCTGTATCATTTGAACGTTTGAATAAAAAAATCAATTTTATGGTGTAGGACCACCAAATACCGGGAACCAGTCCAGAGGTTGTACGTAAAAGTAGTACTAGTCAACAGACAGGTTCACTCTTGCATCATACAGAATTTGAACCGCACATGATACCAGAATAAATTTGGTATTTTTGGAAAGCTGAATATTCTAGGAAACTTGAGGATAAAGTTTTATTGGTTTTAAACGAACATAAAAATGTTGAGATTCAATTAGGGACAAGCACTATTTTTGGACTGAAATAGAAAGTGAAAGTAGATTTTTAGACCACGTGGACTTCAGGTTGAGCGTTTTTTCTTATATGCCATGAAACATATTGTGAAATTTTGACAGAATTATCAGCCAGTGCATTTTTATAGGGGACAGAAGTGTCACTTAATTTGAAACAAAGGTAAATTTTCTAGGATAAGTCAAAATTATCAAATTTTAATATAGCCGAAGAGTAAAAAAACTATGGTGGTCCTACACCTGAAGAGGCCATAGACAGGTATATCAACTTCTATTTCTTTTGATAAAAATGGTACTGAAAGAAGGTAAATCACCAAGACTATCATTTTAATTGCTTATCATAGCTAAAACCTATAGGGGGGGTCAAATTTCAGCCTAAATATGGTATTATGTAATATTGTATGAAATTATGGGGTCTGCAGTGGTCCGCGCTTAGTAGAATGTGCTTTAATTTAAATAAACTCCTGTTTTAGGTTTTGGATGTAATGAAAGGGTCAAAATGTATAAAACTAGAACTGGTAGACATTCTAGTATGCAGAAAAATAGTGTATTTAAGATGAATTTGTCAATTTTACACCTGCGGCTTAAGTCGGTTACATTGCTGGCATGGGTTAATACTAAAAGTACTTATTTTCTAATCTGATGCTTGCTTAGGGTAAATTTGTTAGAAAACTAGTAACCATATGCAATAATTGTACTTGTTAAGATAATTGGGCCTTAAGATGATGGTACTTCTTTCAAAAATTCCTTAAACATGAGCAGTAATGGGAAATTGGCCAATATTTGCTATTTCATAACAAAGCAAGATATAATTTTGTTTCTTTGTATGCCAGTTTGAACTTTAGTGGGGTTTTTTTAGTAAGGAATGTTCATTTGACTATTAAGCTTAATGGAATAGTGAGCGCATTTAATGAAATTCATAAAATTTTAGTCTCAGTTTAGAAACTATTAATGTACACCTCCAAAATATAGTACAACTGAATATCAATAAATTTAAATTTGAACTCAAAAACTTTCTCAGGATGTACTAGGTGCATAATTAGGACAGTTTCATACTATTTTTCTTAATTGAAATGTATTTCAAGAGATAAAAGTCTTATCCCAACAGTTTGAAGGTACTCAGTATCTCACTTTGTAAAAAGGGGGGGGGGGTGAAATAAACCAAAAAAGATGCAAAATTTATGATAAAATTATGTAATTAGTGCCTTTCTATGTGTGAAATAAGTCCATTTGTGTTGGATGTATATTGCCAAGCTTGCTATTTACATCTGCAACTAAGAAATTGAAAAATTAAGGAATAATGCATTTCTTGATCACCAAGCTAATTTTTCATGATAACGCGCATGTGAGGTCTTTGTATGTTTTCATGCATTTCTTGAAAACCGCTGAAAGGAATTCAACAAAATTTTAGAATTTGTTTCGACTAACATAAATCTAAGACCAGGAAAATTTTTATTTAATTTGATGAACAAAAACATCTTCTTTAGGTGTAGGACCACCAAATACCGGGAACCAGTCCAGAGGTTGTACGTAAAAGTAGTACTAGTCAACAGACAGGTTCACTCTTGCATCATACAGAATTTGAACCGCACATGATACCAGAATAAATTTGGTATTTTTGGAAAGCTGAATATTCTAGGAAACTTGAGGATAAAGTTTTATTGGTTTTAAACGAACATAAAAATGTTGAGATTCAATTAGGGACAAGCACTATTTTTGGACTGAAATAGAAAGTGAAAGTAGATTTTTAGACCACGTGGACTTCAGGTTGAGCGTTTTTTCTTATATGCCATGAAACATATTGTGAAATTTTGACAGAATTATCAGCCAGTGCATTTTTATAGGGGACAGAAGTGTCACTTAATTTGAAACAAAGGTAAATTTTCTAGGATAAGTCAAAATTATCAAATTTTAATATAGCCGAAGAGTAAAAAAACTATGGTGGTCCTACACCTGAAGAGGCCATAGACAGGTATATCAACTTCTATTTCTTTTGATAAAAATGGTACTGAAAGAAGGTAAATCACCAAGACTATCATTTTAATTGCTTATCATAGCTAAAACCTATAGGGGGGGTCAAATTTCAGCCTAAATATGGTATTATGTAATATTGTATGAAATTATGGGGTCTGCAGTGGTCCGCGCTTAGTAGAATGTGCTTTAATTTAAATAAACTCCTGTTTTAGGTTTTGGATGTAATGAAAGGGTCAAAATGTATAAAACTAGAACTGGTAGACATTCTAGTATGCAGAAAAATAGTGTATTTAAGATGAATTTGTCAATTTTACACCTGCGGCTTAAGTCGGTTACATTGCTGGCATGGGTTAATACTAAAAGTACTTATTTTCTAATCTGATGCTTGCTTAGGGTAAATTTGTTAGAAAACTAGTAACCATATGCAATAATTGTACTTGTTAAGATAATTGGGCCTTAAGATGATGGTACTTCTTTCAAAAATTCCTTAAACATGAGCAGTAATGGGAAATTGGCCAATATTTGCTATTTCATAACAAAGCAAGATATAATTTTGTTTCTTTGTATGCCAGTTTGAACTTTAGTGGGGTTTTTTTAGTAAGGAATGTTCATTTGACTATTAAGCTTAATGGAATAGTGAGCGCATTTAATGAAATTCATAAAATTTTAGTCTCAGTTTAGAAACTATTAATGTACACCTCCAAAATATAGTACAACTGAATATCAATAAATTTAAATTTGAACTCAAAAACTTTCTCAGGATGTACTAGGTGCATAATTAGGACAGTTTCATACTATTTTTCTTAATTGAAATGTATTTCAAGAGATAAAAGTCTTATCCCAACAGTTTGAAGGTACTCAGTATCTCACTTTGTAAAAAGGGGGGGGGGGGTGAAATAAACCAAAAAAGATGCAAAATTTATGATAAAATTATGTAATTAGTGCCTTTCTATGTGTGAAATAAGTCCATTTGTGTTGGATGTATATTGCCAAGCTTGCTATTTACATCTGCAACTAAGAAATTGAAAAATTAAGGAATAATGCATTTCTTGATCACCAAGCTAATTTTTCATGATAACGCGCATGTGAGGTCTTTGTATGTTTTCATGCATTTCTTGAAAACCGCTGAAAGGAATTCAACAAAATTTTAGAATTTGTTTCGACTAACATAAATCTAAGACCAGGAAAATTTTTATTTAATTTGATGAACAAAAACATCTTCTTTAGGTGTAGGACCACCAAATACCGGGAACCAGTCCAGAGGTTGTACGTAAAAGTAGTACTAGTCAACAGACAGGTTCACTCTTGCATCATACAGAATTTGAACCGCACATGATACCAGAATAAATTTGGTATTTTTGGAAAGCTGAATATTCTAGGAAACTTGAGGATAAAGTTTTATTGGTTTTAAACGAACATAAAAATGTTGAGATTCAATTAGGGACAAGCACTATTTTTGGACTGAAATAGAAAGTGAATGTAGATTTTTAGACCACGTGGACTTCAGGTTGAGCGTTTTTTCTTATATGCCATGAAACATATTGTGAAATTTTGACAGAATTATCAGCCAGTGCATTTTTATAGGGGACAGAAGTGTCACTTAATTTGAAACAAAGGTAAATTTTCTAGGATAAGTCAAAATTATCAAATTTTAATATAGCCGAAGAGTAAAAAAACTATGGTGGTCCTACACCTGAAGAGGCCATAGACAGGTATATCAACTTCTATTTCTTTTGATAAAAATGGTACTGAAAGAAGGTAAATCACCAAGACTATCATTTTAATTGCTTATCATAGCTAAAACCTATAGGGGGGGTCAAATTTCAGCCTAAATATGGTATTATGTAATATTGTATGAAATTATGGGGTCTGCAGTGGTCCGCGCTTAGTAGAATGTGCTTTAATTTAAATAAACTCCTGTTTTAGGTTTTGGATGTAATGAAAGGGTCAAAATGTATAAAACTAGAACTGGTAGACATTCTAGTATGCAGAAAAATAGTGTATTTAAGATGAATTTGTCAATTTTACACCTGCGGCTTAAGTCGGTTACATTGCTGGCATGGGTTAATACTAAAAGTACTTATTTTCTAATCTGATGCTTGCTAAGGGTAAATTTGTTAGTAAACTAGTAACCATATGCAATAATTGTACTTGTTAAGATAATTGGGCCTTAAGATGATGGTACTTCTTTCAAAAATTCCTTGAACATGAGCAGTAATGGGAAATTGGCCAATATTTGCTATTTCATAACAAAGCAAGATATAATTTTGTTTCTTTGTATGCCAGTTTGAACTTTAGTGGGGTTTTTTTAGTAAGGAATGTTCATTTGACTATTAAGCTTAATGGAATAGTGAGCGCATTTAATGAAATTCATAAAATTTTAGTCTCAGTTTAGAAACTATTAATGTACACCTCCAAAATATAGTACAACTGAATATCAATAAATTTAAATTTGAACTCAAAAACTTTCTCAGGATGTACTAGGTGCATAATTAGGACAGTTTCATACTATTTTTCTTAATTGAAATGTATTTCAAGAGATAAAAGTCTTATCCCAACAGTTTGAAGGTACTCAGTATCTCACTTTGTAAAAAGGGGGGGGGGGGGGGTGAAATAAACCAAAAAAGATGCAAAATTTATGATAAAATTATGTAATTAGTGCCTTTCTATGTGTGAAATAAGTCCATTTGTGTTGTATGTATATTGCCAAGCTTGCTATTTACATCTGCAACTAAGAAATTGAAAAATTAAGGAATAATGCATTTCTTGATCACCAAGCTAATTTTTCATGATAACGCGCATGTGAGGTCTTTGTATGTTTTCATGCATTTCTTGAAAACCGCTGAAAGGAATTCAACAAAATTTTAGAATTTGTTTCGACTAACATAAATCTAAGACCAGGAAAATTTTTATTTAATTTGATGAACAAAAACATCTTCTTTAGGTGTAGGACCACCAAATACCGGGAACCAGTCCAGAGGTTGTACGTAAAAGTAGTACTAGTCAACAGACAGGTTCACTCTTGCATCATACAGAATTTGAACCGCACATGATACCAGAATAAATTTGGTATTTTTGGAAAGCTGAATATTCTAGGAAACTTGAGGATAAAGTTTTATTGGTTTTAAACGAACATAAAAATGTTGAGATTCAATTAGGGACAAGCACTATTTTTGGACTGAAATAGAAAGTGAAAGTAGATTTTTAGACCACGTGGACTTCAGGTTGAGCGTTTTTTCTTATATGCCATGAAACATATTGTGAAATTTTGACAGAATTATCAGCCAGTGCATTTTTATAGGGAACAGAAGTGTCACTTAATTTGAAACAAAGGTAAATTTTCTAGGATAAGTCAAAATTATCAAATTTTAATATAGCCGAAGAGTAAAAAAACTATGGTGGTCCTACACCTGAAGAGGCCATAGACAGGTATATCAACTTCTATTTCTTTTGATAAAAATGGTACTGAAAGAAGGTAAATCACCAAGACTATCATTTTAATTGCTTATCATAGCTAAAACCTATAGGGGGGGTCAAATTTCAGCCTAAATATGGTATTATGTAATATTGTATGAAATTATGGGGTCTGCAGTGGTCCGCGCTTAGTAGAATGTGCTTTAATTTAAATAAACTCCTGTTTTAGGTTTTGGATGTAATGAAAGGGTCAAAATGTATAAAACTAGAACTGGTAGACATTCTAGTATGCAGAAAAATAGTGTATTTAAGATGAATTTGTCAATTTTACACCTGCGGCTTAAGTCGGTTACATTGCTGGCATGGGTTAATACTAAAAGTACTTATTTTCTAATCTGATGCTTGCTAAGGGTAAATTTGTTAGTAAACTAGTAACCATATGCAATAATTGTACTTGTTAAGATAATTGGGCCTTAAGATGATGGTACTTCTTTCAAAAATTCCTTAAACATGAGCAGTAATGGGAAATTGGCCAATATTTGCTATTTCATAACAAAACAAGATATAATTTTGTTTCTTTGTATGCCAGTTTGAACTTTAGTGGGGTTTTTTTAGTAAGGAATGTTCATTTGACTATTAAGCTTAATGGAATAGTGAGCGCATTTAATGAAATTCATAAAATTTTAGTCTCAGTTTAGAAACTATTAATGTACACCTCCAAAATATAGAACAACTGAATATCAATAAATTTAAATTTGAACTCAAAAACTTTCTCAGGATGTACTAGGTGCATAATTAGGACAGTTTCATACTATTTTTCTTAATTGAAATGTATTTCAAGAGATAAAAGTCTTATCCCAACAGTTTGAAGGTACTCAGTATCTCACTTTGTAAAAAGGGGGGGGGGGGTGAAATAAACCAAAAAAGATGCAAAATTTATGATAAAATTATGTAATTAGTGCCTTTCTATGTGTGAAATAAGTCCATTTGTGTTGGATGTATATTGCCAAGCTTGCTATTTACATCTGCAACTAAGAAATTGAAAAATTAAGGAATAATGCATTTCTTGATCACCAAGCTAATTTTTCATGATAACGCGCATGTGAGGTCTTTGTATGTTTTCATGCATTTCTTGAAAACCGCTGAAAGGAATTCAACAAAATTTTAGAATTTGTTTCGACTAACATAAATCTAAGACCAGGAAAATTTTTATTTAATTTGATGAACAAAAACATCTTCTTTAGGTGTAGGACCACCAAATACCGGGAACCAGTCCAGAGGTTGTACGTAAAAGTAGTACTAGTCAACAGACAGGTTCACTCTTGCATCATACAGAATTTGAACCGCACATGATACCAGAATAAATTTGGTATTTTTGGAAAGCTGAATATTCTAGGAAACTTGAGGATAAAGTTTTATTGGTTTTAAACGAACATAAAAATGTTGAGATTCAATTAGGGACAAGCACTATTTTTGGACTGAAATAGAAAGTGAAAGTAGATTTTTAGACCACGTGGACTTCAGGTTGAGCGTTTTTTCTTATATGCCATGAAACATATTGTGAAATTTTGACAGAATTATCAGCCAGTGCATTTTTATAGGGGACAGAAGTGTCACTTAATTTGAAACAAAGGTAAATTTTCTAGGATAAGTCAAAATTATCAAATTTTAATATAGCCGAAGAGTAAAAAAACTATGGTGGTCCTACACCTGAAGAGGCCATAGACAGGTATATCAACTTCTATTTCTTTTGATAAAAATGGTACTGAAAGAAGGTAAATCACCAAGACTATCATTTTAATTGCTTATCATAGCTAAAACCTATAGGGGGGGTCAAATTTCAGCCTAAATATGGTATTATGTAATATTGTATGAAATTATGGGGTCTGCAGTGGTCCGCGCTTAGTAGAATGTGCTTTAATTTAAATAAACTCCTGTTTTAGGTTTTGGATGTAATGAAAGGGTCAAAATGTATAAAACTAGAACTGGTAGACATTCTAGTATGCAGAAAAATAGTGTATTTAAGATGAATTTGTCAATTTTACACCTGCGGCTTAAGTCGGTTACATTGCTGGCATGGGTTAATACTAAAAGTACTTATTTTCTAATCTGATGCTTGCTAAGGGTAAATTTGTTAGTAAACTAGTAACCATATGCAATAATTGTACTTGTTAAGATAATTGGGCCTTAAGATGATGGTACTTCTTTCAAAAATTCCTTAAACATGAGCAGTAATGGGAAATTGGCCAATATTTGCTATTTCATAACAAAGCAAGATATAATTTTGTTTCTTTGTATGCCAGTTTGAACTTTAGTGGGGTTTTTTTAGTAAGGAATGTTCATTTGACTATTAAGCTTAATGGAATAGTGAGCGCATTTAATGAAATTCATAAAATTTTAGTCTCAGTTTAGAAACTATTAATGTACACCTCCAAAATATAGTACAACTGAATATCAATAAATTTAAATTTGAACTCAAAAACTTTCTCAGGATGTACTAGGTGCATAATTAGGACAGTTTCATACTATTTTTCTTAATTGAAATGTATTTCAAGAGATAAAAGTCTTATCCCAACAGTTTGAAGGTACTCAGTATCTCACTTTGTAAAAAGGGGGGGGGGGTGAAATAAACCAAAAAAGATGCAAAATTTATGATAAAATTATGTAATTAGTGCCTTTCTATGTGTGAAATAAGTCCATTTGTGTTGGATGTATATTGCCAAGCTTGCTATTTACATCTGCAACTAAGAAATTGAAAAATTAAGGAATAATGCATTTCTTGATCACCAAGCTAATTTTTCATGATAACGCGCATGTGAGGTCTTTGTATGTTTTCATGCATTTCTTGAAAACCGCTGAAAGGAATTCAACAAAATTTTAGAATTTGTTTCGACTAACATAAATCTAAGACCAGGAAAATTTTTATTTAATTTGATGAACAAAAACATCTTCTTTAGGTGTAGGACCACCAAATACCGGGAACCAGTCCAGAGGTTGTACGTAAAAGTAGTACTAGTCAACAGACAGGTTCACTCTTGCATCATACAGAATTTGAACCGCACATGATACCAGAATAAATTTGGTATTTTTGGAAAGCTGAATATTCTAGGAAACTTGAGGATAAAGTTTTATTGGTTTTAAACGAACATAAAAATGTTGAGATTCAATTAGGGACAAGCACTATTTTTGGACTGAAATAGAAAGTGAAAGTAGATTTTTAGACCACGTGGACTTCAGGTTGAGCGTTTTTTCTTATATGCCATGAAACATATTGTGAAATTTTGACAGAATTATCAGCCAGTGCATTTTTATAGGGAACAGAAGTGTCACTTAATTTGAAACAAAGGTAAATTTTCTAGGATAAGTCAAAATTATCAAATTTTAATATAGCAGAAGAGTAAAAAAACTATGGTGGTCCTACACCTGAAGAGGCCATAGACAGGTATATCAACTTCTATTTCTTTTGATAAAAATGGTACTGAAAGAAGGTAAATCACCAAGACTATCATTTTAATTGCTTATCATAGCTAAAACCTATAGGGGGGGTCAAATTTCAGCCTAAATATGGTATTATGTAATATTGTATGAAATTATGGGGTCTGCAGTGGTCCGCGCTTAGTAGAATGTGCTTTAATTTAAATAAACTCCTGTTTTAGGTTTTGGATGTAATGAAAGGGTCAAAATGTATAAAACTAGAACTGGTAGACATTCTAGTATGCAGAAAAATAGTGTATTTAAGATGAATTTGTCAATTTTACACCTGCGGCTTAAGTCGGTTACATTGCTGGCATGGGTTAATACTAAAAGTACTTATTTTCTAATCTGATGCTTGCTAAGGGTAAATTTGTTAGTAAACTAGTAACCATATGCAATAATTGTACTTGTTAAGATAATTGGGCCTTAAGATGATGGTACTTCTTTCAAAAATTCCTTAAACATGAGCAGTAATGGGAAATTGGCCAATATTTGCTATTTCATAACAAAGCAAGATATAATTTTGTTTCTTTGTATGCCAGTTTGAACTTTAGTGGGGTTTTTTTAGTAAGGAATGTTCATTTGACTATTAAGCTTAATGGAATAGTGAGCGCATTTAATGAAATTCATAAAATTTTAGTCTCAGTTTAGAAACTATTAATGTACACCTCCAAAATATAGTACAACTGAATATCAATAAATTTAAATTTGAACTCAAAAACTTTCTCAGGATGTACTAGGTGCATAATTAGGACAGTTTCATACTATTTTTCTTAATTGAAATGTATTTCAAGAGATAAAAGTCTTATCCCAACAGTTTGAAGGTACTCAGTATCTCACTTTGTAAAAAGGGGGGGGGGTGAAATAAACCAAAAAAGATGCAAAATTTATGATAAAATTATGTAATTAGTGCCTTTCTATGTGTGAAATAAGTCCATTTGTGTTGGATGTATATTGCCAAGCTTGCTATTTACATCTGCAACTAAGAAATTGAAAAATTAAGGAATAATGCATTTCTTGATCACCAAGCTAATTTTTCATGATAACGCGCATGTGAGGTCTTTGTATGTTTTCATGCATTTCTTGAAAACCGCTGAAAGGAATTCAACAAAATTTTAGAATTTGTTTCGACTAACATAAATCTAAGACCAGGAAAATTTTTATTTAATTTGATGAACAAAAACATCTTCTTTAGGTGTAGGACCACCAAATACCGGGAACCAGTCCAGAGGTTGTACGTAAAAGTAGTACTAGTCAACAGACAGGTTCACTCTTGCATCATACAGAATTTGAACCGCACATGATACCAGAATAAATTTGGTATTTTTGGAAAGCTGAATATTCTAGGAAACTTGAGGATAAAGTTTTATTGGTTTTAAACGAACATAAAAATGTTGAGATTCAATTAGGGACAAGCACTATTTTTGGACTGAAATAGAAAGTGAAAGTAGATTTTTAGACCACGTGGACTTCAGGTTGAGCGTTTTTTCTTATATGCCATGAAACATATTGTGAAATTTTGACAGAATTATCAGCCAGTGCATTTTTATAGGGGACAGAAGTGTCACTTAATTTGAAACAAAGGTAAATTTTCTAGGATAAGTCAAAATTATCAAATTTTAATATAGCCGAAGAGTAAAAAAACTATGGTGGTCCTACACCTGAAGAGGCCATAGACAGGTATATCAACTTCTATTTCTTTTGATAAAAATGGTACTGAAAGAAGGTAAATCACCAAGACTATCATTTTAATTGCTTATCATAGCTAAAACCTATAGGGGGGGTCAAATTTCAGCCTAAATATGGTATTATGTAATATTGTATGAAATTATGGGGTCTGCAGTGGTCCGCGCTTAGTAGAATGTGCTTTAATTTAAATAAACTCCTGTTTTAGGTTTTGGATGTAATGAAAGGGTCAAAATGTATAAAACTAGAACTGGTAGACATTCTAGTATGCAGAAAAATAGTGTATTTAAGATGAATTTGTCAATTTTACACCTGCGGCTTAAGTCGGTTACATTGCTGGCATGGGTTAATACTAAAAGTACTTATTTTCTAATCTGATGCTTGCTAAGGGTAAATTTGTTAGTAAACTAGTAACCATATGCAATAATTGTACTTGTTAAGATAATTGGGCCTTAAGATGATGGTACTTCTTTCAAAAATTCCTTAAACATGAGCAGTAATGGGAAATTGGCCAATATTTGCTATTTCATAACAAAGCAAGATATAATTTTGTTTCTTTGTATGCCAGTTTGAACTTTAGTGGGGTTTTTTTAGTAAGGAATGTTCATTTGACTATTAAGCTTAATGGAATAGTGAGCGCATTTAATGAAATTCATAAAATTTTAGTCTCAGTTTAGAAACTATTAATGTACACCTCCAAAATATAGTACAACTGAATATCAATAAATTTAAATTTGAACTCAAAAACTTTCTCAGGATGTACTAGGTGCATAATTAGGACAGTTTCATACTATTTTTCTTAATTGAAATGTATTTCAAGAGATAAAAGTCTTATCCCAACAGTTTGAAGGTACTCAGTATCTCACTTTGTAAAAAGGGGGGGGGGTGAAATAAACCAAAAAAGATGCAAAATTTATGATAAAATTATGTAATTAGTGCCTTTCTATGTGTGAAATAAGTCCATTTGTGTTGGATGTATATTGCCAAGCTTGCTATTTACATCTGCAACTAAGAAATTGAAAAATTAAGGAATAATGCATTTCTTGATCACCAAGCTAATTTTTCATGATAACGCGCATGTGAGGTCTTTGTATGTTTTCATGCATTTCTTGAAAACCGCTGAAAGGAATTCAACAAAATTTTAGAATTTGTTTCGACTAACATAAATCTAAGACCAGGAAAATTTTTATTTAATTTGATGAACAAAAACATCTTCTTTAGGTGTAGGACCACCAAATACCGGGAACCAGTCCAGAGGTTGTACGTAAAAGTAGTACTAGTCAACAGACAGGTTCACTCTTGCATCATACAGAATTTGAACCGCACATGATACCAGAATAAATTTGGTATTTTTGGAAAGCTGAATATTCTAGGAAACTTGAGGATAAAGTTTTATTGGTTTTAAACGAACATAAAAATGTTGAGATTCAATTAGGGACAAGCACTATTTTTGGACTGAAATAGAAAGTGAAAGTAGATTTTTAGACCACGTGGACTTCAGGTTGAGCGTTTTTTCTTATATGCCATGAAACATATTGTGAAATTTTGACAGAATTATCAGCCAGTGCATTTTTATAGGGAACAGAAGTGTCACTTAATTTGAAACAAAGGTAAATTTTCTAGGATAAGTCAAAATTATCAAATTTTAATATAGCCGAAGAGTAAAAAAACTATGGTGGTCCTACACCTGAAGAGGCCATAGACAGGTATATCAACTTCTATTTCTTTTGATAAAAATGGTACTGAAAGAAGGTAAATCACCAAGACTATCATTTTAATTGCTTATCATAGCTAAAACCTATAGGGGGGGTCAAATTTCAGCCTAAATATGGTATTATGTAATATTGTATGAAATTATGGGGTCTGCAGTGGTCCGCGCTTAGTAGAATGTGCTTTAATTTAAATAAACTCCTGTTTTAGGTTTTGGATGTAATGAAAGGGTCAAAATGTATAAAACTAGAACTGGTAGACATTCTAGTATGCAGAAAAATAGTGTATTTAAGATGAATTTGTCAATTTTACACCTGCGGCTTAAGTCGGTTACATTGCTGGCATGGGTTAATACTAAAAGTACTTATTTTCTAATCTGATGCTTGCTAAGGGTAAATTTGTTAGTAAACTAGTAACCATATGCAATAATTGTACTTGTTAAGATAATTGGGCCTTAAGATGATGGTACTTCTTTCAAAAATTCCTTAAACATGAGCAGTAATGGGAAATTGGCCAATATTTGCTATTTCATAACAAAGCAAGATATAATTTTGTTTCTTTGTATGCCAGTTTGAACTTTAGTGGGGTTTTTTTAGTAAGGAATGTTCATTTGACTATTAAGCTTAATGGAATAGTGAGCGCATTTAATGAAATTCATAAAATTTTAGTCTCAGTTTAGAAACTATTAATGTACACCTCCAAAATATAGTACAACTGAATATCAATAAATTTAAATTTGAACTCAAAAACTTTCTCAGGATGTACTAGGTGCATAATTAGGACAGTTTCATACTATTTTTCTTAATTGAAATGTATTTCAAGAGATAAAAGTCTTATCCCAACAGTTTGAAGGTACTCAGTATCTCACTTTGTAAAAAGGGGGGGGGGGGTGAAATAAACCAAAAAAGATGCAAAATTTATGATAAAATTATGTAATTAGTGCCTTTCTATGTGTGAAATAAGTCCATTTGTGTTGGATGTATATTGCCAAGCTTGCTATTTACATCTGCAACTAAGAAATTGAAAAATTAAGGAATAATGCATTTCTTGATCACCAAGCTAATTTTTCATGATAACGCGCATGTGAGGTCTTTGTATGTTTTCATGCATTTCTGAAAGGAATTCAACAAAATTTTAGAATTTGTTTCGACTAACATAAATCTAAGACCAGGAAAATTTTTATTTAATTTGATGAACAAAAACATCTTCTTTAGGTGTAGGACCACCAAATACCGGGAACCAGTCCAGAGGTTGTACGTAAAAGTAGTACTAGTCAACAGACAGGTTCACTCTTGCATCATACAGAATTTGAACCGCACATGATACCAGAATAAATTTGGTATTTTTGGAAAGCTGAATATTCTAGGAAACTTGAGGATAAAGTTTTATTGGTTTTAAACGAACATAAAAATGTTGAGATTCAATTAGGGACAAGCACTATTTTTGGACTGAAATAGAAAGTGAAAGTAGATTTTTAGACCACGTGGACTTCAGGTTGAGCGTTTTTTCTTATATGCCATGAAACATATTGTGAAATTTTGACAGAATTATCAGCCAGTGCATTTTTATAGGGGACAGAAGTGTCACTTAATTTGAAACAAAGGTAAATTTTCTAGGATAAGTCAAAATTATCAAATTTTAATATAGCCGAAGAGTAAAAAAACTATGGTGGTCCTACACCTGAAGAGGCCATAGACAGGTATATCAACTTCTATTTCTTTTGATAAAAATGGTACTGAAAGAAGGTAAATCACCAAGACTATCATTTTAATTGCTTATCATAGCTAAAACCTATAGGGGGGGTCAAATTTCAGCCTAAATATGGTATTATGTAATATTGTATGAAATTATGGGGTCTGCAGTGGTCCGCGCTTAGTAGAATGTGCTTTAATTTAAATAAACTCCTGTTTTAGGTTTTGGATGTAATGAAAGGGTCAAAATGTATAAAACTAGAACTGGTAGACATTCTAGTATGCAGAAAAATAGTGTATTTAAGATGAATTTGTCAATTTTACACCTGCGGCTTAAGTCGGTTACATTGCTGGCATGGGTTAATACTAAAAGTACTTATTTTCTAATCTGATGCTTGCTAAGGGTAAATTTGTTAGTAAACTAGTAACCATATGCAATAATTGTACTTGTTAAGATAATTGGGCCTTAAGATGATGGTACTTCTTTCAAAAATTCCTTAAACATGAGCAGTAATGGGAAATTGGCCAATATTTGCTATTTCATAACAAAGCAAGATATAATTTTGTTTCTTTGTATGCCAGTTTGAACTTTAGTGGGGTTTTTTTAGTAAGGAATGTTCATTTGACTATTAAGCTTAATGGAATAGTGAGCGCATTTAATGAAATTCATAAAATTTTAGTCTCAGTTTAGAAACTATTAATGTACACCTCCAAAATATAGTACAACTGAATATCAATAAATTTAAATTTGAACTCAAAAACTTTATCAGGATGTACTAGGTGCATAATTAGGACAGTTTCATACTATTTTTCTTAATTGAAATGTATTTCAAGAGATAAAAGTCTTATCCCAACAGTTTGAAGGTACTCAGTATCTCACTTTGTAAAAAGGGGGGGGGGGGGTGAAATAAACCAAAAAAGATGCAAAATTTATGATAAAATTATGTAATTAGTGCCTTTCTATGTGTGAAATAAGTCCATTTGTGTTGGATGTATATTGCCAAGCTTGCTATTTACATCTGCAACTAAGAAATTGAAAAATTAAGGAATAATGCATTTCTTGATCACCAAGCTAATTTTTCATGATAACGCGCATGTGAGGTCTTTGTATGTTTTCATGCATTTCTGAAAGGAATTCAACAAAATTTTAGAATTTGTTTCGACTAACATAAATCTAAGACCAGGAAAATTTTTATTTAATTTGATGAACAAAAACATCTTCTTTAGGTGTAGGACCACCAAATACCGGGAACCAGTCCAGAGGTTGTACGTAAAAGTAGTACTAGTCAACAGACAGGTTCACTCTTGCATCATACAGAATTTGAACCGCACATGATACCAGAATAAATTTGGTATTTTTGGAAAGCTGAATATTCTAGGAAACTTGAGGATAAAGTTTTATTGGTTTTAAACGAACATAAAAATGTTGAGATTCAATTAGGGACAAGCACTATTTTTGGACTGAAATAGAAAGTGAAAGTAGATTTTTAGACCACGTGGACTTCAGGTTGAGCGTTTTTTCTTATATGCCATGAAACATATTGTGAAATTTTGACAGAATTATCAGCCAGTGCATTTTTATAGGGGACAGAAGTGTCACTTAATTTGAAACAAAGGTAAATTTTCTAGGATAAGTCAAAATTATCAAATTTTAATATAGCCGAAGAGTAAAAAAACTATGGTGGTCCTACACCTGAAGAGGCCATAGACAGGTATATCAACTTCTATTTCTTTTGATAAAAATGGTACTGAAAGAAGGTAAATCACCAAGACTATCATTTTAATTGCTTATCATAGCTAAAACCTATAGGGGGTGGTCAAATTTCAGCCTAAATATGGTATTATGTAATATTGTATGAAATTATGGGGTCTGCAGTGGTCCGCGCTTAGTAGAATGTGCTTTAATTTAAATAAACTCCTGTTTTAGGTTTTGGATGTAATGAAAGGGTCAAAATGTATAAAACTAGAACTGGTAGACATTCTAGTATGCAGAAAAATAGTGTATTTAAGATGAATTTGTCAATTTTACACCTGCGGCTTAAGTCGGTTACATTGCTGGCATGGGTTAATACTAAAAGTACTTATTTTCTAATCTGATGCTTGCTAAGGGTAAATTTGTTAGTAAACTAGTAACCATATGCAATAATTGTACTTGTTAAGATAATTGGGCCTTAAGATGATGGTACTTCTTTCAAAAATTCCTTAAACATGAGCAGTAATGGGAAATTGGCCAATATTTGCTATTTCATAACAAAGCAAGATATAATTTTGTTTCTTTGTATGCCAGTTTGAACTTTAGTGGGGTTTTTTTAGTAAGGAATGTTCATTTGACTATTAAGCTTAATGGAATAGTGAGCGCATTTAATGAAATTCATAAAATTTTAGTCTCAGTTTAGAAACTATTAATGTACACCTCCAAAATATAGTACAACTGAATATCAATAAATTTAAATTTGAACTCAAAAACTTTCTCAGGATGTACTAGGTGCATAATTAGGACAGTTTCATACTATTTTTCTTAATTGAAATGTATTTCAAGAGATAAAAGTCTTATCCCAACAGTTTGAAGGTACTCAGTATCTCACTTTGTAAAAAGGGGGGGGGGTGAAATAAACCAAAAAAGATGCAAAATTTATGATAAAATTATGTAATTAGTGCCTTTCTATGTGTGAAATAAGTCCATTTGTGTTGGATGTATATTGCCAAGCTTGCTATTTACATCTGCAACTAAGAAATTGAAAAATTAAGGAATAATGCATTTCTTGATCACCAAGCTAATTTTTCATGATAACGCGCATGTGAGGTCTTTGTATGTTTTCATGCATTTCTTGAAAACCGCTGAAAGGAATTCAACAAAATTTTAGAATTTGTTTCGACTAACATAAATCTAAGACCAGGAAAATTTTTATTTAATTTGATGAACAAAAACATCTTCTTTAGGTGTAGGACCACCAAATACCGGGAACCAGTCCAGAGGTTGTACGTAAAAGTAGTACTAGTCAACAGACAGGTTCACTCTTGCATCATACAGAATTTGAACCGCACATGATACCAGAATAAATTTGGTATTTTTGGAAAGCTGAATATTCTAGGAAACTTGAGGATAAAGTTTTATTGGTTTTAAACGAACATAAAAATGTTGAGATTCAATTAGGGACAAGCACTATTTTTGGACTGAAATAGAAAGTGAAAGTAGATTTTTAGACCACGTGGACTTCAGGTTGAGCGTTTTTTCTTATATGCCATGAAACATATTGTGAAATTTTGACAGAATTATCAGCCAGTGCATTTTTATAGGGAACAGAAGTGTCACTTAATTTGAAACAAAGGTAAATTTTCTAGGATAAGTCAAAATTATCAAATTTTAATATAGCCGAAGAGTAAAAAAACTATGGTGGTCCTACACCTGAAGAGGCCATAGACAGGTATATCAACTTCTATTTCTTTTGATAAAAATGGTACTGAAAGAAGGTAAATCACCAAGACTATCATTTTAATTGCTTATCATAGCTAAAACCTATAGGGGGGGTCAAATTTCAGCCTAAATATGGTATTATGTAATATTGTATGAAATTATGGGGTCTGCAGTGGTCCGCGCTTAGTAGAATGTGCTTTAATTTAAATAAACTCCTGTTTTAGGTTTTGGATGTAATGAAAGGGTCAAAATGTATAAAACTAGAACTGGTAGACATTCTAGTATGCAGAAAAATAGTGTATTTAAGATGAATTTGTCAATTTTACACCTGCGGCTTAAGTCGGTTACATTGCTGGCATGGGTTAATACTAAAAGTACTTATTTTCTAATCTGATGCTTGCTAAGGGTAAATTTGTTAGTAAACTAGTAACCATATGCAATAATTGTACTTGTTAAGATAATTGGGCCTTAAGATGATGGTACTTCTTTCAAAAATTCCTTAAACATGAGCAGTAATGGGAAATTGGCCAATATTTGCTATTTCATAACAAAGCAAGATATAATTTTGTTTCTTTGTATGCCAGTTTGAACTTTAGTGGGGTTTTTTTAGTAAGGAATGTTCATTTGACTATTAAGCTTAATGGAATAGTGAGCGCATTTAATGAAATTCATAAAATTTTAGTCTCAGTTTAGAAACTATTAATGTACACCTCCAAAATATAGTACAACTGAATATCAATAAATTTAAATTTGAACTCAAAAACTTTCTCAGGATGTACTAGGTGCATAATTAGGACAGTTTCATACTATTTTTCTTAATTGAAATGTATTTCAAGAGATAAAAGTCTTATCCCAACAGTTTGAAGGTACTCAGTATCTCACTTTGTAAAAAGGGGGGGGGGTGAAATAAACCAAAAAAGATGCAAAATTTATGATAAAATTATGTAATTAGTGCCTTTCTATGTGTGAAATAAGTCCATTTGTGTTGGATGTATATTGCCAAGCTTGCTATTTACATCTGCAACTAAGAAATTGAAAAATTAAGGAATAATGCATTTCTTGATCACCAAGCTAATTTTTCATGATAACGCGCATGTGAGGTCTTTGTATGTTTTCATGCATTTCTTGAAAACCGCTGAAAGGAATTCAACAAAATTTTAGAATTTGTTTCGACTAACATAAATCTAAGACCAGGAAAATTTTTATTTAATTTGATGAACAAAAACATCTTCTTTAGGTGTAGGACCACCAAATACCGGGAACCAGTCCAGAGGTTGTACGTAAAAGTAGTACTAGTCAACAGACAGGTTCACTCTTGCATCATACAGAATTTGAACCGCACATGATACCAGAATAAATTTGGTATTTTTGGAAAGCTGAATATTCTAGGAAACTTGAGGATAAAGTTTTATTGGTTTTAAACGAACATAAAAATGTTGAGATTCAATTAGGGACAAGCACTATTTTTGGACTGAAATAGAAAGTGAAAGTAGATTTTTAGACCACGTGGACTTCAGGTTGAGCGTTTTTTCTTATATGCCATGAAACATATTGTGAAATTTTGACAGAATTATCAGCCAGTGCATTTTTATAGGGGACAGAAGTGTCACTTAATTTGAAACAAAGGTAAATTTTCTAGGATAAGTCAAAATTATCAAATTTTAATATAGCCGAAGAGTAAAAAAACTATGGTGGTCCTACACCTTATTTACTGATCCACACCTGCTACTGACAAGAAACGTCTGGAAGAATAATCACGAAAGAGGAAGAAAAATCACGCGAGTAATCAAGAACAATACAATCTCTATTGAACTAATTATTTAGAAACTTTAACGGACATATCAATGATTTTTGTGGAAAACGTAAAATGTTGTTAATTAATTTTAAGTAAATCAACTACACAACAATAACAAATGGCGAATTGGCCAATATCAGATATAAAAAGGAATTAACGAATTCATAGGAAACTCGTTTGCCTCGAAAATTAACTCCTAATACGTATTGTACTCAATATGTGTAAACATATCGCGTTTGAAATATCGGTGAAAAAATATCTAAATGAGTTTTTCTCAGGGATTGTGGAAATGACATGTTATAATTACAAATATTAACGGCATTCATAATGATAACAAAACGATACAACATTACGAAACAAGCAACCAATACACGTTCCGAATTCTTTAGAACAGTAAATATGAAACAAAGATAGATCAATTTATCATAAATGTATTTACAGTTACTGGACTATGGAGACAAAATTAATTTGTGTCCTTGTCAGTAAATGGTTTATTATTGTATCCGACCGCGAAAATGAACTCCGAACACAAATTGTACTCAGTTTGTATATACAGAATTAGATTTAGTAATATTTCTAATTTCATATATAAGTTTATCTTCTCCATCGATTATAACTTCCTATATTTATCCAAATTTCAGATCAAACAAAACATTATTTTTACAGTCTATTTAAACTATTTTGTTCTTATTTCTTTTAAACATAAAGGAACACAAATATACATTATTTGTCTAACGGGACAATTTAAAAATCTGTATCATATAAAAAAATCATGCTATTATACCAATAATCGTTTTCTCAATTGTTAGAAACATTACAATTCATTTGGGGATTATTTCACACGTTAAATATGAAGTAATTTACAATCTATTAAGCTCGCATCATATTACAAATAAAATGTCATCAAAGATACCAAGATTAGTAGAATTTACTACGCCACACGCGAGTTTCGTCTTATCAAGACTCATCAGTGGCGCTCAAACCAAAACAATATTTAAAATCCAATTGATTGAGGTGCTGTAGAGCGTTTATCTCCAAAATTCCAAATGTTATAACAAATCCAGCTAAGGCATATCTACATTTTCAAAATTTTAGGGCAGTAAATTTAGACAACGACTATATCAATGAAAGAATCAAGGATATTCCTGTCAGCCCCGAAATCTGACTACTGGGCTGGTACTACACTAGGGACTAACAGTCCACCAATGTAACTAAACCACTTGGGCACTGGTGATATCTCTCATTGTGTCTAATTGTGTGGCAGAGGTGATTGTGGTTGATATCCAGTATCCTTTGCGTGGATATTGCTCTTTACAGTGCAAATGACAACAATATCATAATGACTGTATCTTTACCTGTTAAGATATTATAATAGTAAAATCATTATTTATGGTTAAAAACGAGAAAACCGAACGAACTTAGATTGAAAACATGGCTTATTTCTATTTCGAAATGATATATCGCGACATTGTTTGTAAAACCTCATTCGAAAAAAAATCATAAGTAATACAAAAAGGTCTTTCGCAATGCAGTGGAAAGATCTTTAGAATTCGTTGAGTCCAAGATGAAATATAACTTAATAAAATTAAAGCATTTGCCCACCTCTTTGTAAGAAAATGGTTGAGCTTTTAAATTGGGAACAATAAACTAATTTCTAATATGACGTGCCTGCATCGCTTCTAGTCCACACCAGCAAAACGAGTTTCTATTGCTAATCAACGTCATAAACGATAGACACTCTATAGCGAAAACATAGTAGGATTTTTCAAATACGGTATATTAACAACGTCACAATAAAATGTGTGTCCTAAATGGCCGATAAGTCCTGCTACTCAAACGTTACGTTGTTAAACAAGTAAATATATATGTGGTATTAGAATCAAAATATACATTGGCAGCAAGAATATATATACACTTGAAAAAAAAGTTACGCACCCACGAATATTTTGGTTTTTCGTTTATTGTAAATAAAGTGTGATTGTGATGATTTTGGTCAGTATTAATTCTTTAATGTATAACTAAAAGAGCGTTAAGGTGTGAAATTTCAATCAGAATTGTCCACGTGAAGCTTGCTATCTTCATCACGTTTAAAGAACACTATTTTTCGTGCACTATTTTTCGGTATCAAAATCTCGAACTTCTAATTGCCAAATCATTTAAAGTAAGCATGTCAAGGAGGCGGATATCAGAAGCACATGCAGTGATGGCCAATCGTCGGCATGCAATCCACTGGTAAGTCTTACAAGGCTTAAAGGGCGTCAGCTTAGCTGTCATTAAGTCGTATGGACAGAAAACAGGCTGCCACGCAAGATGTTAAAGACCCGATCTGGTCGACCATCTGTGACAACCCAAAACGTGAAGATAGGAGCCTTGGTAAATTGGGGTAGTTGAAATTCGTTTGCAATTAGCACCTCTCGTAAGCAACAATGGTTACCTGGTCGTAAGCAGTACACAGCAGTAAGAAAACTTCTTAAAGCTGCAGGATTGAGGTCAAGGAGAGTCATTTAACACCGAAAGCTTGATGATCGCCATCGCAGGTACAGGTTGGCATGAAGCAGAGCAAGACAAAATTGGAACCTTAGAACCTGGCGACGAATACACTGGTCAGATGAGAGCCGATTTTTACTACACGTAACTGATTTGTGAAGTGGTGCTTGGAGACATAAAAAAACACAGCTTTCACGCTAGTGAAAAATTGTTCTAACAGTGCCTTTTATTTGGGGCTCCGTTATAGTTTGGGGATGTATCTCACAATCGTGATCTGGTAACAATAAATGGCAAGCTTAATGGCGAAAAGTACGCCCGGGACGTGCTTTCACCTGTAGTTGTGTCCATTTTGAAAACCAAACATTAGAGTCAAGACCTGTTTACGTGTAAGATAACGGTAGACCTCATCGTTCCAGGGCAGTAAGAGCATAGTTGGAGAAGCTGTGACCACTCAAAGTTCGAAGTTTTCGGTGACAACACATTTTAAAGACTACGCGAAAAAGCAAAGACCGTCCATATTTTTATGAAATGATATGTAAATAAAATAATGAGATTTTTGTTTAAAATTATGTTTCGTTCTGCCCAACAACGCATATTTTTGTTTTGTATAGAAATAAAACAAAATAAGTGCAATATAAGGCCAAAGGTGTACGAATATGTATGGCTTGAAAAAAAAACCTAAGGGGTGCTTAACTCCAGGTGTATATAGTGATTTTACCACGGGTAGGACTTTTATGCCCACATTTTACTCGCTAATTCTCGTGGTAAAATATAGGACATAAATGGCAAACCGGTGGTAAAATCCGTATATATAAGTGCCCGATGAATTATTTCTTATGTTTATACAAATACTTAACACTGAAAACAAACAATTTACCAGTAAATGAACAATCAGTATAAATATCGATCACCTATTAACATCTTTTGTCTTGGCATTACATCGAGTAATCAAAATCTTGAATAAGAATGCGTTCATAAGTGTGCATCAATTACACTTTGAAATTCAAAAGAGTGAAATTCTGAAGTTTTAATTAGCTTTCACAAATTTTAAAGCTTGATTGATTTGTAGTTGATATGCAGAAACATGTTTGTTGTATTGATCCGGAATAGTTTTGACAGTTATTTTACATTTTGAAAAGTCCTCATTTAAATAAAACGCAGCTAAGTTTTCAGGGGTCAAATTTCATGATTTACGCTGAAGCTGTCTATGTTTTGTAGTAAGTTAAAGTTAAAGCGCGACTTCTGATCAAGTCATTTTGTGTTTTTATGATTTTCGTTTAAATAAATGGTATGACACTTTTTTGTATGTATGTATGTACGCAGTGGCGGATCCAGAGGGGGGTCCAGGGCGTCCGGACCCCCCCTTTCGTTTTGACAAGCATAACAAAATGACATTTTAACGGACATGTTTTAGGTGTCAGGAAATCGTCAGAATGCAGGATTTTACACCATTTCGTTCAGACCCCCTGCCGTAATACGATCTCTGCGAGGTCGGCATTTGGACCCCTTCCCCCTTTCATTTGAGGCTGCATCCGCCCCTGGTACGTACGTACGTACGTACGTATGTATGTATGTATGTATGTATGTATGTATGTATGTATGTATGTATGTATGTATGTATGTATGTATGTATGTATGTATGTATGTATGTATGTATGTATGTATGTATGTATGTATGCATTCGTTTATTTATTTATTTATTTATTTATTTATTAAAAAAACATATTCAGCAAATAGCAATTTCGAAGAAAGAGTTGGTCTTCAACTAGCCCAAATGCGTCATAAACCAATACGATGTCGAGTGTATTCAATTTATTGACCTACATTTTCGTGTCCTATAAATTTCACATTATTTACGAAAAACTAAGGACGACTTTTAAACAGTTGATGTATTTGCTGTGTGTTTATTTAAATAGTGTTAACTTCCTTGTCAGTAAGAATTGGAATCGAAAACACTCTGTCCGAAGTGAGACTCGAACCCGCAGTCTCAGTGTTAACAGCCATGTGAACAATCGTGATCTTAAATGCAGATAGTTTTCACAATTTATGAATTCAGTTTACAGTGTGATGCGATGATTATATTTATTACTAGTGGTGTATGATACCCATCCATTTTAATCAACAAACCAAGTCACATACTTGCCATGCCATAAACCTCGGTTTAACCCACCTTTTCTTATGAAATGACTACAGTTGCTACTATGTTTTAGGTTGTTTGGTTCTGGAGTTTGTCGGTTTTTCGGACTTTGATTTGTGGATTCTGGATGGTCATTTTGGTGTTCGGTATTTTGTTATTACCTTCATAATCAGTACGTCTGATATTTTTCAGTGTATACTAGAAATAGCGTTAGTGTTAACTGGGATATAAGTATTTAGGTGTATTTGTAACGGAAATTAAGGTATCCGGACCATAATTGACCACGTGATCATATTTGGTGTCCCGGATGTCTATTGTTTTTCAATGGAGCAGACCTCGGTAATGTTCGGCAAACATCGGAAATACTATTTGAGTAACTAAATTTTTTTTGCTTAAAACTGTAAACAATGACTCAAAATAAAACAATATATTAATTTGTATCATTAATTAGAAAAACATTGATTTAATAAAGCTGTATTTCTTGGTCAAAAATAAAATTTAACGGTAACTTCAATTTTGGGTCGAATACCTTAATGACTTCTTAATTAATCATCAGATCGTATATACACACCATCAGTAAAAATTCATTATCTATTTTGGTGTACTTTTGCATTCCTCATATTTAAAAATAATAATATAACTGTACAACGCAGAAATTAATTACGTTGGTTTGTCTCATAGTATTATCATACCATAAAGGAAAACATCAATGATACGGGGTCGCCCTATGACTGATCAAAGTGCAAATAAAATGTCATCGACAATGTCTTGTACTGTTTTTTACGAATGTCTTTCTTGATTTTTCAGTACAGTTCGTAAACATTACAATAACTGTAATTTCAAGACATATCATCCCGCTTAACAAAGTACCAGGTCGTTTTATACACCTTAAAGTTTGAATTTGAAATATAATAAAATAATTAAATATAGTGTTGGCTGTGATATATTAAGTTGGATTTTTATTTAAAAATTATATGTGTATCGAAGTGTGCCAGAAAACCCGCGATCTTCGGTAGGAAAACTGACAATCCTTGTCAAGTAAGATTGGAGTCGAGCGTACCCTGCCGCAGTGAGACTCGAACCCACAACGTCAGTGTTTACCAAACTGCATCTGTTTCCTATCAATTTGTTTTGCAATGCAATCACAAAGTTGAACGTAAAATGTTTTGCTTTAAGTAATTTACACTTCACAATCATGATTGCTTTTGTTCTCTGTATCGATTTTTCCCAGCTTTGAATTAATACCAGCAAACCGCAGATGGGGTCATGTTTGTTTTTGTGTTTGAATAGATAAAAATGTGCATTTGAGATGTCTTATAGTAATCTTTACGATTCATTGACGAGTTATTATATTTCTTTTGGAGGAAAATTGTGTGAAATGACAAAAAAAAATAAAATAATACTACATAATGATAATATTGCAATCTTTGAATTTCTATCGCAGTTGAATTTGTATTTGTTCCCTTAGTAACTTGTTACAGTCTATGCTTACTGCCTGTAGATTTCTTCCATCGTTTTTCCTATCACTCAATTTGATATATGTTGAAAATTATCTACCTAGATTTTAGCTGTTCTGTAGCTTTGACGGTGGTTTACATTATTCTCCATGATCGATGTGACATACAAATTATCTACCTAGATTTTAGCTGTTCTATAGCTTTGACGGTGGTTTACATTATTCTCCATGATCGATGTGACATACATATATACAAAACCACAAAACACAAAACCAGAAAGTAAATAAACCAATCTAAATAAAATCATGGATGCAGTAGGTTTCTGGTGTATACCTGTGCCATTTGTGAATATAACTGAAATAGGTATGATGCTATTGCGCATAAAACACCCAACCAATCAATCGTACAATCAACAATTTCTTCCATATCTATTTTAAACCATATGTTTTCCACCTTAGCATAATCTAGTTATTATTATTATTATTATTTTATTATTATTATAGTACTTGTATAGCGCTCATCTAAAATGACATTACTCTAAGCGCTTTACAGAACATACAATCACATAGCACAATCAATAAAATATATACATAAAAAATGCTTAGAACATAAAAATTTAAACATATTGACAATGTAAAAGTCACAATACTAACAAGAATTAAATGTGTAGTTATCTTTAGCATGAATTGTAAAATATAGGACAAGAATGATCGGAATTATCGCAGATAATAATAATAATTTATACATAGTGAACTACCCAAAACATAAAAATTTTTAATTAAAATACTAAGATAAAAATTAAAATATAATTAACTAAGAAGACCATCGAATATATCACAGTTTTAAAAATGACACCATTTTTTGCCACACTGACATAAGTTAAGGCATCGCAATTGACAAAATAACCATAGCTGTCCCAGATATCAATTGATCTTTAATGGACCTCGGCAATGTTTGGTAAACATCGTTATTTCTGTGCAAGTAACTTCTTGTAACTTTTCTCTTGCTCAAAACTGTTAACGCTGACTCAAAATAAAACAATATTTTTGTATCTTTAATGAGCAATGGATTGAATAAATAAAGCTTTATTTCCTGTTGGAAAAATAAAAAAAATAAATTAATTATTTACTTATAATTTTATCCCATTTGATGTCATTTATAGCAGAACAAGGAATTGGTAATTGCTTGTACCATGTCATCGTGGTTATATACCATCAATATCTTCTTATATCTAATTGTATGATAATAGAACTAAGTAGCAGAAATAATGCTGTCGTAAGCCTTATAATTGATTCATGATCAATGCTATTATATAAAGTAAAATGAACATACTCAGAAAATCTGCTTCAGCGGTAATAAAATGTCTGCAAATAAAACGAACGTTTCAGAGTTTCGTCTAAACTAAGAAGATTGTCGTTCTACGTTATCTACGTTAAAATCAATATATATATCTTGTTTTGCTTTCCTAATACACAAGGTGAAATGGTTTTTTAATAACCAGTCGCTTTCTGTCAAAAGGGTTGCAAAAATGGGAAATCAACCTCTCAAATACGGTCGGACATATCCGCAGAGTGATAGGTAGTCTTTCCGATTCCTGATTTTGACTTGCTCCTAGACATGACAATGAGTAACTCGACATGTGTTATTAGTTAGAGGCAGACACTGCTTACTTGTCCGGAGCACCTGAGTGCATCCATGGTTTTAATTGTTTTCGGATTAATCACTTTCTGGTTTTGTATTTTTAGTTTTTGTTTTGTGTTGTATATATTTGTCTATATCCGGAATTGCAATTGTCCCTTGACTTTAGACCTTTTTTTGGTCAGATTCCTTCGCTATTTTTCTTAGAAAACCAATGTTGAGTTTTGTAGGCAGGTGAGAAAAGTAGATAGCTAGCTACCTTAAGCTCCTCGCCAACGAAATCTCGTATAAATCTCGTATAAATCTCGTATAAATCAGATATAAATAGGTTAAAAGATATGCATTATAGGTTAAAATATATATCAAAACTACATGTATAATATGCATATTAGTGAAATTAAAGATGTTATATATTTATATTTAATAGTAGAAAACATGTGACAATATTTATATCCGTCAGGCAAAACATATTTCAGTAGTCAAAGATATTTATATACTTTGTTTTTTAAATTTTTTTACGGGCAATATTTTTGTATATTGACTGGGTGCGATTTTATAATTGATGGGTTTAATGTTGATAAATCTTGTTTTGGTTTGTTGATATTAAAGCATAACAAACATTTTTTTTCCTTTCACTGTTCATATACTTTATAGAGGTAAGCCCGGTCATATCAATACGCCCTGGTCTACATACACCAAATGGCCCGAATTATCATGAACTATATGATAAATATGCATACATGTATTAAATTTCAGAACAGTTTATTCATTTATCAAAAGATACTATACTGTAGAAAACGAAACAATATGCAAATTTATAAGTTGAACAGGAGGAACATACTGTGTGTTAAAATAATAGGCATCTAAATGTGGAAATAAATGTAGATAAAGCTAACAGTGACAGTAACATGAAATAACATAACATTCAATATATTTGGGTTTGAGCGCCAATGATGAGTCTTGATTTGACGAAACGCGCGTCTTCTGCGGTAGCAAATGTGGTAATCTTGGTAATTTTGTTGACATTTAATTTGCAGCCAGTGGTCTTTGTCTCGTCTGGTGGACTGTTACATGTAGTCCTCGAGAATATTTCCAGACTAGTAGTCACAGTTCGGTGTTGACAACAATTTCATATGATTCTGTCGGTAATCTAGTCATTGGCTTAATTACCGGCCCTAAAAATTTCGAAAATTAGTAAAATTCAAAGGCTTTTCTTGCACAAGATGTAGATGGCATTTTGGTTTAACTTGTTAGAATTTTGTGATAAAAGCTATACAACATCTAAATGTTTTGGATTTTTCAATATATTTGGGTTTGAGCAAAAGTCATGTGAGTCATGAATAGACGTAACGCCGGTCTGGTATAGTAAATTAAGTAACATAGCTCTCTTTGATAAGATTATGAATGTTTACAAAAGTCGACTGTTCTCAAACTCAAACTGAATAAGTCTTACATTTATATGTTACACTATCGACCTTGTATAACTCTTAAAAGTAGGCGAATATACATGTACAAAGAAATCGTAGCTTTAATTTGGCAGCCAGTCTGTCAATAGTTGGCTAGAAATGAACAGTGCGCTGAAAACCTCACAGCCTATTTCTAGAGTTTGTTTAGCCAGTACTGTAGAGATCTGAAAGCTTTACAATAACATCTGCTTGACCAGTAATAAAAAATTGTTGGAAGCTTTTGTATAACTGTCCCCAGACCGATAGTTTACAATTCTTATTGAATACTGATAATAAGGTAGACATTTTCTTTCTTAAATATAGACAGTTTATTGCTTTACAATGCTGTAAATATTGATGTCTGAGAATAGTCGTTGCTGCTTATACCGATCGGAATAAATGTTGTTTCTTCTTAAATTAAGGTTATACCAAATTTGCGAACATCTAGGAAACTATCAAAAAGGCAATCCATAAATCGAAGTCCGAAAAGCGGCAAACTCCAGAACCAACAACCAAATATGTAGTACATGTACAGCAATGGGCGTGACTTCAAGAGAAATAGTGTGTTAAACCAGGTTTCATGGCATGCAAATCCATAGATGACTGTAGTATGTGAGTTGGTTAGTTGATTAAAATGGATGGGTATCATATACCACTAGTCAGTAAAGGTTGTATCCAGCAATCATTATAGCACACTCACTGAAAACGGAATTCAAAGATTATGAAAACCATCTGCAATATTTAACACCAAAATTATTGATCTATGTACAATGTACATTTTAAACCCGTACAGTTCATATGGAAGAATCAGACCTCATTTTTATAGAACCAATCGGGGTTTTTTTGTCAGGGGGAATAGAATTTATCCAAAAACATACTTTGTCACGTGCACCTTAATTCTAAAAACACGATTGATCACTCAGAGATGATAGAAATGTCAATTAAAAATCGCAGTCTCTCTTCCGCACACTCTCTGGTAAGAAATTAAAGTGGTTGGTCGTCTTACATAAAAGTAATTTTCAGTAAATACATATTGCTTAGGATTAGTTTCATAAATAGGAATTGTTGCAATTCTGGTTTTGCCATTACCTGATCAATTTGTTGAATTTCTATAGCTACCTTGACGTGATTTTCTGTATCGATTGTTTAAGAAATAACCGGAAGTTGTTGCCAATTTCATTCAAATCACATGGCCTTATTTTATAATATATCCTAATACCATGATAAAACGGTCGATCCTTCTTTTGAGAAAAAAAATTAATTTGAAATGTTCAATATTATTATAAATGAACAATTTGTTTAAAGACGTCTTACGCACGAAAATACTAATCCGTTTAATTGATTTTTTTTAAGTACATCATACATAAATACAATGTTTATGATGACGAAATAGACTAAAATTGTGACTGATGACCGTGGTTTTCAAAAGTAACTTAAAGTTTGCTCATTTGTCATTTTATTTTTATGTCTTTCCCTACTAATAATATGAAGATTATTTTTCTATAAAGAAACAGTCGTCAAAAATACCACGGTAATTAACTAACTATCATTTCATAGCACAAATTTTTAAAAACTCTGTTATGACGGCGTTTTATAGCATTGCCTTAAAAATTCTAGCTGTCAGTTTGAAATAACGTATAGAAAACCAACTTTCAGTTTTAATTATGTCTGTAATTGCAATAACTAGTTAATAACTCAATACAATAAATATAATTAATCAAGAACGGCACGTCATTGCATGAAAACGACAGAAATAAACACATCTAAAAATTTAATAATCGTTATTGTTTATTTTGTCAAATACAGACCGGAACTACAAATGGTAATAATTACTTAAAGACAATATTAGTAAGCTTCACTTATTAATTGTATTTAAAGTCAATTTTTCGTCAATAGCATGGCAGTATCATATAAACTATGATATGCTAACTGCTCGTCAAATGGCAGTAATATGTATATAATAATATTGATTAACACCGAAAAGATGGTATTTTTCGAGTGAATGTGATTTACTGTAAATCTTCATAAGAATAGAAATGGTATATAGGCACGAGTATCGGATGAACTTCGACATATGTAATACAATTAGATGACGGAATTGGAATCCGTAATAACGAATCGTTTACAGCAGTATAGACAGTGTATTGTTGGTTTTTTGTCAAACAATTTTAACGGTTTATTAGCATTGGAGTTTTTAAAGTAAAATTTATAACGTGGAGAGGATATTAAGGATTGAATAATTTTGTGGCAATGGTTTATTGAAAAACTAATGTATATATCAATACGTGTTTGTCTTGATAACAACACTACAAGAAAAGGATATTATAGAATCATACCTCTGGATGGATCCTTGTTATCAAATATTATAACGTGTCGCGATAATATTGTAGTACTCAATAATCATCGAGATATATCCATTTAGAAAAAAACTCGCTATCAATTTGTAAAAATGCGCAATCTAATACTGAGCATTTATCAGAAGATTGCCTATTGGAGTAAAATTGTTTTAAAATTACGTGAAATTTGTGGGTAATTCAAGCATTTAAATATAATATTTATTGTTCCTGTTCTATTTTCTCCATGGAAAGTGATTTGAAAATAATTCTTATTTTACTTAATTTACAAACGAAGTTCATTTATTTTCAAAATGAGTTTCGATTATGCAGAAGCTATTGGGTAAAACACAGCGGATGTGAATAAAATTAGTTTTAAATAACAAACGAATAAACAGAGGAATATATCTTTCGAACATGTCTATGAAAATGTGGCCTTTAATTTTAAGTGTTGTTTTATATGCTCAAGTAATGTATGGTGAGCCGTTGGTAGCAAAAATTGCAACATTATTGCCCGCGAATGAAAACAGTTTATTTTCAATTTCTAAAATATCAATTGCAATTGAAATAGCTGTGGATAAATTAAAACAGCTTCAATTTAATGGTCGCAGCGTCATCTTTAATGTAAGTTATGCCGATTCTAATTGTTCACATGTTAAAGGGATGAACGAAGCCATTAATATGTACATGCGAGGTATGGTCCATGTCTTCTTTGGCCCAACTTGTGATTTTTCGGTGGCGCCCCCAGCCCGACAGATCACGTTTTGGAATTTGCCTCTTATATCTGGTGGAGCGATGTCCCGAGATTTTAGAATAAACAAAAAAGAAGAATATCCACTTCTTACCCGCGCAGGACCAGTCACGTTCAATACGTTGTCAGAATTTTTCTTGAAGTTGTTTGAAGTTATGCATTGGAAAAAAGCACACTTGGTTTATGAAAGAAACGAAGAAAAGGGAGTTTTTGTGCAATTTTGTCATTTAGTTGCGGACACTTTGCATTATGGAAACGGTTATAAATACTACAAATTGGAATCACCCTTTGATTTTAGGAAGATTTTACGGGAAGTTGTAACAAACTCATATGGAGGTAAGTACCACTGATGGTCACAATTTCGCCTTTTATTTCATCATTTGATTACTAGCTCTTTTCTGTGTAGCCTGGAATTTTCGAGAGAAAACTAGTAATGACAAAGGCAGGTTTTTATTCCTTATAACCTCTTGCGTGCAATTGACACCTCTAACTCTTTTCTAGCTCCCCTTTATTGCTATTGACTGGTTTTTTGTTTGACTGTTTCAGGTTGACCCTGAAATCAGGATTTATGTCCAGAAAAATCCATATAATTTGACCTTTAACCATTGTATTGAGTAAACCAGACCATTCGTATATTGAAATAGCGCAATCTACACGCAAAGGATGCTGGGTATCCTGTGTCAACCACAAATACCTCTGCCTTACATTTGTTGACGCCATGAGAGATATCTCTCATGGCGGATAAGCTTGACGTACAAACGCAGTCATTTTTATGTAAAACTGTATCAAAAGTGTATAAATAGACAATATAAAAATACATAAGATCTCGTGTATTATTTTACAAACACCGTTCATTGTTTGCAAAGGTCACGGACAGACGACAAATGTAGTCCCGCAGTAAACGGGAGATGACGTGTTGCAGAAGTTATATCTGGGAAACATTTATGCTCTTTGTACTTGAGAGTGTTTAAATGTTGCGTGTGATACATTATTAAACGTAAACAAATTTCATGATTTAGCGGTTGCTGGCCAAACGTTTAAACTTAGGGATTTGTATTATAGATATAGCGTGTTGCAAAGGGAATTATTTCTACATCTGGTTTTCGTTTGTTTTAAGTAACATTCTCATAATTTTTTAGTTGTCATTTATGGTAAATGAAGCCATTCAAACATGTTAGTTAAGTTTATTTTAATTATATATTATTTGCAAAATATTAGCAAAAATATCACACGCAAGTTTATCCTGTCTTCTCTCATAATATCAAAAAGTTTACAATAACATATAATAATCATAATAATAATAATAATAATAATAATAATAATAATAATAATAATAATAATAATAATAATAATAATAATAATAATAATAATAATTATAATAATAATAATAATAATAATAATAATTATAATAATAATAATATTATTAATAATAATAATAATAATAATAATAATAATAATAATAATAATAATAATAATAATAATAATAATAAGTTTGATTTAAAGTCGGTTTAAGACATAATATGACCGACATAATATAATACATAACAGATGTTGAGCATGCTAAGAAAATATAGGACTATTCTCTATTTTCGGTCGCCTGAATATAGCTGAAATATTGCTGCTCGGGCGTTAAACACCATTCTATTTTCGGAATACAAGAGTTATTTCTCATTTGCAAGAGTTGTCTTTCATAACAGCAGGTATCTAGTATTGAACAGATAGGGAAAATCACGTTTTTTTTAGATAATGTCTGTGGACTGACTCTTCCAGTACAACTAAAAAAACTGCAGAATTAGTTTGCATATCATAATAAAATTTACCGGATGTTTGCTATATGTGAATAAACAAATATTGTAGAAAAACTACTTTTTACCCACAGTAGGTACAATAAAGGTACAATAAAGTGCCTGCTCTAATGAACAGATTACTCTGCAAATGGAAGATAAATCTTGTTTATCGCAAGTAGGGAATACATTAAAAAAGTATAAACTAATAAACAAATAGGTCAATGTTAATTTGTATAACCTACTGTACCATTCTATTTTACAATGTTATATTTTGACTCCTTATGCGGCAACAAGACAATTATTCCATGACGAAAGAGACAGAAATCAAAGTCTATTCCTAGTTCGATCAACTAGTTTAGAAAAAATATATAATATCAATGCAAAATATATTTGAAACATTGCACAGTATGTAACAGATTTCTGGACTATCTACTTGTAGTTTTGGTCATGATAATACAAAATGTTTAATTCATACAAAATGTTACAAAATGTGGCGACTTATCTAAGCAAACGTTTAATGTTTGATGTTAGTATTCACGTCGTGTCAATAAAGTAACTCTGTAAACTTATTGAAATTAGAACACACATTGTAAATATTGAACGAATATGTCATATGTCAAAAACGTTCACAATAATTTCCTACGGAGTCTTTATTAATCCACGTCTACGGTGTCTCTACGGTGTCTTTATTAAGAATCGTCTTTATTTGTAAACTTCACTTTATGCGTTATAATAAGCAATCAGGTGTCATTTTTCATTCGCGTATTATTCCAATATGCATGTTACTCCATTTATTTTTTGTCTACCGGATGTAGTGTATTTATACACGATGCAATAAAATAGTGCGCTTATTTTAATAAATGAAAAGGCTTGAGAGTGACATTTAAAAAAAATATTCGAATCATAAAGAATAAAATGTGTTTTATGGAGTTTATCGGTGTATGAACTCGCCAACTAACTTGAAAACTTTACATAAAACTCTTCGAACTTGAGTATGTTGGTTTCTGTTTTTTTTTTGTTTGAATGGTGTTTTAACGCCACTTTTAGCAATTGTTCAGCCATATCGTGGGATCAGTTTGTATTGTTGGTTTCATTCATACACTAATAAATTCCTGTAAAACAGCCTTTTGCCATATAGTATATGCAAAATCTTATTAGGACGTAGAATCACCACATCGCATTGCTTTCGGTTCCTTAGTACTAAGACACTGTCTTTTGTTTACCTACAACAAATTAATCCGAATGGCACTAATTACAGAAAGATTTGCTGGCTAATAAGTTGATCGACGGAAGCAATTTGTATTGTTCTTTGTTTCTAATAAAGCGTAGTGAAGTTAATTTGCAGCCTTTTTTTCATGTATTATTGACCCTTCATCATTCTTAAATACAAGAAAACGATTGGTGCCTTATAATTAAGAGTTATTGGAACTGTTATTTGTTTTGATAAAATATATTGTATCCATTTGAACAGACTATAATGTTTAAAGTAACTTTTTCCCATAAAGCATAGATAACAATAAATACTGGGGGCTAAATGCTAACAGTCGCACATCCCAACAGTTGAGTTTGATCCTCTAATGATAATTAAGTGCAAAGAATTCGTAATTTGAAAAATTAATTAGTGTTTGATTTGAAAGTGACTAGGAAATTTAACTCGCATTTAAATTAAAATGTATTGCCTTGTCCACGTAAATATGTTACAAATATTAAACGTTTAAAACTCTAATCGTACATAATGTACTTAAAGAGCATTAGACAACTAAAAAATCAACAACTTTTGTCACAACTCCAACGCCTTATTTTAAATACCTCTTTGAAAGATTTTTACAAAGACAATTAAATAATTTAATTATTAGTCTCTCTGATAATTTGTTTTAGATTCGAGCGACAAATGAGTATTCATTAGATGAAACGCGAGTCTGGCGTAATAAATTGTATAACATTGTATGTAACTTTGATGACATTTTATTTATCCTCGATATGATAATGTTTTCAAAGAAAACAATAAAGACTGATTATCGTTGGGTTTCATCTTCGATAATCCCATCGATATAAAAAATTTAAACACAGTAAATGATTTATTTTAAGGCCGTTGAAATCCTTTAAATGAACAAAAGTGTAGCATTCTATATCAGATTTGATCAAATTTCTTACAGGCAAGTGTCGGAGCCATGGGTTGATTTGTAATTCGAATGCATTACATGTATCAATTGTAATCCTTTCCTCTTTTGTTCTGATCGAGTTTTTTCTCAAGAACCATAATAAAATTAAAAGAAATATGATGGTTTCTTCTTCTTTATCCGCGTTGAAATTGCAACAAATAATATACAGTTTAGAACTGTATTTGTATTTTTAGACAAAAAAAAACGTTCACGTTTAAAACATTAATATTTATAACTTCGGTAAATTCCAAAACTTATTAGAATTTTTTTAGATTTCCCTGGGATATTTAATACTGACATTGACGAAATAAAAGTGATCAGCTTAGTTGCTGGCAAACTACAGGATAATCAAAGAACTATTATAAAGACATCGAAAGTGAATAACATTTTAGTTAATATTAGTGTAAATAGTATGTAGTCGCCAGCCATGTTTTGCTTATTCCTGGCATATTTCATGATAATGCCAGCTTAGTGAATGCGAGTTGTATATAGGTCGTACTAAGCTACCTAGTTTAATAACGATATTATTCCGTTCGAGAAATTAAATTGTAAATATATCAGCAATTTCGTACGATAATTATTATTTAATTTTTTGGAAGCTTCTTTCAGTAATATTGTCTTTACTTACTGCACCAAAATTTTGAAAATCATTTTAATTCTAAGGTTTTCTATTTTCAAGGTAGATATCCTTAGCCAGATTTTGTATAATTTTTTGATATTTTAAAGATAAACGCTATACATCATATTCATGGTGATTTAAAATAATGTCTGGGTTTGAGCTTCGCTGAAAAGTCTTCAGTACATGAAAACGCGCATTGGCGTTGTACATTATAATAATTTCGGCGGCAACATTCAACTAAAATTCGTGTTTTGGTATTTATATTGTTTTTGTCAGCAAAGTTTTTGCGAATATCAGTGAAGGCATTTCCAGTGAGTGAATCGGTTTACTTATTTTTTACACTACATTTTATTTTACAACTATTTTGAAACGTTTCAAATATAACGAAAAGTATACTAGAAGACCGAAATATTAGACTGATTAAAGTAAGAAAGAACCAAACAAATTACAATTTTTAATTACTGATATATTTTTCTCATTTTACGTTTTTTTTATTTAGAGTGATAGAATTTTACTTATAGATTATTACATGTCATTTTCCATATTGGCTGTGATATCAGGTCTGATATGGGTCGAGTGCTTATACCAGGGCCGATATGGAAAATGACATGCCATAATTTGATTACCACATATTTGAAAACCACCAGTCAACCTTTTATGATACAAAAGCAGCTGAACATGATATTATTTAAAAAGTAATAAAACAAAAACATTAAAAAAAACTCTAAACAGTTATATATAGGTTTTAGAAGAAAGCAAGTATTTATCACAGATGTGTCACTCAGTAAAAACTCATTGTATTTTACTGTTTGGTATTTTCATTTGTTCACATTATCAACAAATGTAGAAAATTTACTGCAGTGACAGCAACACAACCTGTCATCCGTCATTTTGTTAATTGATTGATTGATTGATGTTTAACGTCCTTTTGTTAATTGAAGTTAGTCTGCTATGTTGTGCAAAATGAAAGCGAAAGCTAAAAACCGATATCAGCCACCGGATCTAATATCGATATTAGACCCGAGGGCTAATATCGGTCCATTCGTTCCGGGCATATTAAATATGCAAAAATGTTTATAATGTGATAAAGAAATATAACAAGTATAATAACAACGGTATTTTACAATAAATACAGTTGCGGTATACAAGTACTACATTATAAAAATACACTTAAGTAACATATGTTTATCAGATGTTTACCCATATGTTTCCATATCTACACGTGCAATTATTATTGACTTGATTATAGTCATTCGTGTGTTACTTTTTCTTTCATTTGTTTGCATTTTCGCTCATGCATGTATTCAACCACTCTCCGGCATAGAGAACATAACTGGTTTCCAGATGTTACCTCTGCCACACGTCATTCCCCATTTACTGCGCGACTATATTTGTCGTCTGCTCGTTACGTTTGTAAACAAAGAATGATGTTTGTGAAATAAACACGAGATCTTTTTATTTTTATACAGTCTATTTATATAATTTTGATATAGTTTTACATTGCAATTACTGCGTTTGTACGCGAAGCGTATTCGCCATGAGAGATATCTCTCACAATGTCAACCGATGGTATTGCAGAGGTGATTGTGGTTGACGGAGGATACCCAGAATCCTTTGCGTGGAGATTGGTATTCATCCCATTGCAAGTTCTGTAAGGTACATACGACAAGTGTGGCGTATGTTCATTGTTACTCGTTTGCTGTATCGCTTATTCGCTTGTTCGCCATTTTTCTCGCTGACAAGAATATCATCCATTACTTCAGTTATACATTTATTGCACTGGAATTTCAAAAATGAATTAAATTTTAAGGTTTTTCGAATCCCAAGTTGTAAATGGATTTGCCGCATTTGTATCATGCTTTGGAATTTTCACGATAAAAGTAATACCTTTTTTATTTTAAATATCTTTGGGCCTTAGCGCCATTGATGCGTTTTCATTAGACGAGACATGCGTCTAGCGCTGCAAAATTGTATATCCTTTTTATTATAATCCACGACAATCTAATACACAATTACAATGTACACTGTAGATATTGCTTAGTATACAATGATGATACTTCATTTGAATCATTACACGTACATATTTTTTTATATCATCTGTTTTATGTGACTGTTCCAGTCAAGTCGCTTATGACGTCGTATGTATGCTTTCTATTTTTATGAATTTTTTTTTGTGCTTTGCTGATCTCTTTTGTGACTGATTGAAAACGAGGCTTTTGTGTCTGTATAGAGGTCCAATGAAATGTCTGATAATTGATCAAATTTGTTATGACAATTACTACATAAGACATTGTGCCATTTTATGATATTGCTTACAACTACGATACAGACATTTTACCAATTATGTCTTCTTAGTTTCGCCAACCGACTGCAAACAGCTTACGTCACCTATCATGACAACGTGAGCATAGTGTCCCGGATGTCCATTGATTTTAAATAGAGTAGACCTTGGTAATGCTCGGCAAACATCTGAAATACTATTTGAGTAACTAACGTACTTTTTTACTCAAAACTGTTAACATTGACTCAAAGTAAAACAATATATTTAATTGCATTAATACCTATATATTGCTTTGATATACAGCTGTATTTCTTGGTTGAAAAATAAAATTAAACGGTTACTTCAATTATGGGTCTGATGCCTTAATACGAATTAGTTGTCATATTTGTTTGATAAATTAATCTATCGTATCACTATAGATACCTTGTGATGATTTTCTTTATTGATTCGTTGAGTTAGAACCGGAAGTTGTCTAAACTTCATTTCAATCACATGGTCAGATTCATTATGTATCTTAATACAATTATAAAACATCTGATCGATCATTTAAATTGACAAAAATGAGGCAGAAGGTTTCCGTAAACTTTGACCTTGTCACCTGCTAGAATCTATTTGTATTTACATTGACATTTAGTTCGTATTTATATACATGTTCATAACTAAGTGTTTACAAAAATCTTCTAAGCATATGTTACATTGGGTCATGACAGGTGAAAAGAGGCCGCTAACGGGAGGTTTTAAAGTAAATCGAAAGACAGTATGTCTAGGTATAATATAAATTCATTGTTTGAAGAAATACTTATGGACATTTTAAAACGTGTATAAATAGACATACATACGAACAAAATGATGTTTTAAATGTGAATAAAATTATTTTTTAAATGTGGATAACATACTTTTGATATGTGGATAAAACGACGCCTGAAATGTGGATAAAAACATTTTTGAAATGTTTGAAATGGACTGTTAATATGAACAGACAGGTTTTAAAAAGACGTTTTAAATATAGATAGAAAGATGTTTTAATTATTGTCAAACACGTTTTAAATGTGGATAAAAAAGATGTTTTCATTGTGAATTTAAAACGTTTATAAAGGTGTTAAAATTATTAAATAACAACAGAAATAAATCTATGTGAAAAGGACTTGATATATTTTTGTATGGTTCATGGTTATGCTTTAAATATGGATAAAAAGACGCTTTAAATGAGGATAACATATTTTGAAATGTTTGTAAAGAGATTTGTTAATATGGAAAAATACATTCATGAAAATATGGATAAATGTATGTCCGTAAAAACACGTTCAATTTGGATAAAGAAACATTTAAACATGAACGAAAAGACTGACCATCGAGGATAAAGACACTTTTAAAATTTGGATAAAAGTTTTTTTTTAATACGCAAAATATATCATTTTTAAATGCTAATTTATCTGTTGATCTTTATTCTTGTATGACAAATATCACAAATTTGAGCAAGGAAAAAAATTAATACTTGCTTCTGATTTTAACTTTGCTTTTAATATATGAAAGTACTTGATAAAATTATATTTAATAATTTATGAAACTTTAATTACGGGATACTTTTTATTTATCTTTTAATATATACATATAGTTTCTAGGCAACTATTACACCTTTTGATTGAAAACTTATTTTTGAAATGTTGTTATATATCCTCGCCATCATTTTACTGTTTGTTGATATAAGTTCCAAGATTTTGACGACAGCGCATTTATATGATCAGATGGAAAATATAGATAAAACACCACCTGTCCTATATAACATTATTACTAATTTAATTATTAATTAACAAATGGGGAGGTTAAAATTGACTTGAATCTAGATACATTCTAGCTTTCGAAATGCAATTAATATTTAATTACACGATACAATAAAATTGAATGCATACATCTGTTTACAATCACAAAGGTGTTAAAAATTATATAATAACAACGGAAATAAATATATTTGAAAAGGATTTGATATATTTTTATGGTTCATGGTTATGCTTCATATTTCAATACAAATGTGTCATATGACGTTGTGCAAATTAAAACATGAATGAATATGAATTTCCATCAAACTGAAGTACAAATAGGTATGATTATAAAACTACTTCGTCGATATAGTAGATATTATTAGTGGCCTGTGAGAAAGATTCTGAATCAATATGTGTTCGTCTTAGGCACGACTGTGATAGCTGGTATTTAAACTAACATCTAGATAAACAGTCAAAGATGATATTTTTTCAAGTAATGTTATTTATTTTTAACACTTTATGAGAATGATATTGGAATTCATCTGAATGAGTATCGAATGAACTTCAACATATGTAATACAATTAGATGGAGGAATTGGATTCCGTTACGACGAATCGTTTGCAGCGGCATTTAAAAGGGAGTCGACATCATATTATGTTTTTAGTTAAACAAACTTTACGGATTTGTAAACATTGAGTTTAAAATTAGACTTGAAAACGAGGATACATTAATTAAGGATTGAAGCGTTTAAATGATTTAAAATTGAAAACATCACTGAAAAGGGAATACTTATGTTTTTCTAAGCTGTGTGTTTGTATCAAATGTGATAATAATAATAAGAAATTATCGGAATAATATGACATGAGGATTCTGGAAAAATTTCTGTGATAAAATTGATAACGCATAGAGATACTTGTGTATTACCCAATTAGCAACGATAGATCGATTTCGAAAATAATTCAGCATCAAATTATGACTTCATTTTTGTGAAAATTCGCAATCAAATGCTGATGTTTTATCAGAAAATTGCATGTTGGAATACAATTATTTGAAATTAAATGAAATTGGTGGGTAATTCAAGCATTTAAAATTCATATTTGGTGATCCTGTGCAATTTTGAAAATTGGAAGTGATTTGGAAATTATGTTCATTTTAGCTAATTTACCAAACGGAGTTAATTTCTTTTTTCAAATGAAATTTTGATAATTAGAATCGTTCAAGTTATAAACAAAACGGACGTATTAAAACATCAAGTTGTCGAAACAAATAGAGACACTATGGTGGAATATACCTCTCGAACAAGCTTTACGAAAATGTGGCCTTTAATTTTAAGTTTTATTATATTTGCTCAATTTGTGTATGGTGAACCTGTGGTAGCAAAGATTGCTACAATTTTACCCGCAAATGAAAACAGTTTGTTTTCAATTTCAAAAATTTCTATTGCAATTGAAATAGCCCTAGATGAATTAAGGTACTACGATTTCCGGGGTCGTACGATCAACTTTAATGTAAGTTATGCGGATTCCAACTGTTCTGATGTAAAAGGAATGAACGAGGCTATTAATATGTACATGCGAGGTATGGTCCACGTCTTCTTTGGTCCAAATTGTGATTATTCAGTGGCCCCCGTAGCACGCCAGATAACATTTTGGAATTTGCCACTTATATCGGGTGGAGCGATGTCCCGAGCATTTAAAATAAACAAAAAGGAAGAATATCCACTTCTTACTCGTGCTGGTCCGGCTACGTTCGATAAGTTATCAGATTTTTTTAAAAAGCTGTTAAATTTTATGCAATGGAATAGAGCATATATTATGTATGACAGAACGGAAGAAAAGGGTGTTTTTGTGGAATTTTGCAATTTGGCTGCAATATCTTTGCATTACGAAAACGGTTACGAATACTACAAACTGGAGGCACAATTCGATTATAGGAAGATATTACAAGAAGTAATAAGCAATTCATATGGAGGTAAGTAATTTGTATACTTATGATGTCCGTTTATCATTGTAATTAGTATGATTCACTTCCGGGGTTAATGGAGGTTGCCACATACTGGCCAAATTGTATGGATGCTGCCATGAAAGTATCGTAAAATGAAAATGAAATTGAAATTCTGAAACTATAATGAGACAGAATAAAAAAGAATAAATTATCAATACCAAAAATAAATGGAAATAACCCTAACGTAGCTTACAACCTCTTGACGACACTTAACAGTAAAGAAAGTAAAATGGCTGTCGATGTCAGACTTTTGACCTCTTTGTATCTGTCCTGTCCCTTTGCGCTCTATACATTGCTAGCTAACTGACAGCTTTCTGCGTAACTTGACAGGTCGGCGGACTTCAGAGATTACCTTATTGTCTGCATGAGTTTAGTGTCTATATGAGTCTAGTTTAACGTATGTTGTTATTGTAAAACAGCTGATTTCATAGTGTGAAATAAATAAGCACTGAACTGAAAAGAAAAGAATGACACGTTAAATGTCAGTTGTATTTTTTCCCTTTCAACAGAAGTTGACACTTCGGGATTTATATTAAAACTAAAGGGTTTCCATGGAAATTGTTATCTTTGTTAAAATTGGAATAAACTACACATTTTTTTATATTGCAGCTTACTAAATGTTTTATTTCGTTACGATAAACAAAAGGCGTAATATTTTAACGCTCTTGGTCCGTTTGTTTATTTGTATGGTGTTTAACGCCACTTCCACCTATTCCTCAGATATATCATGGCGTCCAGTTCGTATTGGAGATGAAGCCTGATTACCCGGAGGAAACCCCTAACCTGCCATAGAAAAACTGGCAATCTTTGTCAAAAAAGGTTGGAGACGAGAATACCGTGCCGGAGTGAAAAATTAATCCGCGCAACCTCAGTGTTGAAAGACCACGAGATCAATAGAAGACGAACTACCTAAACCACCCGGCTACCGAGGCCCATTGTTGGTCAGCTATAACAGTTAAAAAAGGTTGTTATGCATTTGTTTATATGATTTTTTTATAATAATATATAAAAGAAAATATTAAATATAAGTTTGGTTTTTTATTTTATTCCTTGAATAGCCTAACAAATAGTGCAGGCCTCCGTAGCCAAACCATTAAGGTTATCTCCCTTGATCACGTGGTCTGTCAACACTTAGGTTGTGGGATTTTCATTGATAGCGTGTGCTCGACTCGAAGACTGTCAACATTCATACCAAAGGTCCGGGTTTTATCTGGATACTCCGGCTTCCTCTCCCAATAAAAACTGGAAGCAGTGATATGGCTGAAAAATTGTTGAAAATGGCGTTAAACGCCATTGAAGTAAATACACAATACTATAAAATAGTGAGTTTAGCATGTACTCGAAATTGTGGATTTTAACACGGCTGCTTCTTCTTCCACCATATTATCTACAGTTTGTATCTGTACGCATTACTCATTAATTGTATGAATTATTTTGTTTACTAAATGATGAGAGAAATGACCAGAACGTACTGTAAACATGGCGTATGCGAAGAATATCAGCAGCATTTTAGTAATACATTTGTAAACAATTTGTACGTCTTTGTCTCTCAGTGCTAAGTGCCATATTTTGCTATTCAATGATAGTATTTGCAATTACCCCATGAATTAGATGTCTTACATATAGTTTTTGCCCAGTCCCACGATATTTATGACAAAGTGTCGTGTCGTTTTATCACTCTCCGGCACAGAGAACATAACTGGTTCCCAGATATAACCTCTGCCACACGTCATCCTCCATTTACTGCGGAACTACATTTGTCGTCTGCTTGTAACGTTTGTAAACAAAGAATGATATTTGTAAAATAATACTAGAGATCTTTTTAATTTTTATATATTCTATTTATACAGTTTTGATACAGTTTTACATTGGAATTAGTGAATTTGAACGCGAAGCGTATCCCCATGAGAGATATCTCTCACAATGTCAACCAATGGTATGGCAGAGGTGATAGTGGTTGACGTAGGATACCCAGAATCCTCTGCGTGGAGATTGTCGTTTTATAAGCTATGTTAGTCAACGTTAATAAGAGGCTTTGATTTACAAAGTGCAGCCATTTTTTTTACAACGTTTACAATCGACGTAGACGCTTTTATAGTATCGAAGCTTAAACTATGTCAGAGTAGTTAAATCCGGATTCTGATGTGCTAAACCGTCACCGTAATGGATTATTTACAGTTGTTGTTGACATTTATGTCACTGTAAGCAATCAGTTTCTGCTGTTGTTAATTTCAAAGATTACATGTACTTGTATATTTATCGCAGTGTATGTGTTAAAACGACTTACCGTTAATTAACGAAGAGGTAATGAATCTACATATTTGTATTATTGAAAGATATGAAAAACTGGTTTTCAATTTACTCTGAATCTAAGTACACTTCCACATAAAATGCATTTCATGTTCAATTTCCCACTTAACGTTGTAATTTACGTATGTATAAATATGTATCTTCAATCCATTTCTTTCGTTTGTATGTTTCGCAGACACACAAAGTAAGTTTCCTCAATGTTCTATGTATCTGACGTATCCTCAATTATACAAGACTCATTGGTACATGTAAAAGACGTAAAGTAATATACGTGTCCAATATATTTATTATGGAATTATACATGAGAATTATAATTGTCTTTTATTTATTAATTATAGCAAAAATATCTAACTATATTTTATTTGCTCAATATATCTAATATTTCTTTATTAATAAAAACTATGATATAAGTCACGTTAATCCACAATCTAGGACAACCTATGAGCAATGCTCATTCATTGATACCCATGGCTTCCTTATGTTAATGACAAAGTCCATGCCTTCCTATGGGAAACCCCAAATTTCGATCAAAATGTTCAATATCAGGTGCACAGTGGCACTACGTGACAAAGATTCTGTGTAAGTTTAATCAAATTCCATTCTGTAGTGTAGGAGGAGTTGCGCATATGGATAACGTGTAACAGACTGGGCCGATGGACCAACAATCCATGACTATATACCCCCGGGAAAGCCGGTGTTTCAATAAACAAAAACAAGTCTACATTTCTGATGGCAAGGACCGAAGAATCGTTGAAACATTGATTCCAGATTTTCCTTAAGTGCTAAAAACTGGATCATCATAAAACATAAACAAATCATTTTATTTTGTGTAATAATCCATTGTACGTGCAATAAACATTTCACATGTGTTTTAAACGAACTTATAAAAATGAAACACTTTTAACTTTTCAATGTTTTATTTATACTTCTTTCATGAGTCTGTACGTCTCCTTGATAGAAAGCAAAATAATAAAATTTCTTATGTAGAAGTCTGTGCACTTATATGACGTATAGATTTGTTTTATGATTTTTAATGGTTTGTAACGACATTATCAGAATTTGTATTAGAGTGTGCTTGACCCCAATTTTAATTAACAAGGCTTCGTACCGGGAGTCGAGTTTTTTCTCCCAGTCCGTGTAGTCAGGCTTCCTCCCCAAATAAAAAATGGATGCCATGACATAAATGTAACTGCAAATTTGCAGAAAGTGGTGTTAAACACCATACAAACAAACAAACAAAACAAGCATAGGAGACTTCTTGAAATAATTGTCCTGCAAAGCTGATGTTTGCATATTTAAAGACCATCTGTATAAGGAGATCAATTTTAAATTGTATATAATCTTTTGTTTAATTGATTGTTGTTTAAATTCACTTTCAGCAATTTTTCAGTAATATCATGGCATCGATTTTGTTTTGTTTTGTTTTTTTTTGGGGGGGGGGGGGGACCGGAGAACATATTTACCTGCTGTAAGAAAACTGTCAATCCTTGGCATTTAAGATTAAAGTCGAGCGCACCCTGCCAGCAGTGAGACTCGAACCCGTAATCTCAGTGTTGACAGACCATATAGTAAACAGTAAACGATCTACCTAACTACTCAACCTACGAGGCCCATTATATACTCCCTAAAACATGCTTATACCTGTTGATATTCAATGTAAAAGTGGTAAGGTGTGATGAGTGCGATATAAATAAATGTATCAGAATATAATCTAATCTGTAGGCTTTTAAAATGATATTAAGTCGTTATTTACATTTGTAAATACTTTTCCAGTCGTATGATTTTCGGGAGATATGCAACTTTCAGCGCATTTAATTGAATTTAAATTGACTTAAACATAAAATTTACGACTTAAGGAAGTAATTATGTTTACTTTTCATCGAGTTCATTATCCGTGTCCGATCCGGTTTGTACACAGATTCTTAAGGTAGCTATGTACTGACTTTAAGGTAGTCATGTACCCCATCGTTTCTATTACATCTCGTGCTGCTTCTGATGATGATATTGATGTATGTTTATTATTATTCTACAAATAGCTTTTAAATGACACGTAGAAATCGTTATACATGATATCGTGTGGAAACTAATGAGTTTGTTGTTCGAATATCTTGAACCTTTTATACGATATTGATAAAAATTTAATAGTTTAAATACAGTGTATTGTATTGTTAAAAAAATCCACAAATCACCTTTAAACTTCAATTGCAGTATAAAACATACATGTATTTAATTATTTTAAATGGCTGTACTATTCGTTTTAATTGAAAATAAGTATCGTCACAGATACCAAATTTATACAATATACTACGCCAGACGCGCATATCATTTGATCAGACTGATCAGTGTTGCTCGAACTCAAAACATATTGAAATTCAAAATACATTGCAGATTCAGATTCTTTATTTATTTAAGTCTCATATCTTGTACGATATAAACAATTACAATATACATCTATTTACATATTTCAAAGAGCGGCTCGTATCAGAGACTATAGAACTCAATATAAGATAATATTAGAATACACATGAATAAGATCAATGATTAATTATGAAGAAAAATAAACAATAAGTGCTAAAATATAAAACTAATAATGTCTACATGTAGTAATAAATAATCATAACATAAAAACTAAACGCTGGAGTATAAAGGACATTTTCGTGTTCGTAAAATATAGCTGATTTAATCTCTTGTAGAGCCTATAACTACATGTATAACACTGAAGAAGTCGGTCCGTAATCAACGTTGTTGCTGTTTGCCCTCTTTATCGTGTTAATTGTTTGTTTGAACAAGTGGAAAATTTACCATGATCAAACCCTCTATATTGTTCTTTGGTTGTTCATGTAATACCTAACACGCTTCGTAAATGAATGCCGGATAGCCTCTAATATGACTGAACTCCGAAACTAATGAGCTTTTAGTTTTAGAAATTATTAACAAAGCCGCATTAGACGTTCAATCAATATTTTATATATTAACTTACCCGATCCCGATTTTGTTATTATTATTTCACACTCTTTCTTTTCAGATAGAAATTAGATATCTTTTCATTATTAATGAACTTTAGTTTTGCCGCCATTGATCAAATCAGTTAATATACAGTTACTGGGCAAATCAGATAGATGGATTTAAATCCCGTTTAATTGATATTTACTGCATGTTACAAAGGAAAGTTTGCTCATTTTCTCAAAGTATATTTGTAAAAAGCTAATTTTGACAACCACATAGCCCAAATTCGGCAATATTCAAATTACCTACCCGACATATTAAAAAACATAACCACAATATCGGCAATATACTTAATGTAGCTAGAATTTATAGATGTCATTGAAAGCGAGGCTAAACATAAACATGCCGTATGAGGACAAAAATATGTTATAAAAAGCCCACATAAAACAGCAGCGTTTTGTTGAGCTCATTATATGAAATTAACGTAAAACATCCGGTTTTCATTGTGTAGAAAATATGATCCCTATAAACTACATTGTTACGTCACGGCCGTACAAGTACAGTCGAACCTCGATCTGTCGAACTCGGATTAGTGGAAACCTCGGGTAACTCGAACAATTTTTAAAGTCCCGGCAAAATGCCTACTCTCCTAAAGTAAATTTACCTTTGATTACTCGAACTCTGATGATTCGAAGTCCCGGTTAACTCGAGGTTATCTATAAGTCCTCATGCTTTGTATATAACAGTAATTTACTCTGATGTGTCGAACTGAGCTAATTAAATTCTGTGGTGTCATATTTTATTGATCTATTACCTGTTCAGTCACATTTCAATAATACCCATGAATTCATAATTTTTGTGTAGAACATTACCTGCCTGTTAATTAAGATACATATTTAATATTTAATATCCCGCTTGGAATAAAAAAAAAAACAATAATAGAACAATATTTACATTTAGTTGACCATGATCTCAAACAGATAATTCTATGAGGTATTATTACCAAATTATTTATTTGATTTGCTTTGTAACTTGAGCTTCGTATAGCTATTTGAATGCCGCGATGCATTATTTTTTTCTTAAATAATTAATGAAGATATACTGATGCTGAATTGATCTGAAGATAAATCCTACATGTAATATTATATTCCATCTCCACGCAAAGGATTCTGGGTATCCTGATCAGTCTTCACGAAAAGGGTTCTGGGTATCCTACGTCAACAACAATCACCTCTGCCACACCATGGGTAGCGACATGAGATATTCAATTGCAGATAAGCTCCGTGTAAAAACGTAGTAATTTTAATGTAAAACTTATCAGACGTGTATAAATCATCCTCACAAGTCAGGGTTTATGTGTCCACATGTGTCCACGTAACCCTGACAAACTTAGCTAGGAAATTCCCGGGCTAGAAGACTTTTGTAAGAAGTTAATCCTTCATAATATCAACTAATGAAATTGCTTGAAAGAAGCAAGTGTTTGGCAGTAGTCATTCTTACTCATTCTGGAGTGTGAAGAAAACGTAACGCAACTAACAAATAACGCGGTAATAACAAACTAATAACACTAATGTACTTTACATACATATTTGTAGGTACAACTACCTGTATCACGTCGAGACAGTTGTGTACATTCGTATCACTACGAGACGCGCAGCGTAGAGGTGTGATGCGGAATGTATGCAACTGTCTAGACGTGATACAGGTAGTTGTACGTACACTTAAATGTATGTAAAACAATTAAGAAGTATACAAAGAGCAGAACAAAACTGAATGTTTGCAATTTAAAATTTAACATTCATCGAAGCATTTGTCTATAAAATATAGCCCCTAACGTCACACGCATTATGACGTTATATTTCAATCATAGAAGGAAAGTCATTCAACGAATCATTGGTTCTATTCATTGTGACGTCAAGAAGTAGTTCCAACAAAAGTACATCTTGTATCACATATATAGATGATACAAGGTTTTTTATCAATCGATATTTTTTCAGATTTTGACTAAATACATACTTAATTTTAGATAAATAGATTTTCACATGGTCTTAGTCCGAGAATCCTCTGCCGTCCAACGCTTTTGACGTTGGACGGCAAAGGATTCTAGGACTAACATAGTTCGTGCAACATATCCGTTTGGTATATTTACAATCGAAATCGGGATATCCCCTAACCAAGTCGTGAATGAAAGCGATCTTTTGATTGGCGACATTAAGGTATGATGTAGCCAATCAAAATAATGACTTCTAGCCCGTGAATTTCCTAGCTTGTCAGGGTTTCGTGGGACACATGTGGACACAGAAACAGTGACTTGTGAGGATGTGTAAAAATAGATAAATAATGTATTATTTTACAAACATCATTCTTTGTTTATAAATGTCATGGGCAGACGATAATTGTAGTCCCGCAGTAAACGATGATGACGTTTGGCAGAGGTTATATCTGAGAACCAGCCTTCCCAGCTCTGTCGAAGAGTGGACGTGTGGCAGAGTTTGTATCTGGGAACCAGTTATGTTCTCTGTACCAAAGAGCGTATTACATTCATCTCTGTTTCGTCCATATCTCAGCAAGCTAATGGTCGACATACTGGTTAGTTGTTGCTATAATGAATTGTAAATTTATGTTGAAAAAAAGTTTTTTCTTTTAAAAAATATAGAATCTATAGTTTCTTTCTAGAAGATAAAACTAATATTCTCGTAATGATATCTTTTTTTATTGATCAAAATCGACATTATTAACTTTCGTTCAGACTAAATATATTATTCATTTCATTTACTGTCGCACAGAGAGGAACAACAGCTTCTGCAATGTTTTTCCAAAAAACCTAACATATTGATCCTCGCGTCATGTCAACAAATCCACGCGTCCTGTTTTTAGATCCACACGTCATGTTAATGTATCCACGCGTAATGTCCTGTCTGTAGATCCATGCGTCCTCTCTATAGGTCCACGCGTCATGTCTATATATAGATCCACGCGCCATGTCTATAGATCCTCGCGTCATGTCTATAAATTCAATCGTCCTGTCTTTAGATCAACACGTCATGTCTATAATATCCACGCTTAATGTCATATATGTAGATCCATGCGTCCTGTCTATAGATCCACGCGTACTGTTCTATTTCTAGATCCACTCTTCATGTCTATAAATCCATCCATATTTCTATAGAACCACGAGTCATATGCATAGATCCACAAGTCCGGTTTATACATATCAAATAAACTCATTTAGAACGAAAACGTCTACTTTGGGGTATCTTTGCTGTCTACCTTGGCGCATCTGTGCCCTTTACCTTAGCGTATCTATGCCGCCTCGCCTGGCCTATCATAGCCTTTTACATTGGGGTATCCGTGTCCGTTTACATTGGCTTATATGTGCCGTTAAATTTGGCGTTTCTGTGTCGTTTTGTTTCCTGAAAAGTATAAGGAAAATTAGATGTTTGTTATTTGAATAGTGAAAACTGTTTCAAGTGGCACAAACATCTGGTAATTTAGGACATGTTTGATAAATCCAATTTAGATGGATCTAAACATAATGGCCGCATATAGACTGCTGAATACTGGATGTTTTGCGGAAGTTTGACTATATTTAGTGTCAATCAGTTGGGGTTTTTTTTGTATGTTTGAATGGTTTTGATGCCAGTAATTTTCAGCCATTTTAATGGCGGAGAAAGCCGGACAAAAACGACTACCATCGGCACTAAAACTGGTAATCCTTGTCAAGAAATTTTAATTAGATTTAAACGTTTGCATGGTTAGTAACATAAGCTCGAAATGTAAGATGAACGCGACATTAAGCAATTGTTTTCTCGAAGCACTAAATGAATTACTATAAATGGAAGTTGAAACGTTTTGTTATCCCTTTGTACAGTATAACGGACCGCATAGTGCATGTGTCCTTTACCCAATTAAGTATTTGCATTAAAATAAAATGCCAGACGTACGTTTCGTCTAATGAAGACTCGCCATGCCGCATGGAAATTCCCTGGAAATACAATTTAATCCTAAAACTTACTTATTGGTATGTCTGTAACAACGCGGAAGAGTATTACAAGTTTTATAGTTAGTATTTCAAAGCACATAAGTTATAATTAATGTACTACAAAGGACGATGGAGACCATTTTTGCAAGAAAATTTACGTAAACCACATCCCAAGAAATATACACCGCTTAACATCAATCAGCTATCACGAAAGAAAGAAACATTTACTTCGATCGAAATAACATCGCTTTATTTTTAATGTTCGCCTTCGTATTTTTCATTATCTCTGAAGACAATTGCAATAAATACTGCTAGATCAAATTTTTAATATATTTCGTTATTGTTAAGATTTTCATTTCTTCGCAAAAAGCCATTCGTCTTGAATTACAAACGGCTCTAAGACAGAATATTATCTTCGATGAAATTGATTTCGACAAGGATGTCTGTTTCAGCACAAACTTAATGTCAAATAGTTGCAAAATTTATTTCTGTTGTCTGGTTTTATAATCCATGAGTTAGTTCTATTACTTTTTTAATGTGGTGATAACATCTGCAAAACATCTTAAATATTTGGCTCTCACGTTGTTTTCTGTTGAGCGCCAGGGTCTCAAATAGTGTAAAAGAGCCCAAAGACATAAGAAATTGGTGTTGTAAAATTAGAGATATACTATTTAGATATGGTAAAATCAGTTTGTTTTTGTTTGTTTGATGGTGTTTAACGCCACTTTCAGCAATTTTTCAGCTATATCATGGCATCCTTTTTTTATTACGGGGGGGGGGGGGGAGAAGCCGGAGTACTCGGAGAGAACCCCCGACCTGCGGTAGGAAAACTGGCAATCCTTGTCAGTTAAGATTGGAGTCGAGTACACCCTGCCTGAGGTGAGAATCGAACCCGCAATCACGGTGTTGACAGACCACGTGATCAATATAGTAGACGAACTACCTTAACCACTCGGCCACCGAGACACGCTGGTATAATCAGAGACATATAAATTACATTTAATTATATGCCTCTGGGTATAATCAAAAGGTTGTAGATATTGATAGTTTACTATTACAACTTAAACAAAAAATGATAGAGAAAATTGTAACAAATGTCAACTATTATTTTGAATCGTCTTCAAAATCATATTTATAGATATATTTCCAATAGTCTACAATTTTATTTATATAAATCAGTGAATTATATTTATAAACCCTATATGTGTAAATATCGCATATGTGCTTACCATCTTAATATAGAAGCAGGTCGTTACTATAATATTGATAGTTAATTCCATAGAAGACGAATACCACTTTATACTTGAATGTCCTAAATATGCAACCATAAAGGAAATATATCAATCGTTACTATCGGATATATCATTCTACCTTCAAGTTAATCCAATTATCTGTTAATTAAAGAATTAAAAAAATAAGGTAAATATCTAAAACTAGCAGAATTTAAACGTAAGTAATCATACACTGTCTGTAAAAGCTATCCATTTAATTTTAATTTTAATTATATATTTTAGCATTGTATTACTAAAACTAGATGATCCTAAAAGGAACTCTAACTCAATGATTCTATAGACCACAATGCGCATGTAAAATGTAAGACCTTCCAGTCCCTATGAAATTTTTGCTATTAGAGAGACATCTTTATTATCAACATTTCCTATACTATCAGCTTATGTACAAATTTTGTACACGAGTGGATAGAATACGAAATGTTGATAATAAAGATATATCTCTCTAATAGCAAAAAAATCGCAAAAAACATTTCAAAACGACTTGTCGCAAGTCTAGTCAAATGTATGTCAATTTATTGTATTTATCCTATAGTTGTATTACTTACGGAATAACGTATTAGGGCAAATGGGCTAATCGCAGGTGAAGTTTATGATAGATTTTACTAAAGACAGGTGGAGTTAAATCCAATATGAAGTTTAATTTATTTCATCCATTTGTATGTAATATAACCAACTGAAACAGTTTTAAAAAAAACAGCAATTGTGCAATTTTCGTTTGAATTTTTACTACTTTTATCTTATAACCGCCTCTTTATTAATGGGATTAAAATTTTCTTATCGTGAACTTTCCTTTTCCTATTTACCAATAATCAAACGTAAAAGTATTAACTACAAACAATATTTTCTCTATCGATAGATAACAAACTTTCCTTTGCGCACTTTGTAAATCTTTGTGCACTTTGTAAATTGAATGTGCACTATAATTATGTTGTTATTCCTCAATAGAAAAAATTTTGTGTAGTAAATACTTTTAAATAAATTTAACATTAAAATAAGCGCTACCATTTAATTTGCGTGTTTTTACATTTTTGAAAAAGATCACCACTTAAACTAAGTGTTCCGCTGTGTAATATATATGACGTCACGGAAAAACTTTTTTCGTCCATCCTCTGAGAGAACATATTTTAGCCAATCAAAAGATCAAAAGTCAGTATTATTATACAATTTACTTATTTAAATTTATTTTTGATTAATTTGTAAATATCGTGAGATTTGTTTGAAATAAAAAAACACGGACAACGTATGCAATAAGCTCGTCAATCTGCATTGCAAATTTGAGATTAAAATTACGTCGGTGGTAATATGCATTATTTCAGTTATTGACACGTGACCGAGTAATACATTACGACTGAAAATTATATAATTGACTTTTAAAAGATGCAAAAAATTGTATTATGGGCTTAGTATAGCGCTTGTCCTTTTTGAACTCTAAAATCGGATTATATGAAAAAATACATAAATAGCAATGCACAACTGTGCTTGTAATCCATGCATCTATCTTTGGAAGGTCTAACAATCATCATTAACTACAGAAAAAAGAACAATGTATGTATTATCAGGAAATATTAAAATTATGAGTCAAATGCCAAGTGTCTGAAACATGTATGAAACATTCACGGAGAGTACAAACATTGTATGTATATTTCCAACAATGTTTCACTGAAATCCTTCCTTGATATACCAACCAATCAGATAGCATGATATATCAGCCAATCAAATAGTAGAGTTCAAATTCAGTATCAATTGAAAAGGTTGGGGTTTTTTTTAATTTTTGACAGTGAACGTAAAAATGAGGACGTCTCTTGTCAATAAAGTTTTGACTGGTTAAAACCGCTATACCGTTAGTGACTGTTTATCACAAATATTTACAGTGTCATTAAATTGTAGCGAATTTAACAAATTTAACAAATTCAATTTATGACATTAACTTCGACATAAGCGAGATTTGTCTAATCAAGAGTTATCAAACGGCGCTTACGTCATGTGTTCCTATATAGGACATCACGTGACTTGATTTAAATATTAATAAAATGTATGTACAACCAACATAGTTAAGTGTATTTGGGATATTACAACACATCAAAATAATTTAGTAATTAAACATTTTAGCTAAATAAATTATAAAACACGTCAACAAGGGAAAAGAAAAAATAGAATGAATTTACCTTCCCATCACTTTGCAAGTCTCCAATGACAACTCAAATTTTGTTTACTGGAGTATAAAAACCATTTTTTATCTAATCATAAAATGTTGTACATGCAAAATTAAATTATCTCGTTATTCAGCTCTACAATATTATTGTAGTCTCTAGTCTTTTCATCCTCTAGACTTTTCATCGTATAAATTGAATCAATACACCGACATATATCTGAATCAATTCACATAGATATAATCAAATGTCTGATCTTTGATCAAACTTGTCACATCAATTGACGAATACAAAGACAATGTGCCAGTTTATGATCTTGTTGACGAATACGATAAATAACTAATTATTTCTTCTTTGGGTCTAAGGAAGGGAGAAAACTGCTAGTAGTATTTATTGATTAATTGTTGTGTCCCACGAGCATGCGCGTTAGGTAACAGATCATGTTTGACTGCCACCGCAAAAATATGGAGAGTAGGGTAGGAACATACAATTTTGCATTTTGTAAAGGCTAATTTAAGCCTACCATTTGTCTACATCAACAAAGCGAAAGGATCGTGGGGTTATCTCCCTTTTTAGTCACATGACATCCTGTATGTTCAGCAGCAAACCTTTCATATAACAACATGACATTTTTCCAGCAAGATGGCGTCCCGTGTGTACGCCGGTGGCTGCTGGGTGACCAGGGCCCAGCGCCATAAAACCTACTTGAGAATTTACTCAACTACCATGACAACAAGGGAAAAGGATAGATTTGATTGGATGAAATTGAGAATAAAAAAGTTCTCAGCAAAGAAAATGTTTATGGCGCTGGGCCCTGTCGTCAATGGCTGTTTGAGACTGCGTGTTAGTACTTAAACAAAATATAAAACAGAGAGGGACAGTCACTTCAGTAAATGTTGGGCATCTCAGCTACGTTTTTGTGGGTTGAAAGTCCTTCTTTAATTATTCAAGTTATATATCTAACTATAAATTTTGGACAGTGGATATAAAATATTATTAATTACCATTGTAACTTGATACAGCTTTAAGAAACGCTTGTTTTGTTTGTTTGTTTGATGGTGTTTAACGCCACTTTCAGCAATTTTTCAGCTATATCATGGCGTCCAGCTTTTATAGGGGGAGGAAGTAGGAGTACCCGGAGAAATCCCCCGACCTTCGGTAAAGAAACGCTTGAAGAAATGGTGAAAAACCTTAAAACAAATAAGTTTCTTTACAAATAACGAGATAAAAAAATCTCACTAAACTAGTTGACAAAACCGACATTTCAATTAGGTAATATATTTTTACAGGACAACATATCTAGGTTAATAAAAATAACGAATTATCTTCCTATTATATCAATGTAATACTATATACTATTTTAGTGGTAATGTATTTTTAATTACGTTTAGCTAATTAGCAATTGAGCAGACGATACGTATGAATGCGAAATATTCCCGCGTTTATCTGTGATAATCTTAGAAATAAGAATCCTAAACTTCTTTTTAGTGGAGAGCCATTCAGAAAAATAATTAACTGATTATTCACTTTAATTATGTTCGAATATCAGAAATTAAAGAGTGATTAGAAAATTTGAAACGTTATACAAAACAAAGTATAAACTTTGAATAATTATTTATAAAAAAAACAGGAAACGAATACAACTGCTTTTTTTTAAACAAAGCAGAGAGAAGTCACGTGATCTTTCCCAAACACTTATTTAAGAACCTTTTAATCTTTCGTTAAATGAAAGACCCTCGCTTTTGAACTTGAATGCATAAAATATCTTCTCTTCCAAAGTTGAATTCATAAAAAAGTCTCTCATTAGAGTAAAAAACATACCAGTTTCCTCTTAAAATAATACATTTGTAGCTTTTTGGTAGCATAGTCGGGGACTAAAGAGTGGTAAAGACAGTTCGTCTACCATTGATCACGCGGTCTGTTAACACTGAGGTTGCGTGTTGGACTGCTCGACTCCAATCATAATTGACAAGGATAACCAGTTTTCCTACCGAAAGTCGGGTTTTTCTCCTGGTGCTCTGCCTTCCTCCCCCAATAACAACTGGACGCCATGATATAACTGAAAAATTGATCAAAGTGGCGTAAAATACACATTCTCACACATTCAAACAAAGAAACAAACACGTTTGTAGCATGGTTAATAGCCCTGCATTAGAGCATCCATTCATACATTGTATGAATACATAACTACACGCTTAGTAATCCAAGTCGAACTATTGGCGTGAATTCACGGAGGCTGTGGTTTATCATTGTTTTATCATTGTTTTACCACGGGGTGACCATTTATGTCGTATTATTTCATCCCGAGCGATAGAGATAAATCACAGCCTCCGTGAATTATTTATATTCTAATAAGACAATTAGAGTACATTTATAATATTTTCGTACCTATAGAAAACATCATTTCCGCCATAAATTGGCTGTTCCGTCAATGTAACACACAATATATTGCAACGGATAATTATAGCGCGTAGTTTTGTAATTGGAACAGCCATTCAAAACACGCCCTTCTGAGCGCGTGTTGGTCATAGATAATTTATTTTTTACCACAGTTGTGGTCTCAAAGCCTTAAAGCACGTCATATTAGAATTGTTGTTTTACGTCCAGCAAGCAATATATCAGCTATATTCAGGACGTGAATGTTCTATATCTGACGATGAAACCTTTAGACAATTATCAATATTTTGTGATTTCTTGTCAAAATGTGTTCATTACATGGTAAAGCTAATTGAATTCAAAACACAGATCAGGTGACAGTTTACACGGAAACTGTTTTAGAAACTAGTCGATTATTGAACCTGATACGAAATTGTAAAAAATTGAAAATACAAAAAGTATTATTGTAAGTTACGTAGTCAATTAGTGACTGTAAGGCATATACTCTGGTTAATAGGTTTCATACTTGGCGAGACGAAGGCGAGTCAGATAATGAATTGGATATTTGACGCATTTATCCCATCAATGAACTTTACTTGTGGATTAAATGAAAAATATGTGTACAATATGTTTTAATTGAGTTTTCCCCATACCAGGTCATATGGCGTTTATCTAACATTAAAAACTTCAAAATTATCTTCCTGGCCAGACTCGAGACAATAATATGTGTTTTTCTATCACCATCTCCGTCCCCCCTCGCTCCACGCGATATGGCAATGGTTTGTCGATGTGATGATGGGGGTTTTAACGTCCTACACTGATAAATTAATACCCTCGGTCGGACGGTTGTTAGTGTAAGGAGTCCATGGACTCCACCGTGGTGGTTTTGTAGAGGCCAGGCCATCGGGATACCTGGTCGAAAAACTCGGTAGCATATGTCCTACTAGTAGCCGGGCTGTTCAGATGTAACGTTGGCCTACGCCAGTACCCCACATGGGTAGGAGCGTTTCCGTACTCTGACCTATCGTCGAGGTCTTGCATCTGCAGAGTGTTTGTCGATGTTTAGAACTTGTCTTTTTTAAAGTGCAATAATAAAGCAAACTTACAGATCGCTTTTAGCTTCAATCTCATTTTTTGCCAAAGAAGTCTGCCACCTCCCGTTGCGCAATCTATCATCATTTGTACTGTTAGTAGGTATCAAAGGCGATAATAAATTTAATTACATATGCAATAAATTCTATTTATAAGGTTCGGTAATAATCATTATTGCCCGTGTAGTAGCTAGCTTCCTATCGTTGTTTTATTGTCCCGCAGCTGCGAAACAATTTAATCTAGACATACATTACACTTTAACCAGCAAAAACAAAATATAATTTAATGGTTATTTTTTATTTTGATTTACACGTCGTGTGAAAATTGTTTGCACTAATTTAGTTTTAAATATTGCCTCATTTGTTGCATAAACATTTACATGTTAACTGTTCTTAAAGGAACAATGTTGTTAATTATTTTTTTTACATGTATATATCCTTATATTATTGTATGGGATCCAAGTTTATTTGAGATATCATTTAAATTAATTTGTAAGCTGACATATGATTGGCCAGTTTAAATTAAGCTACCCAAGTTATAGGAAATAACTTACTTGGTCTAATGATGTATTCTTACGCCGTCAAAATTCAAATATTTCCATGACGTCATCGCCCTTTTTACATTAAAAGTATTATTTTTAAGATTAAGCTATAATGACTGTTTTATATTTCTGAACAGGTTATAGAGTATAACCTGTTCGGGCATCAGTGGCAAAGTGGTTAAGTTAGTTCGTCTTCTAATGATCACGTGGTCTGTCAACACTGAGATTTCGGGTTCGAGACTCACTGCGGGCAGGGATCGCTCGACTCCAATCTTAATTGACAAGGATTTGCCAGTTTTCCTACCGAAGGTCGTGATATTCCCGTTTCTCCGGGTATTCCTGCTTCCTGCCAGTAAAAGCTGGACGCTATGATATAGCTGAAGCATTGCTGAAAGTGGCATTAAACACCATTCAAACTAAACAAAACCATAACCTGTTCAGAAATGTGAATTATTCCTAAATTTAAATAAACCAAGGAAGTAGATATAATAATGTCAAAATAGTTCACTAGTTATTTAAAAGTTGTACATGTTCTGAATGTAGCCTAAATAAGACTTACTGGACGTTAAACATCAATAAAACCCAGAATGTTACTAGTCTCCGGGTTTAGTACCTTAAGGTAAGAGATTAAAATGAAATGTTAAAAGCATCAAATTATACTTTACCATTCCGTACAGTGCTGGTACCCTTTGTTTACTATTAAGATCGTACTCAATAATCCAGGTTAAAATCTGGTCATGTGACTTACATGGTACAGAATTAACGCGAGCAAAAGATTGAACAGCATTTTCGTTCGCGTAATTTCTTTCGAGTGTTTTGATGAAACAAGACATGCGTTAATTATTACAAGTAATTACGTAATTATGCTATCGTTTTATGACGTAATGACCCGATACATTTCGGTGTAATGTTGTGACCGTAGTACACAATATATCGAAAATAGATTAAAACATGTGTTTATTTAATGCAAATTTCCAATAAATTCATTTTTTTCAATTACGCAGAAAATACAAGAAATTACGACGAGAAATTTAAATGAAACATTATTTTGAGATAAAAGTTAAAGCAAGATTAGCGTACTGAAAATGTCGAAGGTAGTGAGTAAAATGAATATTAACTATATCCCTAATGGCGCAAAATTTAAGTTAATGGGTTCTGTGGTTCGGTTTTACGACAATAATATGAAAGGCAAAATATGCAAGATTTCTCTTACATTATTGTAGAACAAGAATTTTTGTCGATAAATGTGTAAAATTAAATTTGCATTTGTAATTGCAAAATTAGCTCTATCTACGCATTTAATTGGCCGTGTTTTAATTCAACTTATATCAAAATCGAATAATTTGCTGTATTGCTCGGTTCATTAAAAAATCTTTATTACTGTGGTAAGCGGACTCTTATATATTGTATGATTGAGAAAAGTGGACTCGTACTGGGATCATACTGGGAGGGTTGCCAGTGCTCGACCCAAAAATTTTTTACTCTTTTATTAGTTGTTTGTTTTATGTGCCTGATTTGGTATAATTGTGAATTTCTGTTATTAATTACAAGAGAACAGATTAATTAATAGCGAGCGGTGAGCTCTGGGGCAATTACGTGTCATGTGATCAAAATGAAATCACGTGATCACAATCTGCTTAGTGCTGATATTAATTTTTTTTTGGTCCAGAAGTTGATATCGTCAAAAATCTCAAACAAAATGAATGCAGAAAGCACTAAAATTAATTTTAAAGAAAGACTTAAAAATAACGTTGACATTGGTACAAAACTAAATATAATATTTAAAAATAACAAGAAAAATGTCATACTATTTTTTTGCAATCTCTAAATCATATTACATTACATTGCATGTGATGTCACCATTACAAAGAAAGACGTCACGTGATCATTGGAATTTAGAGGCATTTTTGGGGTGTTCTTAAGTAACGTCAATTATGAAATGCACATAATATATTAATAATAAAGGACTATATTGTCTGTGCTCGCATTTTGGCAATGCCTACTCCATATTATAATTTGTCTCAGTTTAAACACAGTTTTCTTTTAGAAAATTTAAAATGACATTTTTACTTATTCGTTTTTATAAATTGACCCTAAATTTTTCAATACAAAGAACTGGTTCCTATTGGTAGCACACGTGACCATTTACTGGCACGTGACGAATGTGAGTGAAGTGGTCGATCTACCGAACATCGAAGCTCATTTAAGAGATCATTTTGTTTGGCGATAAAGATAATTATATACATTGGGATATTTGGCTGACTGGTTACCTGTTTAATTAACCGACTGGTTTAATTGAACGTGTGTCATCGTTGATTATCTTAATTCATATACAAGTACGTCGTGCAATGTCAGGAAGATCGCTTTAAACAATTCCGTTCTTTTCTGTTTTATGGAAACAATACTTCAACATAAATATCAAAACTTTAGAACTCTAGACTTTCCACTTTAATATTTTTAAGAGGATTTCATAAAACGTTAACATGACCTTGAAAAATCGTCATCATTGAAGTGCTTTGAATTTGTTTTTACATATATACTTTCAACATTACTTTATCCTCATGCGTCCAAAAGGACAAATCTCTAACGTCCCCATAATCAGAATAGAAAGGCAGATCTTCAACGCCTCCATTACCAAGAATAGAAAGGGCAGATCTTCAACCCTACCATACCGCAGAGAAGAGAATAGCAAGGGCAGACCTTAAACTCCCCCATACCCTAAACTCGAAAGGGTAGATCTTCAACGCCTCCATAACCCAGAAAAAAGGCAGATCTTCAACGCCTCCCTAACCCAGAATAGAAAGGGAAGATCTTTAACTCTCCCATACCTCAGAAAAGAAAGGGCAGATCTTCAATGCCCTAATACCCCAGAATAAAAAGGGCAGATCTTAAACGCCCCATATACCCCAGAATAGAAAAGTCGATCTTGAACGCCCCCATACCCCAGAATAGAAAGAGAAGATATTCGACGCAACCACAACTCAGAATAGACCATTGTTTTAAAGTATGAACAGATTTGAACACTTACTACTGATAACTGTGTCAAGCGTGTATCAATGTAAAACAACATTTTACTCGACAAAATCAGATTTTCCACTTTAATTTGAAGAAGTTCAAAGTTGGATGCACTTCAAATTGAATTACAAATACTTGATTAAATACTTTAAGGGTCGATAATGTGGAGAATTTGTGTCAAATAATTAAATGAAGATACGAATACTCGTTATTGTTAGTAATATAGATCATGACACAACAGATTCTATAGATTGGGGGTATTTGTAGCAAAGTTAGAAATTCCACAGAAAATCTTGAGAACTGCTTACGGTTAAAGCATGCAAGACAATACATGGAAATCTAACCTTGCTTTCAAATAGCTATACTAAAATTTAACCCCTCCACCCGTCATGCCCGTGCTCTCAGATTTTTTTGTTTGCATTTTTTTATTACTACAAATTGTACCTTTGTATTACGATAATCCAACCAACAGAAACAAATTTCCCGCGATAATCTGTTTCCATATGCCTTTGTTTACCTGTCACACATTTTCCTTGACTTTTGCTACGGGAATTGTACAAAGTATGTAAGCCAAATTTGTTTGTAAATGGACCTTGCGTTGTTTACAAAAGTTCGTACTTTCCTGACGTTCAATGGTATTTGGACAAACCGCGAGATAGACTTTCCACAATTTTTTTTTCTATTAGAGAGATACAAGTTTATTATCAACATTTCTATACTATCCACTTGTACACCTGTGTGTGACAGTATATAGTTTATAAAGATGTATCTCTCTAATAGCAAACCATGCAAGGGACTTGAATTAAGTCTAACCGCGCACGAGACTTTTCCCTCCTCAAATTCAGAACCGTGCAACTGTAAACGCCATGGATAACATTATCAGAAAACACAAACGTATAAGCAACACAAATTCTTAACCGCGTGGTGATATCAGGTGTTCCGGAAGGGATAACATATCCTGCCGAAGATTTACAGGTTCAGCTTTTCGTTAGCTGCTGTTGCGAACTATCTAGCTACTGGAGCCATGTGAGTGACACCTTTTTTTTAAGTTTGTATTTTATGAATATCTCACGCATTTACCGATGATACTACAAATATCAAATGAGTGTCTTAAAACGCTAAAGTAAAAACTATATTTTTTCATTTTTGTATGATTCCTAATTTTAAATAAAATTGTTAGTGAAATTATTGATTTTTCATCAATAAAAAGTTAATATAATATGTCTAACTTAACACAATAATATACATAAAGTGACGAAAAACATGGAAATTGTGAAAAATTTATTCATTAAACGATTTCTCCCTGTCAAAAATCTACAATTATAAACGATTTCTCCCTGTCAGAAATCTGAACAGTTATAAATGATTCTCAAGATCATTGTCGCTATTTTACCCATTTTTAAGACTGCTAAAATATTTGCAGCATTTGATCAATTATCTTCCTAAACTACACCAAATTTTTGAAATCCACATGCACTACAATAGATGTGGATCATGCATTTGCACGGATCCACAATGGGCAAGCCCATCAATGTCCAATCGACTTCGACCTTTTATTTTGTGTAAAAACAGACAACACGAATTGTGGCTATGTGGACATCAATGTCCACTCTACCTTTAAATCTTTTTCAAGCCCCAAAAATGTTCCCTCTACTTCTACTTCATATTTATCAAAAAATAACACACGCATGCTTAACTATTTTTTGCAAAGGATTATGCTTGCAAGTTTGTCATTTATTAATGGTAAAAAATATATCTACCTCAAGAAGTGAGCAAGGTAGACAAGATAGATTTGTTATTTGAAATGGCGTCTAAAGCCCTTTTCAGTGTTTTTCCCATCTCTATCATGGCGTCCAGTGTTTGTTAGGGGAGGAAGTCTATAAAATCCCCGACCCTCGGTACGAAACTGGCCATCCTAGGCAATAAATATTGGAGTCGAGCACACCCTGCCCGAGGTGAGACTCGAACCCTCAACCCCAGTGTTGACAAACAAGAAAAAAGGATCCATGAATGGTTTACAATTCTGTCTATACATGTTCGGGTTTGTAGGTTTCCTTTATGAATAAGTCTGGTTCAAACCAATGATAGATGTATCACGAACACGGTAGTTGTCAGGTAGGATTTTACCATAATTCTTTCAAGAAAGCTATTTGTCGCTAATTAAGCTTAGTTATCTTTGATCCATAATAAAAATCAAGATCACGGTGCCTGGATGATCGATAGATTATTGACAGTTTCAGTTAGTGTTCAAGATATCTCGATAAAATTATGACGTCTAAACAGCCTATCACTAGTGGAAAAATATCTTTTTAATTATTAAAAACTCATTTTTACAAATTTTCTAGAATTTAAACCCAACACTTTTAGAATTAGATTTAAATACCGTCACATTTTTTGTTGCTTACCCTCAGCGGGATTCGAACTCGCACCGTTGTGACATCCATGCATTTAGTCCAGCGCTTTAGACCACTCGACCAAATCTGCTAAAATATAGCTTCAGATAGATAAACTACTCATGTACTAGCGTGAGGTAATGGCATTTTCGTAACAAATACGTATTAATCTGACACTAATCTAACTTAGAATATTAGTATATATTATAAATGATGACAAAGTTACTTGCAATACATTCACATCTAAGTAAATTACACATATATAGACACAGGCGTCTAGGTATTGTAACAACCATATATCTATCCAGGGGATATCTTAAGCATCAGAAATACAGGGTTAATACCAAATATTTATATACGTCTACAAAATAAGCCAAACACTTTATGTAATATATACACAATATACCATATTATTTGTGTTAGGAACCGACCATTTCACATGCAAAGGGGGGGTGGGGGGGGCTTGGTTTTTTCCTAACAAAATATTTTGAAAATGATTTTTGATTAAAAAAATATTTTGGAAGCAGAGGGTAAGAAAAAATATTCTGAAGAAGGATTTCTGCTATATAAAAATAAAATAATGCTTATAATGAAAAAAAAAAATTCTGTCGCGACGCCTTAAAAAAAAATAAAAATTTTACTGACTAAAACAAAAAAACCAAGCCCCCCCTTTTTCAAGTTAAATGGTCTGTCCCTTATTTAAACAAACAGTAAATAAACACCGTTTCAAAGCTCATCAATTCTCAATTGAAATACATTACCATCATTGAATAATCGTCTCTTTCTCTTGGTTGAGTGTATTTTACTGTAAATTTTCTTTAAATGCAAATAAATGCCACAAACTGTACACGATCGTGGGAATGATTCTTAAAACTGTCATTAAACTGTTTCCTTTCCGTAATCAATACACTCTTTATCAAGAAATAAATTTCATCTATTCATTAATCAGGGAATCTCCAAATGTATAGTATTTCATTTTACCGGTTTCCCTAAGACCTATATGCTTGATTGCAGAAATATTAAGAAATCGACATTGATTTGCGAGGCGTTTCATTATTAAATTTCTGTGAATAAAATAAACGTTCGTATTGTGCCCTTCAGGGCACAAAAATACTTCAATCAATCCATACTACAAATCAAAAATACAAATATCGTTGATTTCGTAAAGAAAAATAACCGAATACACGTAATGAATATTTTAAAATATTTTTAATATTTTTAAGAGGATTTCATAAAACGTTAACATGACCTTGAAAAATCTTCATCATTGAACTGCTTTCATGTATTTGATTAGACTTTCAAGGATTTTATTTCAATTTATCTGTCGCTCTGACAAGTTTATAGGTTGTAAAGGAAAAATGTGATGAATAAACACATATCTTGTGAAAACAAATACTTCTTTGACTAGATATCGTAAATTATGCATTTTTATGTGTTAAAGAAGCATGCGTGCAAATTAATAACAAATTGTGAAAATTAATCCTTCTGTAAACAAAGATTGCGATGCATGCATGCGATATGGTAATATATTTTACATACAGACCGCTTTGTTTATTTGTTTTAAATCGAGAAAACTGTTATATATAAAAACAGAGTTTTAAATCGAGAAAACTGTTATATATAAAAACAGATTATAATTTTGTTGTATGGTAACAAGGGTAGGTTTTTGTGATACGTTCCTAGGTTTTTTAATTCTTCGCGACTCGTGCCTTGAGTTTTTATATTCACTGATTTGTGGTATAAATAAAATATCACGACCTGTTTCTGCGCTGAATTTTACTTAATTTATATCCGATCCCTCCTTACCCCTTTATTTAAAATAAAATGAAGTTTCTTTAGGTATCCGACCCATAATTGAAGTCACCGGTTTTTTTTCTTTTTCGATCCAGAAATACAGCTTTATTAATTCACGGTATTGCTAAATAATGATATAAATTAAATATATTGTTTTACTTTTAGTCAATTTTAACAGTTTTTAGCAATAAAGGTTAGTTACTCAAATAGTATTTCTGATGTTTACCGAATATTACCGAGGTCTTCTTCATTGAAAAAACAATGGACATCCGGGACACCAAATATGATCACGTGGTCAATTGTGGTTCGGATACCTTAAAGCGCGTGAGTTTCGAATGTTCTAATGCGTAATCATGCTCACCAACATTAGAACTATCAATTGCGTTTTTGTTAAAAAGAAAAAAATAAATACATATGGTTCATGCATGTTACAGAAGCCAGAAGATGCAATAATACGACTTCATAATAAAGTTGTAGAAGTTTCGGAACATTTTAACCTGACAGAAAATGTAACGAAAGACATATCATAGACTCATTGCCACAATTCCCTTTGAATTGTTTGCTATTAGAGAGATACACCTTCATTATCAACATTTCCTATAATATCAGCTTATATACAAAGTAACAAGAGGAAATGTATATATATCTCTCTAATAGCAAATTCAAAGGGACTTGACGGCAAGTCTAGCCATATCAGTGCATATCTTGATGTCGTGATGGGAAGACACATAAAGCTTTGTATATAATATAATCCATGTTATTGCTTTTTTTTTAAATCGAGGCTGACATATACAATTAGTGTCAAGATTTTATGCATCGAATATACATGTATTATACTGCTAGAAATGAAACGTTACACGATAAATGCAATTTTCATATATATCTAAAATTTCAAATTAATATTAATCGGATTTTATTGGAACTACACGTGGTACTTTAAAAAAAGATCAGATGCAATTTATAGCTTCAAAATAAATTCAACATTTATATATATATTTAATATATTAAACGTGTGTTGTTATAACACTACAAGCTCTTTCACAAGAGAATGCTTATGTTGACTTTAATTTCAATCCAAATATTTACTGTACTTGCAATCTTAAGAATATGAGAGATTTTCACAATGAATTTAAAGTTTCAAAATTTCGGTTGGCAGAGATGTCAACGTCACTAGTTATTTATTTATAATCACCAGTGTGTCAACTTTGTCGTTTTGCGCTCGAGCCTTACTGAGGTTGCTTCAGCATGCACATTTTTGTCAATTTAAATTTTGACAATAATCAGCAACAATTTAATCTAGCGTTTCTTTTCTGTTTCAGTAAAATTCACGAAAAAACAGTTCTCTTTTTGAAAATGAACATTAACCATGATTGACATGTTGTCACGGGTATATGATTTCTCATTCTTTCATGGAAAAACACAAAACTCACGTAGCATGACTGCTTTTTAACAAATATATTTTTCCTGCCTTATCTACGAGCGCATTGTTTTGTGTAGGGGCGCTAGGGGACCAGTCATTGTTTATGTAGGAGCGCTTGGGGACCAGTCATTGTTTATGAGGTGAGGTGAACTGGGTGTTTTGTTTAGAAAGAGTTCGTATATAGTCAATGCGTGATTTAAACTAAAATATATTGTGCATTTGAAAATTGAGATATTTGAACAGCAGACATGTTTGGTGAGACTGACAAAACAATATTTTGTTATATATACAAGGCCGCCCCGAACCCTTTTCCACGACCCAGACATTTTGTTTTTCCCCCAGTAACCCTCAGTCAGTTCTAAAATGTTATAGATCTTTTAATATTTATAATTGTTTCATCACGGTAGGTTACTTTGAATAACCGCATTACAAACCATCACCAATTGATTATTAATTTTTTAAAATGTTTAAATATGTTTTCATTTAACAGGTTTTTAAAAACAAATATCGTCCTTATAATATGAAATGTCAATAATCAGTACAAACAATATATATGACATAAGTATTCTGATATAGTAATTATAAGGTCGATACAATGATTTTACTAAACAGACAGTTTAATATTATGATATTATTATCCCATGATATAAGTATTGCCCTAACTATTGGTTCAAGGCTTCATGTATTGACCTGAGGCTAAGAAGAAGGAAAGGACCGATAACTAGGCCAATACAGAAATCATCACTTAATGATATCGTTATTAATTAACTAGTCACAATCAGGACAATACAGGTTGGAATCAGGCCAATACCGACATATTGGACTAGTTGATTCTGTATTGGACTGGTTCAGCAAAATATATCTTGCGGCAGATTTACTGTTATCTAAGTGAATATTATAGTAGTTAATTAATAGCATATGTTTCATAGAGTTACGAGTTAAGCGAAAGAGTAGACTCATTGTATATATAGCCGCTAGAAAATGCTAAATTATCCACCCAGACCTTTACTCCATATTTTTCCAGTGGCAGTCAAAATTGTGTTCCCTTTGTTCAATCTGCCCTTTTTCCATTGATTAATTGTTTGTTAACTTGTTCTCGTCCTGAATATTGCTGAAATATAGCTCGCTGGAAGTAAAGCAAACATTCAATCAATCAAAGAATTTTTTTGTTTTATACACCACCATCTTAAGAAAGGCATGCTGAAATACACGGAGTGGAGTCTGGCTGTGGTTTGGGGTCAGACGACACACCATGTTTTACAACATGCCTATTCGGAAGTGCTGTATGTTATATTTGTTGTAGTAAATATCTAGACCATAATAAATGATTTAAGTTAATTCAATGTCTATCTCTAATGTGTTCACAACTGCAGCGAATGGAGTCAAAACAACTTTTGAGGGCGTCGGTAACTAGTTAACTTTACAACGTAACTAGTTATTTATTTATAATCACCAGTGTGTCAACTTTGGGTTTCTGTTTTCGCGCCTAACTGAAGCGTGCCTTACTCCAACGTTCATTGACAAGGATGTCAGAACTCCTGTTGAATGTATAGGGGGTTGGTCTTCAGCCCCACCCTCCTTAAATACAAACTGAACGCCATGATATGCATGAAAAACCTAAACCAAAACAAATTACCGTTTGACAAGGTCTTTAATAACGAGAAAAATAATTCACAGAAGCCAGAAAACTGGCTTTTTCGGTGTATTACCCTTCAATTTGCATTTTAATAATTTTTATTCTCGATCAGTTATTCCTACAACTAAACATGTAACTAGTTTTCTAAGGTCCGTTAATCGGCATATGAACTTTTACGTGCTATTGCCTGACGAAAAATAGCCCCCCTCCCCGGTGCAAGAAAAAAAATTTGAATCAAATCTAAGGTCACCTTCCTAAACATTGACGTAAATGGGCGAGATATTCCGATTGACAAATTATAATGAAATGGCTATTTTTATAAGTCCAACCCCCCCCCCCAAAAAAAAAAAAAACAAAACACATACACCTACAACTTAAATAAGTTCTTCAGAACAAATTCTTTGAAAGTACATATAATGTGTTCTTACATTAATTGATAAAAGTTCATGCAATAACTTTATTCTTTTTGATTTTATGCTTCTTTTGGGCGAGTAAGATGTTTTACTCTCGCGATAAAATTCGAGACTATTTAACGTCTTTTTTCGACGTCTTAATGTAATGAGTCGGCTGGTATATCTATAGAGATCTCACGAGATAAACTATATCAACGTGATATGACTTGAATTGATAACAGAGGTATAAATGTTGCTGCATTATTGAAAGATAACCCAATTATAATTCAGTGATCTTGGGTAATATTGCTTAATTTTCCCATGGCAATATAAAATCATAAGATCTTGCTAGCATAAATCTCTAATGGAGAATTATCACCATGTTATAACTCTTTTATTGTTAACAGGAATACCCGGAAACCTGTTCTAAGACGCAAGCTATAGTCAAAAACGGTGGTTAAGGTAGTTCGTTTACTGTTGATCACGTGGTCTGTCAACACTGAAGTTGCTGGTTCGAGTCTTACTGCGGTAGGATGCGCTTGACTCCAATCTTAATTAACAATGATTGTCTGTTTCCTACCGAAGGTCGAGAATTTTCTCCGGGTGCTCCAAATTTCCTCGTCTATTAAGAACTGGACGCCAGGATATAGCTGAACACCTTACAAAACAAAACAAAACAATAAGCAACAAAAACAGAACAAAATAAAAAATCATCTTAGGCGAGGTCGAGGAAAAACATCGGGTCTATTCAAGTTTAAATGAAGTTTATTGCAAGTGATAACCTATTATTAAGATATAAAATAACAGGTCATTGAAAATGTTTGTATAAACCACGGGGGTCGGGGGTGGGGAGTTAGCTTGGTATATATAGGGTAATACAGATGTGCCGCCCGAAAGGATCACTTTTTTCACCTGTCCAAAATATATGTAAACTCTGATTTAATAATTTAATATATCATTAGGTTCCCATTTTATAACTGGGACTAGTATAACTATATAGGTTTTATATTTGATTTATAGGGTTCTGTTTATAACGTCCGAAAATATATGAATAGGGTGGGTTTTCAAATCTCCGTCCGCAGACCTGCAACTAAAAGTATCCTTAGTTACCCCCCCCCCCCAAACCCGTGACATAAACAGGTAGCTGATTGATGGTACATGAATACCTGGAGCATCTATCTTCAAGGGTATACCAAAAAAATACCTCCCGGGCTCTTCTCCGGCCTAACATGAGAAGGATTCCCTGAGTTGGCTTTAAACCTCGTAAAACGAACAAAAACAAATCTCCGGAATAGGTTTTTGTCACACTTTATAAATTAAATAAATAAGTTAAAAAATTATGCAAGTTAAACAAAGACATATCTGTGTATCGGACTATCAATAAGATCATGATGTCGACTGTCAGATTAGCTTACCATATGCTCTGAATATCTCAGAGATTACATATTTTTCACGCTAACTTGTAACTTTATTAAATTTTAAAGTGACATAACACATAAATAATGCCCTGTCAAATAGTCGGTAACTGCTAGGTTTCATCACTTTGAATTAATGGACTGGCTTTATGCAATCCTAATTTAATCGTTTTTATTGATGAATTAAAAATTGATTAATTGATTGATTGATTGATTGATACGCTAGTAGATTTCCTATTATGTTGAGACAACTATTTTATATAATAATATAAAAAAGGTTCATTATTATTGATGATGTTATTTGAGGAAGCTGAAGTAACGGTAAGAACTACATAATATACTAAAAAATTAAAATTGATCTAATTGTCCTCTCGCGGACGAGTTTAAGGTTAAAAGAGGGCTGTGTCTCCGGCAAGAAGTCCCAAACAGTGAACAGATAAAGGTTGTATTTATGTCGCTCTAGTACGTTGTGCAGTTTGGGTTACGTCAACATGGTTAAACATGAAAAGTCCAAAGTACAAATTTTACATATGTTCAATGTCGATATTATGATTCATATTTCTCGTTGTGTAATTAGTTAAAACATCCAATATGACATTACTTTACGCTTTTTATATAACCTTTCTCGGGCAGGTAATAAAAATTGCTATTTACAGGCAGTTTTCTCTAGGTCGGTACTGTAGCTCTTGTGTGACCTCTTTGGTATAGCTGTTCTCACCGGTTATGTATTGAAGCTGTTTGTCGGCTGTTCTAATCCTTGTGTCGGGTTGGTAGCTGTGGCTTTTTTTTTTAAAGCGTGTCGTATAACTTTAGATGAGACGCTGAGTGACAGATTCTCGATAAGACGAGGCGGTACTGTTGTTATGTGACAAATTTTTTATAAACTTTAGACGAAGTGGCACTGTAACTATGAGACAGATTCTCGATGAACTTTAGACGTGGCGGTACTGTTGATATGTGACAGATTTTATAAACTTTAGACGAAGTGGCACTGTAACTATGAGACAGATTCTCGTTGAACTTTAGACGTGGCGGTACTGTTGCTATGAGACATATCCCCCGATTAACTTTAGACGGACCGGAAGTGTACCTATTGGGGGCCTCGGTGGTTAACACTGAGGTTGATAAAGCTGCAAAATGCGGAAAAAATGTTAAAATGTTAAAATTCATTCAAAGAAACTCACACACTGTACCCATTTGACACCTTTGCGAGAGACGCCATATTTTTTTTGCAATATTAATAAATTACGAGGGTAATTTGCAATCGCAATTGATTTTGTTTTAAATGAATGCATCTAAAATTGAATTCAAATGGTGACAAGTGACAGATGAGTAAGGTACATGCGACAGATGTATCAGGTGTAATTACAGATAAGTTAATACTCTTCTACTTAACTGAAGTTAACAATATGGCGCTAAATTGAGAGAGAAATTTGATGCATTTTCCCAAACTAAATAACAATGGACTTGTTATGCATCAGTTAACTGAATTTTCTATAAAAAAAATGTATTATTTTAAAATAACTAAATTGGAAATTATTAATAATATATTAAACCATTGTTCCAGGCAACAGTAATTTTCAGGCAAACATATCGTCTGCAATCATTTAGTGTTTCAGACGTGTTTGAAAACATTTGGAGAAATAAAAATATCTGTTTGTATACTAATACAGAATTTTTCTTCGAGAAGTTTTGACTCTACCGGCAGGAATGACAACTAGAAATCTCAGACATTATGTGTTTTTTTCTTTAATTAGGTTTGCAGTTTGAAGTATATTAGGCATTTGCAGATCAACAATTTGACCGAATTTCAATACAAAAAAACGCTTCGCTGATTGATCTGCATGCTGGTGTATTCGATCTATTTTGGAACGAAAGAATAAAGTGAGATAAGTAAGATACATGAATTATTTTGTGCAGTTTTATTCGAGAAAACAGTGAAGATTATCTACTTTACCTTTAACAATCAGCCGTAAAATTACATGCGACAGTAACGATTATTGGATCTGTTATGTATTCTTTCGGAATAGCATGGATTTTTGGCATTTGTTTTAGCTACTGGCTCCAGGAGACGTGTTGTATTTTACACTCTTCTGAAAGGGGTTCGAACTCTGGGCAAAATGAAAGTAGCCCCAGTAGTATAGTTTGCAGAACGTGCAATGCGGAAATCAACGGATATCAGAAAGAACCAAATGACGTGAACAAGACGGAAGTGATAGTTTCCGTTCTACTTCCTTTCGATAATTGTTCCGAATTTTCCATTTCAAAAATACGACCAGCTATTGAAATAGCCATAGAAAAATTTTCATCGTTTGATTTCGAAAGACATTTACAATTCACCTTGGTTTATTCTGATTCTAAATGCTCAGACAATTATGCGATAAACGAGGCCTTTGTGTTATATCATCAGGTTGATAGGATACACGTATTTCTGGGTCCTGTTTGTGACATCGCAGTTACTTCGGTTGGTAGACAAACCACCTTTTGGAACATTCCAATGATAACCGTGGGGGCGTTAAATGACATTTTTAGGATTGACACAAGTAATCCTTACCCTTTATTAACTCGAGCTGGACCTTGCACCTTGCTGAACCTTTCGGTTTTTTTCTTCGAATTGATGAACAAATTCAAATGGAAAAAAGTCAAGATTGTTCATGCTATTTACGATGATCTTGGCCTATGGCAACATTTTGGTTATAGTTTGGGAACGAGACTTCAAGAAAATTTAAAAGATTTGAATCGATTAGATGCGAGAAAATATCAGCTGGATCACCATGACACCGAATATAACGCATTATTTCACGAAGAAATAGCTATGTCACATAGCGGTAAGTCTATATTTTCCCATAGAAAAAAAGTTGTGTGCCTGACATATATGCAAATCATTGGTGTTCTCTTTATCGAAATTCTTGGTGGCCGAGTGGATAAGGTAGTTCATCTACTATTAACTACGTGGTCTGTCAACACTGAAATTGCATGCGTGTTCGAGTCTTACTGCGAGCAGTGTGCGCTCAGCTCCAATCATAAGTTACAAGGATTTCCAATTTTCCTACGGAAGTTTGGAGGTTTTATTAGGGTTTTCCGGCTTCCTCCTCCAATAAAATCTAGACGCCATGATATAGCTGAAACGTGGCGTTAAACATCATTCAAACAAACGAACAAAAACTATATCGGAATATCTTTTGTTCGTATTAATTATTTAATTATTACAAGCTTTGCAAAAACTAAACGAAGTTTATCCTGATACGCGTGCTATGAAACGACCTTCTTATAAGACCATTATTTATAAATCTCGTTGCACTGAATTTATTTTTGACTAGACCTGTAATTAAAGACCTGGCGTCTTACTTCTCTCTCATGACTGGTCTGTTATAAAATGTTGTACTCTGTTAAATCGGATCATCTCGGCTTTTTCTACCTACGTATGCAAAGTAAGTGTTTGAAATGACCGAGAGAGACCGATTTCATTGTAGTAATATATGTCAGTAAAATGTCTTTTAGTAGATGTAAATAGAATAATAAACACACAGTGCCAACCTGCCGAAAGTTAAAAATAGCTACATTTACATATGAGTAGCTGCCGCCAATCGGATCATTTCCGCCTACAGTCCGGAGATCTTTTACGGAAATGCCCGAAATATGTTCCGATTGCAGCTACCAAATAATATATGTAGCATATTAAATATCTTGTATAGTCTCATACGCCCTGTACTGTAAGGCTTTTTGATATTATCTACCCAAATGATATTACAATATTACAATCCAAACAATAAAAGCCGACCTCAAAAGATAAAAAAAGACAGACGGGACAGGAATTTGTCATTCAGAAAGCAATAATGCGACCTTAAGGTCAAGGTCAAAGTTAATCAACAACGGTATGCGACACAGCGCCTTGATATTATCTACCCACATTCCAAATATCAAAATCCTACCTCAGAAGATAAAAAAGTTACAAGAAGGACATGAGTTTGTCATTCAGAAAGCAATAATGTGACCTTAAGGTCAAAGTTCAAGGTCAAAGATGATCAACCACGTTATGCGAAACATTGCCTTGATATTATCTACCCACATTCCAAAGATCAAAAGCCTACCTCAAAAGATAAAAAAACGTACAGCCAGGACACGATTTGTTTCGGACGGACGGACAGACTGATCACTTTATAGGGCGTCCGCCACAAAGTGGCGTGGCCCTAATTAGTTGTTTGGACATATGTTAACGTTGTTTTCGCCGTATAACCATATTGTAGCATCAACCCTTCAAGATGTCGCTTCAAAAACCTTTTTACATTTCAAATGTAAAACATGCTACAATTAAATATAGTCATTTGATTAATGTATATATTCTCACATTTCCGGTTTTATCCGCTTCAAACCATCACTTCTTTTCGCCCATCGACAAAAAAACTTTACGCTCTTAATTTCTTTCCAAATGTCCTAAATTGCTAGATGATAAATTATTGCAATTCTTACGTATATTTTCCAGTTTTTTAATATGACTTTCATCGGGACATAACAACGAGTAACTAAATGCCCCTTATTAGAACCTGTCACAGCTTGCCCGTCCGGAGCACCTGGCCATATTTGGTCTTCCTTGTGTCAAATGTCTTAGTAACTAGTTGACCGATGGCTTTTATTACTTTTTTATCACAAAATAATGAAATAGTATTCATTACTAGAATTATGAAAATCACGCAAATATATTTAATTTTGTTTGTAAACCTGAGTGCCTACACAAAGGCACGCAAGTCAAAACACATATCCAATTAATTAAAAGAAACCGTGTGTAGCATCTGTCAAAAACTTGTGAAAATTAATATGTTGTATATTTCAAAGATTCATTAATGTATTGGTCTGTTGTCTTCATGTTTGTTCTAAATGGACATCAATACAACACGTGTATTTGACACTTTTGTTTTATAATTTATTTTCAATATCTGTTACAAAGGTCGTGGGCACTCCATCGCGCCTAAATAAAACCCGGATGTCATAATATAGGTGGAAAAATTTGGTGGAAGTGGCGTTAAACACCAATTACCAGAATCGTTCAAATATGTTCAGTGACGTAGCTAATGTTAAAATGATGCGGAATCTTTTTTCCGGCGATAAATCTGGGGCCCCCGTTTGTCTAGGGTAATGCCCTTTAAAAAAAGGGGGGTTCCAGGTGGCGACATTTCTACCGTAATCTCAGAACATGAATTTTCGACACGTAATTACGCATCATCTTGTAAAATAAATGATAATACCATTCCTTTTATAAGATTCCGTTTTGCTCTTTGATGATCGGAGCCGCGGGAAATGCTCTGGTTTTCTGTTTGTTCTGGTTTGCTGTGTTTGGTACTACATGTAGTTGTACAATTGGTTTTCTTGTTTTAATTGTAGGCGAAAAAAAAACCGTATTAACTGTCCTGGATTCTGTATTCACGTTGCATGTATATCTTCTATAATCGTTTTTTTAGAAAGGGAGTTGAACATAATTTTTTTTAAAGTTTCCAATGTCCCTCTTGTCACCAAATACTATATTGAAATATTGAAAACCAAATCACGCGTTGACTTCGAAAAATCGGACCCAACATAAAATCGCCATCCCTTCGTTTGGTCCTATACAATTAAAAAAAAATAATCAAGTTTCCGAATACGTGCACACGTGCAATATCAAGAAATGACGGTATAAATATAAAATGTCATCAAAGATACCATAGTTTTAAAGTTTGCTTGATCAGGAAACTTGAAAAAAAGGTTTTAAATAAAACGAAATAAATAGAAAACACAGTAAATAAGATGTATGTAACGTCTTTATAGAGCTTGCTTGACCCTAGATCCGTCGATAACTAAATTCGTGGGTTTATTTATTTATTTATTTATTTATTTATTTATTTATTTATTTATTTATTTATTTATTTATTTATTTTTTTTTTTTTTATCTTAACAAACTCCAGACATTAAATATTATTTGGTAATAAAATCCGAGAACACCGCATGTTAGTACTTTATTGCAATCTGACTTGTTAGTCAATTATCAGATTTGACGTTGAAAACGGCATTCGCTGTGAAATCGAAGCATTCATTGCTCAAAGGGGTATATTTCAATTAGTCGTAATTTAGTATTAGTCGGACGGTTACCGTTGAAACGTATGTAAAATAGTCTTCTTTCATTACTGTGTGTCGTTTATCTAATAATGTAACTTCTATTACGCCGTTTAAGACGCATTGTATTGGAAATTGGTCATTAGCAACGGAAGTTGTCGCTTAGAAACGAAATTAAATGTCGCGTAGTCGTGTCAAAAAAGAAAAATGATACATATGAAATTCTCTATTGTTAGAATCTCATGTCAACGAGTATTTGGAATAATTTGTCTTGTTGAAACTAATACAATTATGTTTAAAATACAAAACACGTTTGCAGTTAAATCTTCTTCGTGTATTGGAAATAAAGTTACAGAGGAAATATCTCAGGAATTCTTGAATTTTGAATTTAAAAACTTTTGACTGAGACTTACTATGTAACATGATGACTTATGTTTTATTTTTGGCGCTCAGCCTAGTTTTAACATTTCGACCTTGCAAATTATATTATAATTATATGGAAAAAGGCTTTAATGTGAACTTGTCTTTACTTCTCCCAGTGAATGAGAGTTATCTGTTTTCGTTTTCTAAGATTTCGCCTGCTATCGGGATCGGTATGCGGACTGGATACGATGAATATTTGCCAAACTCTGGGGTCTTGCTCAAAGTAACTTACGCAGATTCAAAGTGCAAAGAATCAACATCGATGAATGAAGCTATAAAACTTTATGCAAATTATTCGCCACAGGTGTTCATTGGTCCAACATGTGATCTTGCCGTCGCTCCTGTTGCACGCCAAGCCTCGTTTTGGAATGTTCCCGTCATATCTGTTGGTGCCCTAGCACGTGATTTTAGAATAAACAAACAACGAAGTTATCGTCTGCTTACACGTTTATGTCCAGCTAATTTGAACACTCTTTCACATTTTCTGGGACATGTTTTTGCCATGACCGGGATACACAAGGTTAAAATTTTATATTCACCCGACGAGACCAAAGGCGTGTATGATTTGTTTTGTTATCACGTGACTGAATCTCTCGTTAACGATATGCATGATCAATCACCAAATATCACAATGATGCATTACCGAATGGAAGATCCTGTAGATACAGACAAGCTTCTGAAGAACCAGATAAGTTTAGCATTCGGGGGTAAGTTTCTGAAGATAAACCTAGATACTGCCTGCATCGTAAAGTATATAAACTTTTCTGTATGGACTAAACTCGGATCAATCAAATATTCACACTTTCGCAACAGGGTTATCTTCAAAATACAAAACAGGTTGTATTGGGAAGAAACCCTAATACCAGGAGAAAACCCCGACCATCGGTTAAAAAAACCCTGGTTAGTTCAGGTGGGATTTGAGCACACTCTGCCCTTAGTGAAACTCGAACCTGCAACCTCAGTGTTGACAGACCACGTGATTAATAGTAGATGACTAACTACCTTAATCAAGGACTACTAGAAACATACAATTTTATATTGTTTGTTTGAATGTTGTTTAACGCCACTTTCATAAATTTTAAGCTATATCATGGCATCCAGTTTTTATTTATTGATGAAGCCGGAGTACCCGGAGAAAACCCTAGACCTCCTGTAGGAAAACTGCCAATTCTTTTTAATACAGATTAGAGTAAACCATGCCTGCGGTGAGGATCGAACCTTCATGTTTACTCTAAGAAGCAGATGTTTCAGCCCCACTATGGCTGAAACAAGGCATACTTGATTTGAATGAATTCACTCTGCTCTATCATGACACAAGCAAATGCCGAACCGTAGTTTGGTGTGTGTATGGTGCATTGGTGTTGTATACGTACCCAGTCGAATTTTTTTTTATAAACAGTGATTCAATTAATTTTACTTTTACATATTTGTTTCTTGTGTGAAAAACACAAACAGGTTGATCTGAGTAAATTTTGGGGATAAACATTGCACGAAATGGTAACACTAACTTGTAGATTTATTACTATTATTGCTACAAAAACTTGTTATTTATAGAACTATAACTTTCTGAAACTTCCTAGTATGGACGTCAGCAAGTAAAACTGTATCAAAAGCTAAGTTTATATATAAACTATATAAAAATAAATATGACCTCGTGTATTCTTTTACAATATCATTTCTTTGTTTACAAACGTCACTGGCAGACAACAAATGTAGTGGCGCACGCAGTAAACGGGATGACGTGTGTCAGAGGTTATATATGGGAACCAGTTTTGTTCTCTGTGCTGGAGAGTGGACGTGTGGCAGAGGTTATATCTGGAAATAAGTTATGTTCTCTCTGCTGCAGAGTGGGAGCCCAGATGCGGTAATTCGCTTTTTCAAGAGGCAAAACAAGGGTTGAAAAAAATAAATGTATATCTCGGGGCTCTATCAGATCAATTAACAATTTTCTCTATTATGTAACGTTGTCATAAAGCTAAATCAATTCTACGTTTTAATGACAGTTAACAGCCAAATCAAATTGAAGCTCTCAGTGGAGTCGGAAGCTTAACAACGGATCCTATTCCACGTTACAAACAACTATTGTCTTCAATTATATTGTCCATTGGGAACACATTTAATGAAAATCTAAAATAAATGATGTTATCGGAAATCACTTTCAGGTTTTAATTCAGTAACATGATATCTCTGCTGTAACAATTCTCGTTCTCGCGAGTTTTGAATTGCTTCAAGTGAGGTTTTGTCCGGACCAGACTTATTTTTTAAATTCTATAGGGAATTGTGTAACTTTCTGTTCTATAAATAACTCATGGCCATTATACTTGTGTGTATAGTCTTTGTTGTGTAATGTGTAACACTGAAAACGAGGCTGTTTGAATTGAATCCAAAAGTAATACATTCGCTAACGGGCAATAAATGCTTTTATTTTAAAAAAAACCTCGGAATCTAAGAGTTTGTGTTGAGTTTCTACAAAAAGCTTCCAACAGTTTCATTTAAGTAGACACATATGTTCATAACATATAAAAAAATATAAACATTTTTTTGTTTGAATGTTGTTAACGTGGCGTTCAGCTATTTTTCAGCTGTACCATGGCGTACGGTTTTTACTGGGGGAGGAACCCGGACTACCCGGAGAAAACCCTCGACCTTCCGTAAGAAAACTGTCAATCCTTGTCAATTAAGATATGAGTCGAGGACACTCTGCCCTCAGTAGATTCAAAATAAAATATATGAATGCATGCATGTATATACACTTATACATGCATTTTGGAGTACCGCAACATTCTTCTTTTTGGAATGACTAGATTATTTCTCGTAATTGAAGAGTTGTGGAGATCATTAATACACGACCAAATTTCATTATCTCTCGGCTTCGAGAGTACTTCTTTACGAGAAAAAGTCATCAATGCATTACACGCAGGGTGAATATAATATCATAGTTTTAATTTTAAATTGTAACAATAAAAACTGTTGACACAATTTTAACTGATGATATATGTAGCTTCAGTACATGCCAAATTAGCGATAAAATACGATTATCTCTGCATGGCAAAGTAGGTTAAACGAATCGTTAACTAGGGTTGTATGACTCCAAGGATGATGGTTGTATTTGTAATACGTCATACAATAGCAGGCTAATTAATTTATGTCGCTGTTATTATGGACAATAATGTAATTAGCAATTGATGTCTTTATGAAGAAATTATTATTCTGTACACGTTTGTATAACATTCCCAAATCGTGTTCGAAAGAAATTATGTTTAATTTCTGACATTAAGATAGGAATAGTGCTTCTTAAAACGCCTGCGTAACTTAATTTTATTCATTTTTTTTTCATTAAAACTTTAAAGGAGATGTAAGTGCTTAAATGTTTTGTTTAACTTTTGTTTCTGTTTTTTTTTTTTGGGGGGGGGGGGGGGTTGTGGGGTGGTGGGGACAGGGCATTAATTTTTTTCAGATATATAATTAGACGAACTCTTCATTTGTCGATATTAGAATTTATATTATTGAAAAAAGACATTGTAGAAAATCAATTTACTATTTTTACACAAATCCCCGTCGCTCATAATTGAATTGTATGATAATATGCAATCAATTTCCAAACGAATTGATTTCTGTCATATGTTTCATTTACAACTATAAATTGTTGAACGAAGTTTGCTCTTGATTTAAAACCTTTTATCTGTTCTTGAATTGGGGATGAATTATTAATAGCGAAAAATTTGGAGGATTTTTTGCAATTTTTATAATAGCAACATTCGTTGTACATTAAAGATATACACAACACGTCCCATGTGTTGGATAGAGGGGGCCTCCTGTTTGGTGTTGATAGATCTTGATAAGCCTTGACACTGACCATAGTGGGTGACGTATTTAGAGTTTGCTACGCTCCTTGAACGATAAACAATAAAGACCCGTTTGAAGATTTCGAAAATTGTATCCGTTACAGGTAGCACAGTAGTAAATGTTTTGGCTATAGTCGAAAACACTAACATTTCTGTGATTTGCATACCTTTCTAACATTGATCAGCATTTACCTGGACTAGGAAATTAATAAACTTTCATTTACCATTTAAAAAATATATGCCATATATATCCGTGACCAATTCCTTTTTTCGCTAGTTAGAACATTTTGAGACGCTCCCACTTTTACATGCAATTTCTAATGCAGTGAATGTAAAAATACTACATTGTTTAAAAAATTACCAAAATTTTACCTTGCAAGATCTGAGAAAAATTTTACCACTTTTTAAAACTGCTTTGATGCAGGAGCTTACAGCTAAAAAATTGTACACATCTAACCACTATTTACCAAATCAGAACACAACGAAGTATTCAGTACTGTACTTAATGTATGGTACACAATCTGGTAACTTGTTACTGGTACACATTTACTACTGTTATGCCTATACCAAGTTTGCAAGAGAACCAATTTAGCCAATATTTCTACATCAAGTACATAGGTCATATTTGAATTAAAATCAATAAAAGATATATTGGTATTCAAAGTGTTCTTGAAAAATTCTTCTATTCTTTAGCCCTACCCAAGGAGAAAAAATGCATATGTATATAACATGTGTTTGAAGACATCTTCAGAATACAAATTTGCATATCTGTCACTGCCCCTGCACCTTTAAAATAAAAAATAATATCAAAGTTCTATAACAGATACCTTTTAAATGCACTAGCCTTATATTATACTATTGGCCAGCCCAATCTATGCTGGCACACTAAGATATGGTGGCTTTCAATAGCTGACCACTCCATCTTTTAAACTATGCCATATTGTCCCCTAAATTGTTTCAAAGTGGCTTCAAATTCACAAGATGTTGCTTTTAGACAAGAAAACATATTAAACAAGTACAAATAAATGAACAAATTTTAATTTAACCTGTTTTATACCTTCAATTAGTGCGAAATAAAAGTACCACTATTTCAGTCAAAGGCTGTTGATAACACTAAATTCCACTAAAAATTCTACTTAAGTAAAGGAAATCTGTTTTCTCTTTTAAGTTGGATATTTTGACCCTAATTATGCCTTTACAAACCATCTGTTGAACAGGTTTTGTTAAATCATGTGCATAATAATCACTTTTATAGACAATACATTACCATTTTTGGCTAATTTTTGCTTATTTTGGACTAAAATTTAAAAAAATTTGAACTTGTTCCTATTAATTTGCTTAATTGTGGCCCTAAATTCAGCAATTGGGGGACAAAATCTAGTTTTCAGCCAAAGGTTTTCATTGTCATATCAAAACTTTGGGGGAAATTGATCCAAAGTTCAAACTGATCAGTTCGGTTTAAAATTTACCTTATTTTTGGCCTAATTTTTTTTATCGAAATTTAATTTTAGGCCTAAGAATATGACCATTTCATTGCGAAAAGTAAAGATGACCATACAGAAAGAAAGTTAAAATGGAATAAAGAGAGGAGAACACTTTCTTGTGATTGTGTGTGGTTTTTTAATATGTGTATATCGAAAAATGCAAAAAGTGCTGACTTAGCAGTTTTTATAGTGTCCATTAGACAATACCTTCTTGTTGAGTACTGCCTACAGTTAGTGTCAACAAGAGATACCACAATCTATGCAAAAAATAACCTTGATGTACTCTCAAAAATAAAAATCCACAAAACATCATCTGACATATAGGTAGCACAGTAGTAAATGTTTTGGCTATAGTCGAAAACACTAACATTTCTGTCATTTGCATACCTTTCTAACATTGATCAGCATTTACCTGGACTAGGAAATTAATAAACTTTCATTTACCATTTAAAAAATATATGCCATATATATCCGTGACCAATTCCTTTTTTCGCTAGTTAGAACATTTTGAGACGCTCCCACTTTTACATGCAATTTCTAATGCAGTGAATGTAAAAATACTACATTGTTTAAAAAATTACCAAAATTTTACCTTGCAAGATCTGAGAAAAATTTTACCACTTTTTAAAACTGCTTTGATGCAGGAGCTTACAGCTAAAAAATTGTACACATCTAACCACTATTTACCAAATCAGAACACAACGAAGTATTCAGTACTGTACTTAATGTATGGTACACAATCTGGTAACTTGTTACTGGTACACATTTACTACTGTTATGCCTACAAAAGGCAACATTTCCCACTTCTCCCCGTTACAATAAACTACATGTTCTCGTCCAATCTCGACGCTAAGGATTATGGGTATCCTACGTCAACCACAATCACCTCTGCCATAAGACTGGTTGACATTGCGAGAGATATCTCACAAGACGGATACTCTTCGCGTACAAACGCAGTAATTGCAATGTAAAACTGTATCAGCAGTGTATAAATAGACTATATACAAATAAAAAAGATCTCGTTTATTATTTTACAAGCATCATTCTTTGTTTACAAACGTAACGAGCAGACGACAAATGTAGTAGCGCAGTAAATAGGAAATGATGTGTGGCAGAGGTTATATCTGGGAACCAGTTATGTACTCTGTGCCGGAGATTGCCCTGACACCAAGAGAAATAATTGCCGTTATGTTCTATTTCGTCCAACTCAACCGAACATAAAGTATTTATCTATTAACAACAAACACATGTATAGGAACAGCTCGCCTATGCGTGCAGCACATTTATTTTAAAAATTACAAAAATTGCAAAATAATAACATTCCAAATCCATTCATGTTGTACATGACAGTCTACAAGAAAAAAGAAAAAGAATTAAAAACATATAAACATATTTTATAAATTATTAATTTATTTTTCGAAATTTGCTGCACTGAAATCCGAGCTTCGAATGACTAGCTAAGATCTCAACCTTAACACGACAACTTTTCCCGCCTATACCCGTCATAATCTGTCCGTGCTATCACAATATGCTCACTATTAACTAGCCATACCCGGATAACATTCAAACACACCGCGACCCAAAACAATAACACAGACATGTAAACAAATACACGTGTTCGTCGAACCTTAATAAATACATTTATGTTCTATTTCGTCCAACTCAACCGAACATAAAGTATTTATCTATTAACAACAAACACATGTATAGGAACAGCTCGCCTATGCGTGCAGCACATTTCGAAAAACAAAGAAAGGCGGTTTGTTTGTTTGTTTATTTTGTTTTTTTTTTTTTTTTTAAATACCCAAATTTTTAGAGACCAGTAAACGTTCAGACAAAGACTCTTTTACGTATCCGTCTTTAGCGCGATCAGACTTCCACCTGCCGTGTTTTTTGAAAATACGATCCTCAACGCGAGAGGCGGCAGCCGCAGTTGCCCCGCCAGATCTTAAACTATGCAAACCAAACATCTTTTTATCCAAACCTAAGTTTTGTAAAGATGATAATAATATTTCTCTAGCAGAAGTGTAAGATAACTTCCCACTTCTTAATTTGTACGAGTTCGAAGATTTACAAAAACACAAAGGTCGAAAAATATAATCCAAGCTATCTGGTTTTATATCGGCCATTGACAAATATTTTTCTAACATAGTTACGGGACAAGTAAAATTATCAGTTCTAGAGATAACGACATCTGTACCTTCCCTGTAGACATCAGTTTTACTCTTTTCTAAAAACAGCTTCACATAATTGTCATAGAAAAATATTTCGTGCCTTTTCAGATTGGCCAATTCGTTAAACCGTAGAAAACCAGCATAACATAACAAGCACATACAAGCTATTCGCACATGTTTTAAATTAGATGTATTAGTACCATAAACTTGTACCAATCGAATTTCTGGTGTTATAGGTTCTTTCTTTAATACACGATGCCCAACGGATCTCACAGATCCCTCCTTAACTGAAAGAACTAAATACGATACACACGGATTCTGAACACCTGCGAGCTTATGAGCCCAACTTATGGCGTAATAAGCTTCATTGATAGTACTGGTAGATTTATCAGAATTAGACAAATGAATAAGATATGTAGATACAACTACTTGTGAGGCTGGTAAAGTATCAACAATATTATTAAATAAACACCACTTACAAAAAGCGTTAAAGGCATATCTATACTGTCTTTGAGTATTTTCTGCTCTGGAAGCCAAACAAACAGTAGGGATCTGTTCCACCAATGGACGAAGGGATGGGTACAGGGAAAAACGTTGAACATCTGCCCAACGCCCGGATTTGAAAACATCTGAAAAATCATTTGTTTGAGGTTGACTGTGCATCTGTAGAAGAGAGCCTTGCGTTGAGCAGTGGGCAGTTTCTCCTCCAGTGCCCATACTGTTTACACTGGTGGCAGATGTCCATAGGGCACGGCTCACGCCGTGCACCGGTGTAACGAAAAGGCTGCTGCTGAATAGTAGGAGCAGGAGCTGTAGCCACTGGAAAATTGGCTGTAGAAGGTCTAGAAGAGTAGGGATGCGGCCTGCATTCTCTGGACTTTTCCTTGCGGAGCGCTCTGGACTCGGCCGAACGGATCCTTTTTTCGTCCTCTTCATTGTCTGCTATATCACTGGATTCGTACTCGCGTACCGTAGCCCAACCACCTGCTGAATTGTCTGCAATCCTGATAAGTTTGTTACGTTCCTTCAACCTATTCAGAAGGTCTAAAGAGGTGCTAGAAGCCGGTGAGTTGTTAGCAATCAAACGCCTGTGAATCTTGGCGACACCCTCAGCAATGCCCTCGTTGAAACGGAATTGAATTCGGTTTCCTTCGGACTTAAATTTCAAATCGGTTTCCTCACGAAACTTCTTTTATCGCTATTTTGCAGTATTTTCCTTTGATCGTTGTGTGCGATATTATTCCATCTCACTCTACTAACGTGAGATAGGCCTATCTCAGCTCGCTGTCAAGACGTCGTTAAGTAAACACTGTGACGTCACAATGTTACAAAACAGCGATAAACAGATTATTTACGTATTTTGAAACTCGATGCATTTTCTCGTCATCTCATCTCAGGGCTGTCGCCCTTCGATGAGATATGGACGATAAAACGCATCTCGTTTCAAAAAACGCAAATAATCTATAAGGATAAAGAATCCTGTTCAGCCAAAATGTCAGTTTTAAGGTCCACTAACTTGCGATCAAAATAGTTTTTAAACAAGTCAAAGGTATCTACCAAATCGCGTTGTGAGGCGGAATTCGTATTCTCAATGCGATTAGATTCGATACGTGTAGGGGGCTGAGAAGGCTGGTTGTCTCGTAGCAATTCGTCGTCGTTCAGATCAAGTATAGGCTCTGACATTTCGAAATTTGCTGCACTGAAATCCGAGCTTCGAATGACTAGCTAAGATCTCAACCTTAACACGACAACTTTTCCCGCCTATACCCGTCATAATCTGTCCGTGCTATCACAATATGCTCACTATTAACTAGCCATACCCGGATAACATTCAAACACACCGCGACCCAAAACAATAACACAGACATGTAAACAAATACACGTGTTCGTCGAACCTTAATAAATACATTAATGTAAATGAACCAGTTATGTTCTCTGTGCCGTAGAGTGGTTCTCGTCCTGAATATAGCTGGAATATTACTTCCTGGTCGTTAAACAATAATTTAATCATATAGGTATATGAATTTATTTGTTGATTTTATTTTAATTATGCTAATAACTTCTCATGTTACCCCCTTCTTATGAGTGAACAGTAATAATGGTGTCCTCCGTTCGTTGTCACTGATTTTAATGTCCTCTACTAGGTCCGCGTCTAAAATGTGTGGTTTATTTCGTTGTTTGAAGCAGTCAATGACAATATGCAAGATAACAACAAAGCACGTTATTCCCTTGTACTGGTAATAGAAAAGTTTCTTTTTACTATCAAACCTGTATATTCAAGGATCGTGACAAGACTTATAACTTATTTGTCTTAAAAATAACAGTTGAGTTTTTCATTCCAAGTTTGTTAAGGTGTATTTAAAGAAGAATATTAGAGCGTTAAAATATTTTTATCAGTTAAGAGATAAAATATTATTTAGTAAAAAAAAGGAAAAAGAACAAATCGAACCTGTTTTGTGGAGGTGATATGCATTCAAAACACTCATATACATAACAAACTTTTACGCAGTCTCGATCATCCAGACGCTTTATTGCAATTATATATGCGTCTATATGATGGGGATTAACGTTAACATAATTACGAAGAATACAATTTTGCCTTATATTCAGTACCAATTAAACTACACCTCGCCTTCATTTATCTTCAAATTAGAGGAATTTACATATGTTACGTCTTTGGAGAGATCCATAGATATTTTTTTAATCTGTAAATCTAATTAAACTGTGCACACAACATGCATTTTGCACTCCATGATACTTCATTTTCAAAGCATATACACTTTTCAAGTGATTGGTCGACTGTTGGAATCAGTTATTCTAAAAGGTTCGTTGCATACATCATCTAAACATCAGGTGTTAGGACTGACTGTACCCGACGTCCATGTTGTTAACTTATCAGGTGTTAAGATTGTTTACACTCTGACGTCCATGTTGTTTGCTGATTACACCGTTACTTGGTAATTGATAATTTACAAAATGTGTTCAGGAATCTGAAACGTGTGAAAACAACTTGTCGTAGTGATATGGTATCTAATGTTAGTCTCAATCACCCGAACGCTTATATAGTTGCAATTAAAGCGTCTGGATAATCAAGACTGCGTTAATGGTCGTTTTTGTATGAGTGTTTTGTTTAATGTATTTTGAATGCATGTCATCTGAACAAATGAGTTTCGATCGGAAATTTAGAATTTCGTGTCTTATTAGTAAAAGTGCATTTTAAGATTCTAATCAGTTTATAGGAATATAATAGTTTCCGATATACTTCTCTAGTACATTAGGATATCCGGAACACCTGCAATGAATTTTTGAACCACGTGACATATTAAATAAAAATAACCAGGGGCGATAACCAAACATAAAGATGAATCATCTGCAGAAATATCGGACAACAAAGCATGAACGATACCAAAAAATAACCCTGATACAGTGTAAAATTTAACATTATTTTCACGGGAGCAGTAAGTTCTTCCGTTTCCTTCCATGTTAAAAAATGATCTGTTATGAAATTTAAAAAATGTCAATAAGAGGCAGACACACCGATCAGATCAAACTGTTTTATATATTTAGAATTTTCTGAACCGCCAAAGAATTAATGAAAACTGTGGTTAGATCTCCGAACCAAATGAAAATTATTTTGAATTCCCAGAAATGTGTTTTACAGCCCTATTTAGAAGATATTAAACAAAGATAAAACAGAAAACTAAATTTCGATACGAATTTCGCGTTTTAGTTGAGAGCTTTGTCATAGTTTGTCTAAATTGCTTTACAATGGAAACAATTAATTTTTCAATAGCAGTTTTGAATTCTACGAGGGAAATACATTAATGGGAGAATTTTTAGCTATATATTGATTGATACTTTAACCGATTCGTTTTTTTTTCAAAACTTTTTTTTATTTTATATTTTAACACGTTAAATATTAACGACAATTTTTCTTTTCATTTAAGTTCAATGCAGAAAATCGCCAATAAAATCGAACTTAATATACATGGTGCTCTTTAAAATTTAAAATGGATCTTTTGTGTGAAACCAAGATATGAAGATAATTACCATTGTTAGTTGCAAATGTATTTCATATAATGTTTATTTCCGTTGTTATTGGTGGATGAAAATATAACTTACCGCCTCATTAATAGAGACGGGTAAATGGACCCAATTCACAGAAGCATTATGCAAGTTTTTTTAATAATTTATTTTATTATGATTTTACAAAAAGAGCCAAGGGACAGTTACAAATCCGGATATAAACAAACATTCACAAAGCAACAAAAAAAAACACAAAAAAAAACAGAGAGTAACCCGAACCCAATAAAAACCATCAGTGCACACATTAAACTTGTGCAATTCAAATTTCCGAAAAAAGTAATTAAATACATAACAGCAAGTCAATCAGAATAATTAGTTATAGTTATGATAGTTTCATGGGCTCTGGATTCAAGATTGCATCAGAGACGTCAATGGTGTAAGGTTAGGGTCTGTCGCCATTAACAGGGAGATTTTAATATCCCTCCCGTCCCGTATATAAAGTAAGAATATTCATTACCATTAACCATGACAACATGTAGGCTCTGATTGCATTAAATTGAGAATAAAAGAAATCTCAACTTAGAATTGTTTAGGGTTTGATCGTGCTAAGGGTTAACTAAAATATGTATTAAAAATTAAAACTATTTTAACAAATATATGTTATGTATTTTTCACGTTGAAAAATTGAACGCTTATGTCAGACGTCGATTCATTTCGTGTACAGCGGAAAACTACCGAGGAGAATCGAATTATGCGGGAAAATAAATATTAGACGTAGATTTGTTATGTATGTAGTCCAAAATATCGAGGAGAATCAAATTCCTCTGGAAAATAAATGTTATAACAATCGAGAGCGTACACAAATTAGGTATACAGCCACATAACTTCCGAGGAATATCGAATTGTGTAGGAAAATAAATGTTATGCCAGACGTAAATTTATTATGCATATAGTCCAAAAATACTGAGGAGAATCGAAATCTGCGGGAAAATAAACGTGACAGTACATCCAATATTATGTAATTTAAATAACAGCTTGAGACTGTTATATCATTATGCGATTAAATTTTCAATTTCACGTTATCGTGACAGCATTCTTTATGGTGTTGACTTTATTAATTACATCTTGACATTTTTAAAATATATATCTGATTTATCATAATGTGTATTACCTTCAAGTTCAGATGTACTTTCCGAGCTAAGTGTATAGTGTTGATTTTGTTACCACCGGAAGTTTACAGGAATTACGGGAAATACTGTTGGTTAAAATATTTGGGTCAACATTTGATCGGGTTCTGTATTGACCAACCATTTTTGAGAGGGGGGGGGGCTGAGAAGAAAATAATTGGTCCTTAAATATTAAATAAAAACTAATTTATTTTTCTTACTTGACACCATGTTTGTGCGTTTGAAGTGAATATTTTTTTATAAAAATAAGAGAAATAAATTGAAGTTTCCTGCCCAACGGCTCTTTATAATCTTTTGTGAAATCATTCAATTTCGAAACACTTTTTAACCGCGCTTAAATTTGTGTCAGAGGATTGACTTGTCACTTCCGTTTTAAAAACAAATGTTGTGACGTTTTGCACACATCAAAGCTTATCATTAACGTTGATTGATATCTTTTATACGTTTAAAGAAATTCTAATATTATACAAGAATGTTTCAGTAGAAATCCCTTCAGCATTTTTCTATTACGCTTTGTCATTATTTTCCTGATTCACATTTATCTTTTCAGCGTATAGTGATTGATGCAATTTTAAATAATCTGAAGCTCTTGGGCATTCTAAAATGATGTCGAACAAACCGTACATTACTTTTGTTCAAAATGATATGTCACTGACAATTATATAAACAAACAGAACATAGGCTCATGGTACGGTTTTGATTGACATGCGAAAGATTTCACTTAAATACTAGCATATATATCTATTATCGGCATACGCGCAGCAGTGTCGACATGTCATATCTTTATAAAACCGGTAGATATGTTTTAGATGTCTGTTTCATGCCTATTCCTGTCAATCTTACAATTACAATAACTCAAATTTAACTCGGATTATGCATGACAATCAAATTTGTAGGTCAGACAATCATTGAAAGTTTAAATCAGGTTCCAGCTGCTGTTTAACAAGCAGGTAACCCCTCTACATCACGTGACTCTACATCACACGTTTCTTTCCTGGTTTCTCCTGTTTTGTTTTTAACGCCCTTTCAGCATTTTTAGCCATAACATGGCGTCCAGTTTTTATTGGGAAAGAAGACGAGAGTACCAGGAGAAAACCCGAAACTTTCTGTACGAACTGGCAATTTTTTGTCAATTAAGATAAGTCGAGCACACCCTACCTGAAGTGAGAGTCGAACCCACAATCTCAGTGTTGACAGACCACGTGAGCAATAGCAGACGAACTACCTTAACCATTCGGCCACCACGGTCCCCACATCTCAAATGTTCTAGTATTCTTAACAGAAACAAGAAGAACGAGTTAATAATTTTAATAACTATTTAGTATGCATTAAGATGCGTGGTTTTTAATATTGGGAGGGTAGGGATTCGTTACCAAGTGTTCTATGTAGTTAGAAAGTATAGTAGGTTTCATAACATATATTTATTATATTTTTTTATTTTATTTGCAAAATATAAAAACCTTGACGGGTTCAGCAAATACCAAATAAAGAATTTACAAACAGAAAACACATATAGAGAACAAAATGATTGAACATGTAAATCTGTTATATATTATATAACAGATACTAGTGACCAGTTAAAACAGGTGTTCTTAGTCTAATTCCGACTTCGGACTAACTGTTGACACAAAGCTTTGTTGACGAGGATTTCCAATTATCCGGCCGGCGGAGGGTGTTTCCATGACTACATAAAACTAGATATTCTTCTGTAATTAAAACGTATATAACACGTACATATGACTTGAAGACATCACCGTCCGACAAAGGGCATTAAGTTGTCGGTGTAGGACGTAAAAAACTCCCCAAGTAAGTAAGTTGAAGACATCACACCTAAGTTTAGAATTTATAATGAACATTGAAATACAAAACGCTGATATTCAAACGCACTGGGCTACTCTGTGGGTCGGGAACTGGGAACCCTCCCAATATGGTCTCACAGAAACAAATCGCATCTGACACAGGAACTAATACTAGTTTCTGGACGTAGAATTCCATAACAAATACAGTAAACAAAAAATAGTCACAAGGTCTGGATAATTTAAACACTAGTTATTTATGTATTATGTTATTTTTCACATCCCCACCCCCCCCCAAAAAAAAAATAAACCTGGACGCCATAGATGAAAACATGCTTAAAGTGGCGTTAAAAACAGTTCAAACAAACGAAAATCCCATTTTTTGTTTTTATTCTGACATATTTATTTTGATTTCCTATTGCAAGCCATAAACACTCCGCGTGCAGCGACAATACAGTCGTGTATTTCCTCTGAAATCAGTTGTTTGACCCCTTTGTTCTTTTCGGTAACATCTGCAATTGTTAGAAGCTTCCTGACAACCACGTGTTTTACTAATTACACGCTCTATATTTCGAATGAATCGGAAGAATACGATCTTTTCATTTTTTCTAATTGAGATGTTAAAAAATTGCTTTGAAGTTTATGAACCTTAACGGATCTCCGGAAACATATGATGTACCGAATACGTTTTGTGACTTACATAATTACTAATTTGATTTAGTCTGGTTGGTTACGATAAATCAATTAACATGGATTTTCCATATGGGGGTACCTGCAATTAGGATTTTATGTGTGAAAATCCTACAAATTTAAACCCCCGACAACAGTTGCTTGTGTAAGTTGAAATATTACACTTTATTATTAGCTAATAATACAATATGCATGGTGCGGCGAAAATGACCGGGTGAAAAAAATTGAAAAAACAGAAGTGAAAGAAACTTACAAAAATGTCCCACCCTCCTCATGTTTAAAACAAAGTCAATTTTCAGCGCTCGTATAAATAAATTTTCTTCTGAATACTGTTTTTCCCGGTGTATGTAAACAACTAATTGGTCACTGAACACGTTTTACGATTCTAGGTGCATATGTTATTGCTGTTTTATCTTTAATATACATGGGAACTATTTGTCATATATGTGCAGAAATGCAATAAAGTTGCCGAGTACTTGTAGAAATTACTCTGGCAATTCTTGCCTTTATTACACCTCAAATGAGCATGTTTAGAGTGACTATTTATTTGTTAATTATTTTTGAGTGTATATATTATATATTTCACTAATATTTCTTATACGTAGGATGTTATCTATAGACCTATGTCCATTAAAATATAATAACATTAGAAATCTATAAATAAAAATGAAATAATGGTTTGCAATTTGATCTCTGAACGTTCATAAAAAAACAATAATAAACCGACCAACCTTGGACAGTGGATGGTATCGGTGAAGTCTACCCTTCCCTGTATGCACGTATAACAGTCTTCTTAAGAACAAAACAATTATGTTAAGTTAATCCCCCCCCCCCCCCACCCCCCAACGAATACAACCCCAAAAGATAAAAAAAGATTCCTTATGATATCAATAAAAAAATTAAGGTCCGAACATAATTTGGGATCGTTCATCAACCTTAAAATACGATTGTTTGTTTGAATATTGCTCAACGCCACTTTTTATAATTGTTCAGCTATATTGGGGCGTCCAGTTTTTATTGGGAAGGAAGCCTGGGTATCCGAAGAAAACCCCCAGCCTGCGGTAGAGGCAATCCTGGTTCATTAAGATTGGAGTTTAGTACACATTGCTCCCAGTAAGACTCTAACCCGCAATGTACCGAAGTTTGGGAGCTCCGCGTACGTACTCCGGCCTCCTCCCCAATAAAAAATCGACGCCATGATATAGCTGTCAAATTGTTGAAAGTTGCGTTAAACATCATTCAAACAAACAAACATTCCCTCGATACAAATGTTTGGTTGTTGAACAGTCTAGGTGCAAAAATGTTCAAACTATTTATAAATTTAGACTGAATTCTTTAATAGCTATTACTTCGATCTTCAGTGAGAGATATTTCGGAAATACTCTGTAATTATCATTTATGTCAGCTCAGAAGTAGTCGAAGATAACAGGATACCAGTATACTTGATCTTTCAGAGTGTCATTAGTTTGTGTTTTTCGTTTCGATTGATAACTAAGACTGCATATGAACAATTAATTGTTAAAGAGCTCGCTTGTCTATAATCAATGATATAATGCTTGTTTGACTTCTAACGTCAGAAACGAAACATAACTTCTATCATTAACCGGTGCTTCGACTTTATCTAATTAAAGTCAGACTTATTAAAAGCTTAAAATCTTTGACCTTCTCGCATATTTTAGTCATATGTATCAAAATTTTGTCAGATGACAATTTTTTTTTCGAAAATTTATTCAAATTTAATTGCAATGTAATGATTTTTGCCAAAACATTCGGCCTGGCATTTAAAAAACTTTGCCCGCAGCAAGATGTAGCTGTTCGTCTGTTTAACACAGTAGACAAGCCTATTTCAGGAAGGTTACCATGACGACTGTACTTATTTAACCTTCCGCTGTTTGTAATTTAAAATATTACTAATTTCTTGATGTCATTTTTCGCAAAAATAAAAAAAATATATACGACTTTTGTGTAAAACAAAAACTGAATATAAGTCGTTGCGTTTGTATCCATTATGACTCGAATTAGTAACGTTGTAAAACGAAGTATTTAATGTTAAAAATGGCAGTAGGTAGTTCACAGTTGGAAAAATAAAACAATTTTGTACATTTAAATTCCTTTCCCTTCAAGAAAACCATATGTTTTGAGAGAACTAGAAAATTCTACTGACATTTTCCTTATTAAGAACTTTTTCCGAAAAAGTTAACAATGAATGTACTGCAAACAATATGTCTGGCTGAAAATAAACAATGGACGGCAAATGGCAGACGACATCTGGTTGATGTATCGATACCGGAAATTCTATTGTCTACATTTCCGGTGTTTTATATTACAAAGTTACAATAAAACGAGAATTCCTACAAAAATAATTAATTTAATCTTATCAAAGCGTTCTGGAAATGTCAAAACGAAAATGAAGCACACAAATTATATCCAGACAATAGCGCTATACGTCTTCCTTGTGTTGTGAATGTAAACATCACGTGTTGTTGTTTACAGTCTTTAAAACTTTCATGTGTGCATTTGTGCAGATTCTGTATATAAGGTACCATTTTCTTATCTGGGATTGTTGGTTGGGGCGGGTTTAAATATAGTTCATTGTCTGGAAAAAAAGCATTTAGCTTAGAAGCTTCAAAGTCCCTCTCATCAACCTGTTCCACCACCCTAAATGCTGTTTTTTATATATCATACGAGCCTTATAAGAGATTGAGGAATTCCTGAAATAACAAGAAACTGTATTGTGAACGTTAAGCTCAGCCTAAATTTGATTAAAATTTATTTGAATGATGTTTCAGCAATTTTTCAGCCATATTATGGCGTCCAGTTTTTATCTGGGGAAGGAAGTCGAAGTACCCAGAGAAAACCCCGACTTTCGGTAGGAAAACTTGCAAACTTTGTCATTTAAGATTGGAGTTGAGTACACTATGCCCGCAGAGATACTCGATCCCGCATCCCCAGTGTTAACAGACCACGTGATAATAGTAGACGAACTACCTTAACCAATCACAGACGGAACGTTATCCCAGAGGATTAAAATTGTGAGTTGTGATTTTCATGGTCATACAAAACATTTTCCTCTCCAACAATGTTATTCGAGAAATGGCACACACTGTCGAGTGATTAAAATCAGACACAGGGGCGTAGCTACGCTAGTTACAACGTGGATTCAAATAAAATAACTAGGGGGTACAGCACCTTCTGCAGAATGTTGAAAATAATGGAGCATTGCCGTAAATGTTCACCGATGATACCCCGCGTTTCTACCTCAATAAAAACTCGGAATGCTTTGACATATCTTAAAAATTGCTAAAAGTTTCATAAATCTTCAAACATCACAGTAGTGTATATATAGCATTGTAGGGCATTGTAGTGCTAATTATTGTGTTTCCATAGTAACAAAAAGTAAATGTTAAGTTACTGACGAACATATTGTGCAACTGTCGTTTGACAACATCTTTGAACAAAATTGAACATTTATAGAAAAAGAGATAAAGCGCTTTCTAAATTATCAATTAGATCGAGTATCACCAAAAATTCATTTAATCTGCCAAAAAAGGGAAAAAAATATTTGAAATAAACACATGTAATTTCGTAATCTTATCAGATATTCTGACATATGAAGTTTAATCTTTGAAAGCTTGTCAAAAACATGGCGTCCTCAACCGTTGTAAATTGGTTTAAAACAGCAGACCTTTGCCTCGCGTGATTTTGTGTCAGTCTTAATTCGTTTTCGCTTAGAGATTACTGTCAAAACTGTACACATTAAATCGTATTACTTGAAAAACGTAAATCTTCGAAATAATTTAATGTATCAAAGAAGTCGAGATTTTCTCTATGCGTTATGTTATCAATAACTTATGGGACTATTTTTCATTGCGTAGACAGCAAACATGACATGATACGCTCATGTCACAGAACAGTTGAGGTTTTTGTCAATGATGCTTATAAGACTAATCTTTATAAAAAATTAATAAAAAATGAATCCGATATTGGAGAATTTTTTTGATAAGACTGACAAAAGAACATTGGTTCTTGCATCTCCAAAAACACTAGATTGGTTCCTTAAAACGTTTATGTCGAAATGCAAATTGTTGTTTCAACGATTCTTTGTGCTATCGTTATCTCAACTTAAAACCATTACCGATTACAGTTAGCCATGTTTAATTGATACCATCGGTATTTCGATATCAGCAGTTATTTTACATTAATTGTATCGACTTTCACCGGAAGTATGAATATGCGTATTGCAGTTTGAAAGAGGAAACAGTTGGACATCCGGTGTCATCATGTTCATCTGAAATCTTGATTGTGTTTGTAATTCAGATTATATTAATCCGCTGTTTTATATCCATGTTTTTGTCTGTCGTCGAGGATCACGCTGTTTTATTTTCTACGGTAAACTGTGGTAATGAGATGCGCACTGTTTTATAGTGCATACGGTATCGATTTTGTAGTACATACGGGGTATTGATTGCGCAGTACATACGGGGTATTGATTGCAATGTATATGATAACACGTTGTTCTCTTTGGTGTCTTTACTGAGGCATTCCGACGAGTACATATGTGTATGTTGACGTTCTTATTGCTTTTGGCATATAGCTCAATTCGAATCTTCACTGAGGCGTTTCGAATATGTTGACGTTCTCATTGCCATAGAATGTCGCTCGAGTCAAGTCTTTACTGTGGTGTTCTGAATATTTTCTCATTGCTTTATGCATGTCGCTCGAGTCTTTCCAGAGAGGTTCCGAATATGTTGACTTTCTTATTGCTGTAGGCATGTCACTCCAGTCGAGTCTTTCCAGAAGCATTCCGAATATGTTGTCGTTCTCGTTGCTGCAGTTTTTATAATTCCATACATTGTGACGATGTTTTATCAATTAATTTTCAACATGTTTAAGTTGGCTGCAGTAAAAATCATTACAAACGAGTTTATAAATGATCTGGACAGCTGCTGTACAGCGATCCTGATAGGAATAGCCAAGAGCTGCCCTGCCATGGGACGTAAACATGGCGGATAAATATAATTCAGTAACAGTACAAATGACTAAATGTGACGTTAAACACCTTGTAAACAAACAAACAATACAGTTGTAGAGTATTTCCTCTGTATAAACGATATAGTAGTCGCGTATTATTAGTATTCATTGTTACAACTGATAAATTATAATTCATAAATATGAGTTATACCAGTTCATAATGTGATATTTATACAGTGTTGTCAGGTCCCGGATGTACGTTGTCACAACTAATCTTGATTTAAGAAAAAATTATTTCAACTCTCATTTTATTGTATATTTTATGAGGATAGACAAAGCATTCCGGAAATTATTACATCTAGCCATTGCGGTGTCGTCTCTAAAATTTTGCACTTTTATCAGCACAAAATGGATTTTATCTATAAAAGCGAACTAATATAATGAATAAACAGGACAAATTTTGATGCAAAGCATCAATTCGACGAAGACTTATTATGTCTTCTGTATGTTTGTGATACTGTAAGTACAAGACACAGTTAAAGCTATCCGGACCACAATTGACCACGTCATTATACAACGTTTGAACCTTGAATTTATGATTTTTTGCATATGCTTCAATGAAATACAGGGATCCTCTAGACAATATGGCACATAATCTAACATAACAAAAATGCATGCAAAGTTGTCTTTTTTATTTTAGATTAGCATTACAAAAAAATTCGTACGTGTAGACCAGACGGCAACATTTAATAAAAATGTTCCCCGTAGTCTTTTATATAATCTGGCAAATAGTCTCTTTTATAATAATAATAATAATAATAATAATAATAATAATAATAATAATAATAATAATAATAATAATAATAATAATAATAATAATAATAATAATAATAATAAAATCTTTATTTAAAGAGAGTCACACAGTTAGTGTTATAACTAATCTTCCCTGAGGCCCTCATGCATAAAACAAGTACAAAACAATCTTATTAAAAGTTTACAATTCAAAATGAAAAAGTGTATCTATACAGCACAATTTAAATCATAAAAATCACACATCACTACAAACTCTACTTTGAGTCAGATATTTTTGACACCAAACTTAAAAAGTTGTGTATTTACAGGGCTTTTTAAATCATGTGGCAATTCATTCCATAACGTTGTTCCTGAAAACACAAATGACTGTTTGTAAAATTCAGATTTAGCCTTTGGAATAAAAAGATTACCAGCTAAAACGTTTCTCAAAGCATCTGGTTTATTTTTAGAGATGTAGCTGAATTTTTGTGTTAAGTATTCTTTTCATGAGTTGTAGTAAGACTTTCTGCAACAAACGAATTAAAAGTAATGTCCTAACGATGGGACCAACTCAATATTTTATCTGGGCTGGGATGGGGTTTATGATGTTTAGTTCAGACAGACTGATATGGAGCAATACATTTTTTCAGGTCTGACCTCAAAAATGGATATTGTAGGGAGTTTTATAGAATTTGTTGTAAATAAAATGAAACTGGCAATATTTTTTTAATGGAAACCCTTCCTCGCAAGTCGCTTTGAATTATTTGCTATTAAAGAGTGACGCCTCCTTGAAATATTTTCTATATAAGAGAGTTACTTCCCTTTGAATTCTTTGCTATTATAGAGTTACGTCTCCTTGAATTATTTTCTATATAAGAGAATTACTTCCCTTTGAATTCTTTGCATATTAGAGAGTAACGCCCCTTTGAATTTTTTGCTATTGTAGAGTTACGTATCCTTGAATTATTTTCTATATAAGATAGTTACTTCCCTTTGAAGCATATTAGATCTTTCTATACTATGCACTTCTGTCAAAAAGGTAAGTATATGAAATGTCGATAACAAAGATGTATCACTCTAATAGCAAAAAAAATAAATAAAATGGACTTGTGGCAAGTCTATCCCTTACCCAAAATGGCCAGGATAAATATTGTGCTTAAAATAGAACCAATATATATCCCCGGATGAAAAATTCATGTTTTAACAAATAACAGTGTACCACAGTCGTACTAGTTTCGGTGACTGTGTTAACTTTGACGTTAGAAGCCATAAAATTTATCATATCACCCGAAATACGTCAAGTTCAATAATGCTGTTATGTTACTGCGTTTGATAAAACAATAAAGAAACCATCGCAGTATTAATGTTGAATTAAGGAAACTTTTGGGGTTTATCTCCATTTTATAATTGACGAGGTTAATCTCCTCTTAGAACGAATAATCGTACACTCGCTTTTTTATGACGAGGTAATCCGACAAATCACAAAACTAACATCGGATTATAACGGCAGTAAAATTCGGCCTAATCTCCTCTATCTAGAGTAGGTCAGTGGCAAGCCCGTTAATACTAATTTCTGGAAACATTAAAGGGAAGAAAACATTAATTCTTCGATTTTCTACTAAATTTGTCTTTTTTGTAATTAGCACAGCTCTTACACCTTAAATTCAAATTTGCCGGCACTATATATATCCATGATATGCCTACATTCTCTCAAAATCTCATTAATGCTTTCATGCCTTCCAAGAGAAAACCAGCTTCCGGGGTAAACCCCACTCTAAAAATAGCACTTCGAATCCAAAGTTTTGATTGATGAAAAAACAGGGTTTTTTTTAAAACTGTATACAACCTTCTGACTGATTAGTATAACTTTATATGCTTACCATGATGTATTTAAACAAAAAATTGCCCCTGAAAGTGTAAAATTTAGGATAAAATTGATGTCCCTGAGCGATTTCCGCATTTCGCAATCGTTTATAAATATGCACTGAAATATAACTTTTCAAATGTTAAATGAACGGTAAAAAGTACAGGTTTAAGGTACAAAAAAAACAAAACAAAATCAGTAAATATACATTTTTGTTTAATCTTCCGCGATTTTCGTCTTGTCGCAGAACTACATCTAACCTACCATAACGCTAAATAACAGTTAATATGTTTATACCAAATACGTCTTTTTGGAGCATTTAAGAAGGAAAGGAATATCTTTTTATTCTGAAATACCAACACAACCTCTTTTAAAATAAATTTGCAACTTGTTTTTTTGCAAAAATTGTTTTAAATCAAATTTTGCCGTGTGTCATATAAGAACCTATCCTACATAACGGATATGTATGTAAAACGCCAAATAACGTGTCAAAAAGTACTTAAAATTCTATAAAAAGAACGTGGAAAGAAGTAAACGAATGTTTAAAGTCTTAACTTTTTACTACATTTTACTCTAAATTAAGGATAGAATGATGGTCAATAACCTCCGTTATTCTATCCTCCGTTATAGAATTTCAAATCAACATTTTCCTTGGTCTATTTTGAGGATATTATTAGTCACCTAGCACCGTCTGATATTCGTTTCAAGCAGATATACAATAATAGATGTTCTATCGATGGTATTTTTGTCTTTTGAAAGTTAAGTCATCAATATTTTACTACCATGAGTGTTCCTTCTTGGAAAAAGGTTAAATGTAATGGCACTGCATATATTATACAATTATAGCCTTTAAATTAGGTCGATATGAAAAAATATCGACATGAGAACATATCGACCGACAACGAAGTTGGAGGTCGATATGTTATCTCATGTCGATATTTTTCATATCGACCGTAGTTAAAGGCTACAATTGATATATTATTAATTGATATTTTTATGCACATCTGTATATACTAGTATTTTAAAGGAATTTAGTTCAATGTTCTTTTGATTAGTTTACTGTTTTGATGGGTTTTGTCACATGTACGAAAATATCACATTTCATTTCAATATCATCTGAAATTATGAAAATTTTCAATTTAAAAGATTTATAAATACAAAAATACATGCAACATATTGAAATATTTGCAATTTTTCACAATGTACATACTTTCCTAACTTTCAAACCGGAAACAGACAGAAGTCATTCTGATTGGCTGTTTGAAGGGGAATTCCAATTATTTAAAAATAGCCGTGCAATATCATGTTTTCTAAATATAACCGTGCAACATCACTTTTCTATCAGCCGTTTTCAAAGAACCTTACCAAATACAGCATGTCATGTGACAGGCTTTACACTAATCAAATTTATCAGAAAAATATCAATTAATAATATATATATATATATATACAAACGTCTAAGTATTGTGACAACCATATAATATATCTATCCAGCGGATTTCTGAAACATCAGAAATACAGGGTTAATATCAAATTGTTATATATACTTCTACAAATTAAGCCCAACACTGTTTGAAGTAGATTTTTAACACTGTCAAATTTTTGTTTACCCTCAGCGGGATTCGAACCGACACCGTTGTGACACTGTGGCACCAAATCGCCTGCACTATGTCCAGCGGTCTAGACCCCTCGGCCAAATCCGCTATATAAAAATATAGCTTCATTAACCGGGGTGAATCTTAGACATAGACATAGTACATGTGTACTAGCGTGTGTATATATATATATATTCATGAAACATTTGAATTTTCATTTGAACTGCACATCGCATAGGTTTAGCAGACGAATTGCCCGGTGTAAATTGAAAAAAAAAAGAATATAGTAAAAGTAACGGAGGATAGGAAAAAAAAATAAAAGTCATTTTTTATTTAAAAAATGCTATATTTTCAATTTATTTTTTTTACATTAACATTTGTAAAGCGTGTGTGTAAAGTGTCTACCCATGGCCGTTGTTAATTCATCAGTTTTGTATACACAAATTCGATTTCTTCGTTACGGAGGATATGCATTATGTAACGGGGGATAGAACGGGGGATTTAAAAGCTTACAGCTTTTTTGTAGGATATAGCACTGACGAATGCTGAAAAACAAACCCACCCCAACCTTCAGGAAAACTGGAAGAATATTTAAAAATTCCCGAAGAACAAGTAAAGACAATTGAAAATATGTGCAAGAAGTAGCAACACAACCATATGAGCAGTTGAACTTAAAACTATTTAAAAAAATTTACAGTTGTATATTTAATAACAATAACATGACTTAAAGAGTGATTCGTTTCAGAGTTAAATGTTAAAATAAATAAGGTGTTTGAGTTGTATTCTGTATTAGTGGATTCTCATCTTCAAAAATAATGTCCTCCGTAACAAATCAGTTTTCAGGACACAATTTATCTTTAGTATAGTATTCTTGATAAATTAACCAATAATGTCATTAATATCGCTAATATCGCAATTTTAAAGATGACGGATCCAGTTTTATTTATTTTTTATTCAATTTTACGACCTTTCAGATGAATATGATAACCTCCGTAACGTTATAAATTTCAGTGGCATTTTCATTATCGAGTAACGTTTGTGTTCAAGTTTTAATATTCTCTTATCTTAATTATATATTTAAGGTAATAAATTCAAATGATGCATAAGTGCGAAAACTTTGTAATACAAAATTTGAAAATCATAACCTCCGTAACTAACTGCTGTATCTCAATAATACGTTTGCGTTGAAAAGACCATGACAATACTGTTAATAAAAGTTTCTGTGTATGCAAGTAGGAATATCAATGAACAGATTCAAGAAGAAAAACATGATCTGTATGAGAATTTGAGTTGACACAATTCTTTAGAAATCGACATTTATTTTTACAAACAGATTTTGGGTCCAATGAGAAATATAAGTTGTTCTGTAGAGCTTGAAATAATAGTTTGACCCAAGAAGTTGTATGAGTGAATGTGTAGTTTGGTAATAGATCTTTCTAATTTCTGTGATAAATTGGGTTTAAATGTAGGATTATTTTATAACAGCTGTGTCTCTTAACAAGATATCCTCCGTAACAATGATATCACCATGTGTTGACTTAAACGGCTGAAAAAAAATTATTTTAAATATTTAATGTATGAAAATTTATATTTGTGACAAGAAATAGTTCTACTTTACTTTGAAAATATCAGAGCAAATTTATTTTAAAGTTCATTTTTATAAAGTCCTACTTCCAAAGTGGTCATAGGTCATGTAGTGAATGTGACATAAAACATTCTAAACACCACTAGAACAAAGCAAATTAGGATTCAAAATTGTTCCAATATAATTCACCTCTCAGAAAAATTGTCATTCATTAAAATCCAGTCAGCAGTTTTTAAAATACACTGAGATAAACAAGACTACTTTGGTTTTAAGTACTATTTTCTTGGTTGGTCCCCTTGAGTGTCATGACCCCTAAAAGCAGGGAAGCAGTTTATGCAGTTTATAATGCTACAGTTTATAGCGAATTTTTTGACCATGCAATTTCGTTTTCCACGAACATGTCCAAATATCAACATATGTCACGTGACGTGTCCAAATATCAACATATGTCACGCGTAAAATGTTGACTGCATTTTAAAGGAAAAATGTGAACTTCAGACACTGTATAAATATAGTTTATTTTATGTCCTAACAAAAAAAAGGTTGTCATATTTGTTAACAAATTTTAAAACTATTTTTTTCGTTATAATAATAAACAATGAATTTTATTGCTTTTATTAGTGGTCAATAGGAAGATTAAATATCCCCCTCGACAAGGACCCTCGTTAATCTGACCTGACCGCGAGTCTAGGCCTGGGGTCAACTGTTTCCTGCTATTGACCAATCACGCACCAATCAATTGTAAAGTAATTTAACAATAAACCAGTGCGGTGGCCAGTTTGGGACTCTCTTATATTCGTCTATAATTACGCTGCTATTTTGAAGGAATATTAATCCGTCCGACCAAGGGCATTATGTTGTCGGACGTAAAAAACTCCCCCAATCAATCAAGTAATGTTAATTTGCATGTTAAGTGACGCATGCGTCGCTTTATAAAAGTAGGAAAATTCATAAAATATATATAACGTTTTTTACACCAATAACGCAGATAAGTGGGAGGGAAAGAGATCAAAAATAACGAAGTGTCACATTTGTTTTTTATAATATATTTGGTAGAAACTTATTTGGCATTTACCTTATTGGGCTGCATTAATGGATGAAAATAGGTAGTTTGAACCGATAACTAATAAACCAATCTAATCCCCCCCCACCTTTTTTTCCCCGCAGGAAATCGTTGTAATATTGTAACAGTTTTATTAGGATACCAGTTCTTTTAATATAATGTTTCCAACTCTCCACGAAAATCTCGTCGAACAACGCGTGAAGTACTACGACGAAAGATGTACAATTGTTTGGTCAAAAGGTTGATGACACACTTGACATCGTTTGACTCGAGTATTTATTGATGCCATGCTGGTCATTAATTAAATCCGGCAGAATAATTTCCGTCTGTAGTTGTGTATTGCTATGGAAAACATATATAATTACGATTTAATATAAAATAATTTCCACCTGAAATATGATTCTGTTGTTTATTTCATGTTTGTTTATGTTGCTATCTTGTTTACGATCAGTGATTTTAAGAAGAAAAGTTGACACGAAATATATATTGAGAATGATTTTCTTGGTTTATTTAGTGGGACTTTACGCCAATTTCCGTAATGTTTCGCCAATTTCTGTAATTCTTCAGCTATAATACATGTAATGCGTAAATTTATTGTGGTGGGACGTACCTTTTTTATTGGGGGGGGGTGGGGAGTCGTATTACCTATTGAAAACCCTTACCCGATAGGAAAACTACATATCCTTGTTAATTAATGTTGTTTAACGCCACTTTTAGTCATTTTTCAGCTATTTCGTGGCTTCCAGTTTTATTGGGGAAGAAGCATAAATCCCCGGAGAAAAAACCTTGACCTTTGGTAGGAAAAATGACACTTCTAATCAATTAAGATTTGCCTATAGAGCACCTGCCCAGAGTTCTTTCTATTCAATGGCAGTTATATATTTTTTATACTAACGTGACCTTTCAGATGTAATGATGTACGTAACAGCTGACCCTAAATCTGTAATATATATATATATATACATACTTCGTTGTAAGCAATATAAATGCATTGATGCTTATGAACAAAACACATTTCTTTGTCGTCTTGAAAGCTGTTTTTAGCGTAGAATTACTAGAAGTTAAAATGATTGATAGTGGAGTTAGCCATTTCTACGGAAAATATCCAATAAATTCCTTTAATCACATTCTGGGGATTTAAAAGAGTGGAAAAGACGGTAGTTCCGAAAGGATACATAAATGGCGGATTATTTTAACATTAATATCCCCCGCCATAATAAAGTCGGCAGTCCAATTAGAAAACAATAGCTATAAAGATAAATTCTATTCCAAATTAATGAAGTTCCCATCGAAGACACAGCTGCATTCAACATAAAAATAAATGAAAAAAAAAAGAAATGGGATCAGATCTCAGAGTCGATTTTCTGGATATAAAGAGACTGGAGTCACGCAACGGAAACAGAATCTTGTTTCTGTATAATTACATTTATTATAAAGACAATATGATCAAAGACGTCTCTTTTGACGAGTCGTATGGTTATTCTTTTAGAAATCTTGTTCAAAAGGATCACTGACCTTTCTGTACGTGATTTTGTCCATGGATGGAGATTTAAATTGTGGCCACGGTAGCCGAGTTGTTTGTGTAGTTAGTTTAATATTGATCACGTGGTTTATCAACACTGAGGTTGTGGGTTCGAGTCTCACTGCGGGCAGGGTATACTCGACTACAATCTGATTTGACAGGGATTGACAATATTCCAACCGATGGTCCGTAGATTTACGTGGTACTCCGGCTTCCACCCCCCCAAACCCCCCAAATTAAAAGTAGACCCACGAAATAGCTGAAAGTTTCTGAATGTGGCGTTAAACACCATTCAAACACACAATCTTTTAATAATATATTTGACACATGTCCTATAACGTCTTCCTAAATTTATCTGAAATTTCTTGTTTTCGCGTTCAATTAGCACTATAAAAGAATAAGAAAATTATACGGCTTTTATAATGCAAACAGAAGTTTGAAAAATGTAATGTATTTCTTCTTATGAGTGGCTAGTGTTCAAGGTAGAGTCAGTCGATTGTACCCTGTCAACATCAATCAATCAGGATTAAGTCTGCTGAATATGTCACAGTTAAATGGAGCATGAAATCGGCTTTTTTCCACTCCATTGAACTATCTTACTTATAATAATTGATATAAGTCTAGACGGAAACGATGAGACGGATTTAAAGGTTGATTTAAGGACAGAAAGATAAACGTTCGTGTATTCATTCGTTAGCCGGAAACGGAAAAGCGAAGAGCTGGACTGATATTGATCCGATAATAAATCATAATCTTTAGAGTGTTTACTGCATAATGCTGTAAGTTTGGTAATTTTATGTATATAAAGCTGATTCAGAATTTATATGTGACAACAAAATTAAGTTGACTCCCAAATAAAATGTGAAAACGGAAATATAAGTTTATTGCAAAAATAAAAATAAAAATTGACTCTCAGAATGTTGATACAAATATTGTGTTTGTTTGTTTTAATAGTGTTTAACGCTACATTAAGCAATCTTTGAGTTGTGTCATAGCGTCCATTGTTATTGTGGGAGGAAGCAGGATTATTCGGAGAAAACCCCGGACCTTCGATAAGAAATTTGGTACTCCTAGTCAATTAAGATTATTATTACATTTCGTAATTTTAGTTTCCATTTAAACAATGTATCTTTCACTAACCCATATTTTATGATATTGCACGATTGTGACGTTTTAACTATAAGTGATATTGCACGGCTGGCCATTTTGGTACAAGAATGACATCTAAAAATTGATTAGCCGTGCAATATCACTAGTAATCAAAGATTAGCCGTGCAATATCACTTGTAACCAAAACGTCAGTCGTGCAATATCACAATATGTTAATGTTTTTAAAATATTCACTTAAAATTGTTTTCTGCAGCAAAATATCGACAAAATTTAACACTAAAAATCATATAGTGACAATGATAACAAAATGCATGATTATAAATTCTTGTGTATAAAACAAATTATTAAGGAGATTGTAAAATGTACAGTGAAGTGAAATAAAACAATTATGGCAGCTCAGTGCATGCGATATCATGTTTTATGGAACACTTAAAAGAAATATCAACCTCGGCCGTTGGCCTCGGTCGATATTTCTTTTAAGTGTTCCATAAAACATGATATCGCATGCACTGAGCTGCCATAATTGTATAGAGTCGAGTGCTCCCTGTCCTCATTTTGCAGCTTTGAACACATTTTCTGAAAATTTTCCGTTGACATTCAACTCATTCTCTCAATAATCTTATATCTAACAAACGTTTGTTTGCCTTTCTTCCTCTGTTTTCTCTATTATAAGACATTCTTTAAGTGAGACTAATTAAAAATTATCGTGTAAGAAAAACGTCAAAACCGAAAGAACTGTCAGAGCCTGGAAAAAATGTCACCATGATAATGGACCTAAAAGACAGTACAATTGAACTTTCTAAATTGCACTACTAGTAATTGGTAATCGGAAACGCTGAGACAGATAAAAAGTTAATTACGTGTTTGGGGACAAAGACATTAAAGATTAATAAAATGTTTTGGAACAGGCGCATACATTTTCTTGGCGAGGCTTTTACGTCTGCATGGTTGAAACTCTCCTTTCGGAAACGGAAAGAGACAAGATCTTGATTGATATTGATCTGATAGTAAATCACAAGCTGTTAAGCGTTTTTCATCGGGCGGCGATATATTGTATTCACTTTCGTTGCTAAGGATGGATCAAGGAGAAAATATTTCGAAGCGTATTTAACTACCATGAAAGAACAGAATTTCGCGAAAAGAATGTCAATCATTAACGTTGAGTAAAAAACAAATAAAATAAAACGTTGGACTACAAAAAAATGCTTGGGTTATATCGAACGTTCATGTAATGATAATTATTTTCAGTATTCAATTTACGGAAGTTATTAAAAGAGGGAGACAATTTTAAACTGGTACTTGGTCATTCGGTGATATCGCTATCGATAAGCGTACCTTTTAAAATTCGAAAACCAGGATAGCAGGTAATTGTGTATGTATATAATTTCGACCAGTATAAAAAGCTATTTTATGTATACATGCACTTCCGGATTTCGGAGTATGCTGTCTATTGTAAGATGCAATAAATAAATGTTATGTCAATAATTTATTTAGTTGAACCACTTGAACATTAGTTTTAATTCAAGTATATTTATGATTTAATATATGACAAAAGAATTACATGTGCTCAAATTTAGAAATCGGTAATTCAAACTAGTCCCAACTGAAGGACTAAGCTTTACATGGGACCGCATGTGTGAAAAGTTCAAATTCCTTCTGTTTAGAAATTGCAATTCTGATTCTAAGCGAATGTTTATTAGATAGTCCTTACAAACAGTATAATTCTTGTGTTTCATTCGATTACGTTTATAGTCATTTTTGATTGGTCAAAAGGCCTTAAACCAGTACTTCCCAGATCCGTTCATTTTTTGATGAACGACTTTGGGGAACTACTTTTTTCTTGCTAAAAGTAAACAAATATGGCGGCCATGTGTGGTGTACGCTTCAGACAATAAATTAAGCCAGTACACTCGAATTTTGGCGAATCAAATATCTTGAGCGATGTATCCCTTAAATGGAAAGCTATTTAATTGAAACATCTGTATATCATTATTATGAAATCAATTGTATTTTTAGAGAAATACAAGAAAATATTTTAACAGTACACTTCGTTTTGGATTCATTATACTACACATTGTTGAATGACAGGAAATAGCCGAATTCGAATGTGGACTAAATACTAGTGTGAAGGCATATATAAACGATACTTTAAAACTGCGTTTCTTGTAATTTTAATTATGAATCATTTCAAATACACACAATAGCCGTAATGGTAAAACTACCTTCTTTTTTCCCGGTCACAACGAAATGAGCAAGATTCACGGATTTGTCACCAACTCCATGTCTCAGCAAACTTCATCAATTTTCACTGATAATTCCATTGAACAATCGAAAATTATTGTTTTTCCTGTTCGTATTTTAGAAAGAACGTCTATAGTCAATTTTACCTTGTCATTCCGACGGGATTTTGCTTCACAAAATGGAAAACTGCTACCGCGTTTGGTTGAGTTTAGGGTCCTTTAGTAGATCTTTTTTTCCACTTTTTGAAAGTAACAATTATTTTCCACAGTTAATCGGCTTTTTGAAATTCGGCCGTTTTTTCATTTTGCCAGATCGATTTTCCATAGGAAGTCAGCCATTTTTGTATCTTAAGGGGTCTAATGTTGTTTACAAACGTTCGTCTGTTTTCGTAACGTACAATGGTATTCGGACAAACCGCGAGACTTTTCCCGCCTCAACTGCAGACGACATTACCCGAAGGATTTCGAATAGACAACAATGGAATTTTCCTAACGTACACTTCCGTTCAAAACAAGGTCAAAATTTAGTATGGAAAATCGATCTGGCAAAATGAAAACACCGGCCGTATTTCAAAAAGCTGATTAACTGTGGAAAATAATTGTTACTTTCAAAAAGTGGAAAAAAAGATCTACTAAAGGACCATAAACTCGACCAAACGCGGTAGCAGTTTTCCATTTTGTGAAGCAAAATCCCGTCGGAATGACACGGTAAAATTGACTATAGCTATGTTTACGTTGCGTTTGAACAGATATGACGTCACATATGACGTTAATATAAACCGCGGGTACAATGAGGAACATTAGTATAAGGAATATTGTTTTTTATTGAGTCTTCTTGTGTTTTCATTAATAATCTTCTCGGCAAATCGTAAAATGTATCTGTTGTCAATGCCAGTTATTCCCTTCAAACCGACCACGTCTTTGTCTTCCGTTTGTTGTGTATATTCCTACGCGTCACACACTTATAATAAAGTTTTATTTTGGGAAAAGAATGTAAATGTATAAAAACAAATTTGGGAGAATTATAAGGATTAAATGCTTATTTTCGGTAATTCATCGATGTATGAACGAGATCGACTCACTCACAACCTTATCATAAACGGCCTTCGGCCATTTATTTGTTTGTGAGTGAGTCGACCTCGTTCATACATCGATGAATTACTGAAAATAAGCGAATCATATAATGTTTTTATTTCGATCTAAGACCAGAGATGCTTGCTACACAAGCCTTATTTATGCTTATTTGGACATCTATATATACATTTTTTAACCCATCTAAAATTGAAAAGACAATTTTGCATGCACTTTTTTATATCAGATTATCTTTCTCTTATATAGCTGCTACATTGACCTGATGCTCTGAACTTTGCATTGATTGTTTTTCGTTTGTTTGAATGGTTTTCAACGCCACTTTCAGCAATTTTTTACCTATATCATGCGTCCAGTTTTCTTTGGAGGGAGGAAGCCGCAGTACCCGGGAAGACCCATAAAACTGGACGTCATGACATAGCTGAAAAATTGCTGAAAGTCGCGTTAAACAACATTTAAACAAATAAATAAACATAGATATAAAATGTTTTAAATGCGTCCGTAAAATTATTATCATGCAGACAATAATGTAGAATAATTCGGCGGCGAATTGATGCTCTGCATCCATAGTTTTCTTGTAATGTGAATGTGTGAGCTTACTCACACATTCCACATAAAAATTATTTTGTGATTTAAAAACTGGAAATATGTATGTTATGTACAAGCATTTCTCATCATACTGAGATATTTGAATTTTATTTTGTCTTTATGTGATCTGTAACGTAGTCACTTTTTTGCTGAATTATAACGGGTGTCTATAATGAAGCAGGATATGTTCCTCCTTCTGGACACTATCCCATTGGTCAGAGGCATCTTGTTGTTTGAGATTTGGTATTGGATTAAGTCCATTTTATCTCGCAATTTCTTACGGTAAAGCGGAGGCGACTCTACTTGTACTGAATTATAACGGGTGTCAACAGTGAAGCATTACAGACTCCTCTTTCTGGCACACCGGACGCATCTTATTGGAGAGAGTTCTGGTTGTTGCTATGGCTCCGTATTGTTACTTTCTATTATGATAAAAGAGAGACAACTCTAACGTATTTTCTGGCAGTGTACGAGTGTATTTTTGTTTACGTTTTATTATGTAAATATAAAAACTTCTTTTGTGGAAAGGCTTCTTAAAATTGGTTATGATTGGGGAAATGACAGTTTTTTCTGAAATTGTAGAAACTTTGCTATTTTGTTCATAACAATTACATATGTATGTAAATAAATATGATCTTAGACTACTATACTTATACACCGATACATTAAAAATTTATTGTTTCATTTGCTACTTTTTTAAAGCTCATCTTTTCACAACGGTCATGTGAACTATTGTCATCACTTAGCGTCCGTCGTTTTCGCCGTCTGTAAACTTTTTACAATTCAATCTTCTTCTCTGAAACAAAACTAAAAAGTAACTTTGGGGGATTCTAACATCCTTCAACTAATTAGTTATTTCACATATTTTACGCGCATCTCAATGTTTTATAGTTGATATACTCGAGAAATGTCATGAAGTTCCCGCCTAATAAAAGTTAAAAGAGTTCATAGACCAAAAACTATGCTTTTCTCGTTACTTGGTCTGACTCGTGAAATAAACTATGACAACAATGGAAGAGTGTTTCGATTGTGTTAAAATAGTTGCCATAATTACATTATGTTATGAAACCGATTTGAAACGAGATTTTCTTATATAGCAATCATTCCGGAATACACATCTATTCGGTACGTACATCAAATCTGATTGTGAAAAGTTCATCACCAACCATACAATAAAACGTCATAGCATTCATTTGCATATACATTAGTTTGTGCTCAAACAACAAAGGTCACAAAAATACGACCCATGCGCGGTGTAACGTTACATCTTCCACGAAGCGCCAATAAGACGAAAGATTTAATTTTCCTTAGATGTGTTAATTTGTTAAACATGTAATTGTTTCAATTGAAAGCTTACATCCCAACCCAAATGTCAAACAGCTAATGTGCTGATAAAAGCTGTCAATTGTCAGAAGATTTTAAACTGGCTTGTTAAATTCGTCAGTTTGCTGTTCGCCTAGTCCGAGAATCCTTTTCCGTCTAACGCTTTTTTAGACTTTGATGGGAGAGTGGGACGTCTCGGGTCTGAGATGGCACATTAAACTATCTCACGATGTTATAAAAACTCTCATGTGGTTCAACTATATATAAATCGCTTCTCTATATATTTTTCGCCATGACAATTATCATCTTAACTCCAATCAAGATAATTTTAATCCAGTTTAATCCAGTTTAATCCAGTTCTAAGCTCATTTTCATCACTACTCCTTATTTCCGACATTTTGCTGTATCAACATCCAACATCCGCGGAGGGATCCAAATTCCGCGCAGCCAGGCAATGGCAACAACGTAAGCAATTGGTGGGTTTCTAAATTATTCGATCCAATTATCTTGAAACCCTACGTTGTTGCCGTTGTTTGGCTCGGCGGAATTTGGATCCCTCCGCTGATGCAAGGACCACGCCTTCACAAATATATGTATTATTTACATTTGTACATTACTCACATTTTTTTATTTTATTTTTTCTTTTCTTTTCAGGTAAGTTATTGGAAGTGAAGAACTCACAGTAAGAACAGTTTATTTATTACCTTCCTGATAATAATACACTCAAACCTGGAGTTATCGTTCGTTAAAATTCCAATAGCTTATATTTTTAATAGCTACGGAATTAGTAATCTGCTTAGCACCTGGTTATTGGGAAGACAAGGAACCACGTGACTTGTTTATTAAAATTGCGAATGCTTTCGTGTTTAAAATATCTTATTGATATTAAGTAAAGGTTTTCTGTTATTTAAGAATCGTTAAAAAAGATGACAAAATTGAAATTACGTTCCAATTCACTAAGAATCATTTGTACTGTTGTCGCACTGCTGAGCGACATACATGTATATATAATATACATGTATATATTAAAATTAAGTGGAAAAAATATTAATAATTATATTTTAGAAAGTTTAAAAATAATTTTCTGCCATAACTTTCCTTTCCAATCCGAAAAAAATCGACAGGTAATTTCTGGTTTGAGTGTATGTGAGTATTTATGTAGAAATACAGACCACTTCACAGTCTTCGTTAATCTAATAAATGGAGAAATATTTTATAAATGTTACAAAGGGAGATAAGTCATTTGGCTGTTAAGTCATAAAGGGAGGTAAGTCATTTGGTCGTTTCGTAAGAAGAACGTGAAGTGGTCTACGTATAATTTAGATTTTAAAACAAAATTCGCAACTCCTCTGTTTTTGTTTTGAACAATCTTTGACTAACCTTGACATTTGACTATTCATGAGTCTGAAGTGATATCACACTACCTCCAGCAAATTTGTATGGGGTCAAAGTGGATATTTTTAAACTGTAGTGGAGTTTTGAGTTTTTTTAAATATACTGTATGTATATATAAGACCATCGGCGGCATTACGAGCATGTCTGGAGGTAGACCAAGAAAAATAAAGTTGAGAGTTACTCATTGTCAATTGATTCTGCTTTATTACGAGTGTGAAAACTGAAATTGATGATAATATGTTTCCTTGATTCACGTGATTTTACGGGATTTTAGAACAGGACGAAAGATGAAGAAAGCGTCGTTTGTATACCACATGAATAAGGGAATACAACTCTAACGCACTTCGAAAAATTAAAAGCTTGAGAGTTGCTTCCCTTTTACCAGTTGAACTGGCGACTTGACAATTTGAACATTTTATGTCTTATACTATATATATATCGTCTGCATCACGAGCTTATCTAGAGGACGGACCAAGAACAAATTTATTGGGGGGAAGGGTGGGACCGGTGCAAAATGCAATTGGACATACTTTCTGGCCTGCATTCACATTGGACTCCAAGTTTGGTTATTTTCAGCACTGATAGGACAACAATTTTTTTCATAACAATGATTGAAAAAATGAAATATTTTTTTCTGACGTTTTAATTCAAAAACATCATACTGTAATTGAACAAATAATTAAACAAACAAAAATACTAAATTGTAACCAAATCATTATTCATTAAAAAGGACACCCACTTTTTTATATAACATCTTATATGGGGCAGGAACTTTTTTGTATTTTTATAAGACAGGACAGAGTCTTTATTAAACATAATAATTAGAGATTTAACGGTCTCAGCCAACCAATTAATATTGACTAGTCGCCGGTCTCATCCAACCAATTAATATTGACTGGTCCCTTACTCATTATTAATTGATCCTGCTTTACGTAGAGTGTACGAACTTTTAGAAAGGAAGAAAGTTAAAGAAAACGTCTTATTGCATACAACAAGAACAGGGGATAAAACTTTAACGCACGGCAGAAAATAAAAAGCTTGAGAGTTGCGTCCCTTTTACCAGTTGACTGGCGACTTGACAATTTTGAAATTTGTACTTATTGAATTGAAAATATATATACAGGTAAAAAAATACTACACCTAAAACAGATTATTTCGTTACTGGTTAAAAAGTTAATTTGAAAAAATACTTCGTATAAAACAATTATGGTTAATTTCGATAATTGCTGCAGTATTATCATACCATATATATCTTTTGATATCTTTATTTGCGAAAATTACACCGGTACGGGTCAAAGCAAACATAAACTGTAGTTATGTGTCGGGGTATGAAATATTTCCAAAAATGATCATTATGGAACCATCCTCGGAATTGTTTTCCTCCATTGTTGAATTAAACCGCAATATAGATGTGCTGTCAGAGAAAAGATAAATATTACATTTGATATGTTCAGTGCATGTATTGACTAAAATATGTTCGCAAAATTCAAACGAAGTTATTCTGATATTTTATGTACGCGTGCATATGATTGCAGTTTGTAAATATTAAAATAATGAAATAAACAACGAACTATATCATACCTACCAACGATAAATATCCAAATCAAAGAGGGAGGCCTCGGTGGCCGAGTGTTTAAGGTAGTTAGTCTACTATTGATCAGGTGGTCTGTCAACACTGAGATTGTGGGTTTGACCTCACTGCGGGCAGGATGCGTTCGACTGCAATCTTAATTGACAAGGATTGCCAGTTTTCCTACCGAAGGTCGGGAATTTTTTCCGGGTACTCCGGCTTCCTCCCCTAATAAAAACTGGATGCTATAGCTGAAAAACTGCTGAAAGTGGCGTTAAACAACATTCAAACAAACAAACAAACAAAATCAAAGATGAGTTATGTGCGTTGGTTGGTTTGTTAGCATCTAAGATTACATTTGCAGACAATTGAAAGAAGTACTTATCCGTTATGGCATAGCCTCGTTTCGAACGGGAGCTAACTCTTACGTTCTTGGCTATTTTCAATAAATCTATTTATTGTCGTACATTGTCAGTTTCCTTTTTACCTTTGATTGACATTTTTTGGTCATGATGTGGCTTCTTTGTAAATAATAGTACAATTGTAAAGCATGAAAACAAATCTGCATAATTATTTAAAAAGTGCACAAACATATTGCAAGCTTTTTGTAGATCAAAGCTAATTATTCGAAACCAAAATGAAAAAAAATATAGACACTTGCATTGGTTTGTATAATTTCAAAATATATCAATTTTTTCAATCTTAAGATGTATTTAGCTACCTTAAGATGTATTTAGCTACCTTAAGATGTATTTAGCTACCTTAAGATGTATTTAAGTATCACGAGTACCTACAATTAATTAAGCGTGATAACTCTGATTTGTATTGCATACCATAATATTTAACCTATTTTTGAGCTAAAGGTATAACCCTTTTCATTATACACCTTTAATGAGAAATGAACTTATTGAAGTTGAAACGTCTCATCTAAAACACAGGCAAACTATTGGATTATATGCAGTTCGTGTTTATTATGTGTTTTAAGCTTGGTGATTTGAACGGGCCTAATCGGAACGTCTTTCTGCCATTTCCATCAAAGGTCCGATGGTAGGCGAAAATAGCCGATGATGATTTTAACAATCTTTGTATTTTCACAGAAATGTACATTTCGTTCAACTAAGGTCTGATCACCTACAAGTACTGCTTCTGTATTCGAGAATAAAAGAGAAATCCCGTTAACGCTGATAAATTTTTTCAGTAGTCTAAACAAATTACTGGGAGTGACCATAATCTTAATTCTGTCAACGCATGCCCCGATTCTACACTGTCAACGCATGCCATGATTCTATCCTGTCAACGCATGCCATGATTCTATCCAATCAACGCATACCCCGATTCTACACTGTCAACGCATGCCATGATTCTATCCTGTCAAAGCATGCCCGATTTTATCGTGTCAATTTTTACATCTGAGTTCTGATGTGTGTTTAAGACAGAATACTACATTAAAAAGACTGTATCTAAAACTCGCATGTTGTAAACGATTGACCAACTATGTTGATATTTCATCTGCTAAGAATACAAAAGTCTATGCTTTCATTCGGGTCAATAAACAAAATAATTCAGATATATTCTGAATCAATTTAGCGTTTATGTGTATGAAGTACACTCGAAAATCGTGTAAGCTTCTAGCTACCTTAATTCAACACTCCAATCTGACGCCTCATTACTTGTCTACAGAACCTATTTCAACATAATTTGTAATTTAAGTCGAGAGCCCTGATTGGATCAGTCAATCGCTGGCAATTTTTATTGCAAATTACAGGAGATATAATTGTTCGGTGCGTGGTTCACTGTCTTTTAAATTGATTACATATTAGGTTGCAAGTAATTAATGAAAGGGAAACGTACAGGTTTTGAAATTAATTATATTATTTAATTTAATCTGTAATTAAGAATGGAGGGATGGATAGCAGTTTCTATTTTTGTATGAAAAGATGTTACATGGTGTATTCTCATACAGCCAATAATACAATTGATACAGAGAAGATAACAATAAAGAAAGATATCAACATACTATATACAATATATACAAACAAAAAGGTAACTGTTACACGACAGGTAAGCCAGGGGAGATAATCATTTATAATATTAATAAACCTAACAAGATTTCTACGCAGATACTTTCTGTTGCTGGACATCAGTTCTGAATACTTATAAAAATTGTGGTTTTCACGTAGTAATTTGGAAAGAACTTTTTATGTTATTTTAAAAGAGAGGTGCGTTCAAATTTATAATTGTATTCATCTCCTAATTTATTACTGTCACATAAATGACAAAAACGATTTTCTCTCAATGTATTTATCCATCTACCAGTTTTTGTTGGTCAAGTATTTCTCCGTTGAATTATTGTTTCGTGCCACCATCTTGCAAAAATCAGCGCAGGGTCAACACATCCTCTTGTGGGTCAAGGACAAATATAAATAAGGGAAGCAGACCGTTTGAAAACGATATGTATGCATGTTGATCGTGTTTGGTTGTCTCGTGTAATGAATTTTTTAATGATATTTCTTTTTCATTGAGAATAATAGAAATCCAGAACATTAGAGGGGCCTTTTTCCTATTTGTAGAATTAATTCAAAACATGACAGCATGAACAAATAATCCCAATTGTCTTTTTTGTTTCGGTTTTGCTATAACTGCTACTGCTTAAGAGTTGAATATTTAGAAAGATATGGCATAACTGTAGAACAAGAATAATTTTTTTTGTAATGTGTGTAATGACTCATATATGAAATTTTATGTGAAAGTACGATTTTTAACAAAACATTTACATGTTTCGCCCTTCCGGTTACTTTTGCAAAGACCATCCAATACTATAATGACCTCTATATCAATCCACCGGAAACAATGTAAAGAGTTAAAACTCCATATGATCCTGTTGAAATCCGGTGTTGTGGCATGTATGTTTACATGTTCCGCTAAAATATTCCATGTTGCACATCGTCCTACATTCATTGGGACGGACGTATGTATAAAAACCTGTTATTTTTTACATTCATTCATTCATTTATTCATTTATTCATTTTTCAAGGTCCAAGTTTAGCAGCCTGTCAGTCGACGTCAACTCCCAAATTACCGAATGAACTTGATAGTTTCTGTGAAACTCTCGCGCGCTTTCTTCAACATGCGAAAGACTACAATTTGATATGTCTTAAAATGTCACGTGTTTTTCACTTGTTGTTCTGTATGTTTTTTAATGAACAGCTCATTATTTTCAATATTCTCTGCGGATTTCTAAAAAAACCTCTTCAAATTAAGTAGTTTCCTACTGCGATACATCACACCTAAATATTGTAAATGTCGGGTTTTTTAATAAAAATAAAAACCAGTATGAAATTTGTAATCTTCCAGATATGTTTTTAAAATTATGTTCAATTTACAACGACGTAATTTACTGGTATTATACTTTTAGTCATTTTTCTGCCTTTTCAGTTAACAGCAATAAAGGTTTAAAAATATTTTTATTGACTAACAGTAAAACAAGTATATTGTTGTCACGGAACCACTCAGGCAAGGTTTGATTGAGGGAGTTTTTTTACGTCCTACACCGACAACTTAATGCCCTTGGTCGGACGGACTGAGGGAAGGTTAGGATCAAAGTAGCTTATACATGTTTCAGTCTTAAAAAAATGGGCGCCATTATGTTTGTTGATGATATAGTTGATTTCTTCAGGGTGTAAACATTCTATATTTGCAATGCTTTTCCCATACGATACAACACACATTTAGATCTTATGTGAAAAAAAACTTACTTTTATAAAGCAAACGAAACGAGGTATTTATTGCATGGGGCACAATGAAAACAGTTAATATGGGTTGTTATAGAAGATTAAAAAAACACTACATGAAACCGACATAATTTTTATTCCTCATCTCTTATTGGTAATCCTCAGTTTTCGAGGCATTAAAATATATCCTTTTAGTTTCAATTTTAAAGTTAATATTTTTAATTATCTGACTTATCCTATCAGGCACCTTCATGAATTCAGCAGACTATCATACGGTTAAAAACTTAATAAACTGTTTATTGTGACGTACAGCGCTTCAACTGCAAAAGTATTGTTTGTCCTTCCTCAAGGAGTGATCTCCCCTAGAAATACGACGTACGTCAATTGTCGTTAATGATGCGCGCAAGGGCATTAAGTTGTCGGTGTAGGACGTTAACCCCCCTCCCCCCCCCAAATCAACCGTATCGTTAAAAATGATGCAGACCAATGCAGCAGTGATCTTCCCTATAAGTACGACTTACGACAGTTGTCGTTAATGATGCTTGCCAATACATCAATCATTGGACCAAAAACTAGACCAAAGCATCATCACGTAATACAATACAAGGCAATACAATATAGCACAATAAAATACAGTACAATACAATACAATACAATACAATACAATACAATAAATACAATACAGTACAATACAATACAATACAATACAATACATTACAATACAATAAATACAATACAGTACAATACAATACAGTACAATACAATACAATACAATAAACACAATAAATATAATACAGTAAATACAATACAATACAATAATACAATACAACAAATACAATACAATACAATACAATACAATAAACACAATAAATATAATACAGTAAAAACAATACAATACAATACAATAAATACAACAAATACAATACAATACAATACAATACAATACAATACAATACAATACAATACAATACAATACAATACAATACAATAAATACAACAAATACAATACAATACAATACAACAAATACAATACAATACAATACAATACAATAATAAGTTACAATAATAAAATACGTTTTATAAGTACACAAACATGTTTACTTATGTCATTAACAAACTCGTTTCGTATCTATAAAATACTGCCATGTTGATCTGATCACACTTTCTACATCAGTTGTATCGAACCGCTTTATGTACAGCGCTCACCTCTTTGTAACAAATTATTTAAACATTAAACAAAAATAACTGCACTTTGTGTTATAAGTAAATAATGGGTTATATTTTGGCAATTACTATATTTCATTTGCGTTCAAATGTAAAATTCGCCTCTAATTATGTAAAAACATCAGTTTTACAAGCGATATCAATTAAATAGACGCCTTTAAAACATTTTGCAATTTTGAATCTTAAATTGCCAATTATTATAAAACACCATATTCTTTCTGGAAGGAATATGCGATAATTCCGTTTTATATAGATAATGGATAGATTGTGCAAATTTAATAATTTTCAAGTTTAAAAATAAATTGTATAATCGCTTAATCGTTTTGTCCTAATTGTGGAATTGTATTTTGGTGCAAATTTTAAATGTGACATTCAATCAATAAATCTCCCCGTGGAATAATCCACACCTCAGCTGATAAATACTGATATGATTGATTGTTGCTTTACCTCCTGCAAACTTAGAAATGATTGGATTATTTGAACATGTTTTACGCATTTTGTTTCGACTGTATTCCACCAGCCCCCCCCCCCACTCATATTCTACATACCACTCACCCATCTTTTTTTTAACATTTTCAACAACTTCTGTCACAATAAAAATTATTTCAATTTGCCGACATCGCCCCAATTATGAAATATTTTCTAAAAGTAAAACTGTTGAACATCCCTCCCCTTAGTAGTGTAACCGTATCGTATACTTTTATGAGTACATATATAGTGTAGATCTGTTCTGCTTTGGGGCAAAGCTTATCTAAAAGGTTTTGTGCTTGATCAGTTCTTTATGGATCTGCTCTAGGGTAAAGCTTAACGAAATTATGTGGTAGAACTGATCAAAACTTTTCAGTTCTAGATACACTTTAAAATGTTCTGGTGTCTCTCTGTAAATCAAATCAGAGGACAGAGTTTTATTCAAAGGACGGATAACCACTAATTTGGAACAAGAGGTTTCGTTGTTTTATTTAGTTTTTTGTTTTAATTAATTATTCTCACGGTTCACTTGTTATTCAACATGCCGGAAAATTATAAACAAAGCCAACATATAGATATATAAAAGCGTTTGAGGTTTGGTATACATTAATTGTTCCAGGCTCCTCATATAAAATTCTGTTTCTACCGGATTACTCGTTGAGTCCTGCTTGTCTAATAAGTACGTGCATGCAAGTTACGTTATCAGAAACCATCGTGAAGCAAAACTGAGCCTCTGGCGTCAGAAAAAAGCAACTGTGATCCATATTTGACAAACTACTTACCGAGGTCTTACTTAGTATGATATATCATGAATTTTATATGATGAGGGTGATTAGCTATCGATTTCGAGTAGTATCATTTTTGACATTTATCATATGTGGATCGAATATTCTTCCAAAGTGGTACGGACGTAGATATATACAGATTTTAATATCTATAACAGAACATTGAGGTCAACCCTATTAGGACAGTCTGAAAATGAGGCTTGACAATCGGTCCATTATGAATAACATGATACTTTTTGTCTTGTTAATTTATGATTGTTTATATGTTCGGATAAATTTCGAAATTTGCTTTGAAGTCAAAGCAGTTAAAATTTCTAAAAATTTAGTTCTCTAAAAATGTTTACTCACAGCTTTGCAGTATATTGATTGATTTATGTGTCTGAATCAGGTCATAGTATGCTTAAAACTTACAATGTCGTCACGGAAGCGCGTGCACCGGATGTGCTCATTGTATAACCTGACTGCATTGCAAGGCACTTCAGCTATGTAAATTTCCTATATGAGAATAATGTGTTGTAAAACCATTTAGTAAAAGATAAGGAGTCATTTATTTGTCAGGGCAGGATATTTAAAAGACGTTTTAATCTAAATGCAGATTCACCGTACATATTGGATTCCCGAGGTTTTTATTAAAACGCTGCCGTGTTTTATTGTCAATTTGATTGCAAAAATACCATGTGAAATTGATTCTAAACATCTATAAATGTTTTCAATAATGATGTTTTTCACGACTATTTTTAATTATTCATTTTTTTATTCTGACAGGAAGATCTTTACCCTATATTTTGTTATAATTGATCTCCTTAAAATAGTCGCAGCATAATTTCAATTCACACTTTAAAGAAAATACTTAAGAGTCAATTGAAGATTTTCAGGCAGGCAAACTAAACAAGCTATTTTTAACATTGTATGTTGTATACATGCAGATGATATTTGGTAATATTGATAATAAATACAATAAAGTCAAAGGCAAGTCACGTCTTTGTATTATATTGTTCGGAATAGCTTGCAAGTTAGTCAGAACATGGCTATACACATGCTATGTTTTAGACGCCACATAAGCTTTACATTACAAAAAAAATACAATTGTAACGTTAATCTCGCGAGATTTGATTGTTTGTCGTTGGCAACCTACGTTTGATGAAATTACGTTTTTCAATGGTTCATTGATATCTGAATCATTATTTTCATTTGTAGTTACACTAAATAAAACTTTTTAACCAATCAGAGCGATGCTTCTATCTTTTGTTTGTTAGCTCAGTTTTTTAAAATTGTGTTGATAATGACGCGCATTCATTTTTTCGCCATAGTTTTGTCATCCGGAAATCGCGTTCTTATTGGATTGTTGGATATTGCTATGTTGACGTAAACGTCAAAGATTTCGGCATGATTGCCCCCACTACGAACTGTATGCTATTATGTCCTGCCCTTGTCGTGTTAGTTTTGATTTAAGACCTTTCTTAGTCCGAGAATCCTCTGCCGTCCAACGCAATAAAAAAGAAAAAAAAAGCGTTGGACGGCAGAGGATTCTCGGACTAGACCTTTCTCTGCTAACGAACTGACAGTGATTGGGGCAGATTTGAACTTTTTAGACAAAGTGGACCACCATTTTATTACGTTGGGATTAGGATTTTTAGATAGGATAGTAAAGTGGACCACCATTATATTATGTGGTTGGGGCATTTGTATACGAAGGGGAAAACCATTTTATTATTTAGTAACAACGTAACAAGGCTGTTGTTACAAAAATTAATAATATAATTGTTGACTGCAGTACGGACACCTGTTGCTTAACTGGCCAATTTGCCAAAACATTTGGTGGGGATTTTTAGTTCGGTCAGTTAAGGGGTCCACCATTTTATTATTTAGTTGGGGATTTTTAGTTCGGAAAGTTAAGGGGACCACAATTTCATTATGTGGGGGGACAGTTTATTGTTCGCCTTCGATTCGAGTAGAAACGCCAGTTTGTTTTTTTTTTAAATTAGACAGTTTATATGGTGAGAAATGCTCGTGGGCGTCCGCAGTTCTCGACAACAAGGAGCTGGGAGGGTCCCTTCTAGAACACAAATGGTGTCGTAGGCACTTCTGAGCTTTCTTAAAAAACATTCTTTTTTGTAATTCGAAACATACATGTATATATTCTGTCTAAATGGGCATAAATTAATAAATCTTCTAAATATAGAAATATCTTACTTCTTATATTACTGGCAAGGTTATGCAGTCTTATGGCAGAATTTTTTTTTATTAACAATAACTTCAGGACTGCGGAAATCGATTCCTCTACTTAGTATACAAATATGGCTAAATATCGACATACACGATGTTTGTCACATTGTAATCAGAATTGCTAACGGAAATCTCTCTAGCTTTTTATAATTTAAATTTTGCTGATGATGAAATTTTAGGTCTAGACACGTGTCATTCAAAACTAAATCTCGCGAGATTTACTAAAAAAAAAGGGATTGTACGAACCTTTCATCCTTTGATATAATCTTGATTAATATCATTGATATTTGTGATACCTTTTGACTTTTCATTTACAATGTTTTCGACTGTCTCTTGGGATTTTTCTTTGTAAATGATAACTGATGTTTTGATGCTAAAATGAAATATCTGACTGAATTTAATATTACTACTTTGATCGTCGCAAACCACGACAGACAATTTACATTATGTGAATCTGTTGCGGAGCAGGGGGTCGGGATTCTTTGATTTTGCATTTTTTTATTTTGGCGTGGTTCGCTATTTTGGAATCTTTTTACCGTAAAAGTAAAGTATAGCGATTTAAGATAATGTTGTGAACGTAATGTTTAATTGTTTTTCTTCTTGAAGAGGGACTGAATCCCCCTTCCCCCACCCCACCTCACTTTCACCCTTGTGTGATAAACGACTTGTCATAAAAGAATACAAGTTTAGCCTGTGTTTATCATGGCTAGATTCGGCAAGCTATATTTTGTACTTTGGATGCGTTCTCGCATACATTCCAGAAACACTTTTACATCACGATGGTCTGTCTTACTGTAAGTTTACTCTTTGTATTATTTATAACTTAAAAATAATTCATAGGTACCCGGCCTGTCAAAGTTTATAATGATACTGTCAAAAATCTAACAAATTGACAGCCAATTTGATGAACCAGCAGCTACATAGTCACGTGACAAATTCGCCAGGCTGGTACGTATCTTGCATTTTCTTATATTCACATTACGACATCCTGGATTTCTATTAGTTCAATCCACTTCAGAAGACGTAGAATTATTCTTTGCATTTCTCAATGAAACCGGTAGCCACGAAGAGCACGCGCTTCCTTGACGACGTCAACAGAGAACGAATAAAGCGGAGTAATTTAAATAAACAAAAATACATTTTACACGCTTTAAATCAGGACCCCAGCTTTTTTTTTAATGTAATATAAAATGTAGATATAAGAATTGAATGCATCATTTTGAAGTTTCATTGACGTATGAAAACATTGACCTAAGCTACCTCACTTCATTGAAAATGTGCTTCGGTCAACGCTTTAATACGTCAATGAAAATTCAAAAGAATGCATTCGATTCTCAATTCACGTCTTCATTCCCTCCCCAACCCGACGGCCATCATTCAGTATTTTTTTGACAACTTGTGGTAACCTTCGCCTGGACTTGACTAAAATATTCGTTACAATCATACACTACTGAAACTGAAAACAAACATGTGGGTATAGTATTTCTTTTATATTTAAGGCCTAGTACTTATAAGACCTAGTAACGTATGCAACTTCCGGAAGTGGCACTTGAAATCCGGAAGTACCTAGGTCATTACAAGAATAATATTTTAATGAATTGTTTAATATTCAGAGTTCATGTTGATGTTTTGAAACAAACTGAGTATCGTATTATTTACCAGGAAATGTTGACTATTGGGAAACCTCGTATTCATTATTTGTGAGATTTGTTTATTTCTCGAGAATTAAAAAGGCTGCTAGTTACAAATAGAGATGGCTGTTTTAATAACTTTACTACCATTATGGAAATGTGGAATCTACTTTGTCTTGGCAAGTGTTGTTGCCCTGGATATCAATATAACAGTGTTTGCTCCAAAGTTTCCGGAAACAAGACTGTTTGCTTTAGACAAAATTCAGATTGCAGTTGATATTGCGCGGGAAAATGTGGAATCCAGTTTCCTAAAAGGACTTGACGTCAAGATATCATTTGTAAATTCTAATGCAAGTGACGTAGACGCACCTCTTGCCGCGTTTAAGTTTATGAGCAGAGGTGTTCATTTATTTTTAGGACCAGTCTATGATTATGCTCTGGCGCCAGTCGCACGTTATGTGCAAATATGGAATGTACCGATTATCTCCCCTGGTGGTTTTGCTAATAATTTTCAGAGGAAAAACGACGCGTTCAAAACTTTAACCAGAATACACACAACTTTCAACAGCATGTCCGCCTGCCTTTGCAAAATGTTTAAAAAACACAAATGGACAAAAATTTTGGCAGTCAAAGAAATATTTGGCCGCGACGATATTTTTCATAGTTTCTGTGACCTAGCTATAACTGCTTTGTACCACGAGGTACATAACAATAACAGGCTATTTAATGAAAAAGTGGAATTTGAAAAGAAAGATATTTTTCGCGAGAAAACCGTAGAAAAGATGACTCTTGATGTTCTTAAAGAGAAAATAGGAAGGAATTATGCAGGTAAGTTATTGTTGGTAAAACAAGAAACTTACTTATACAACATAACTTGTAAACAAAGAAATTTTGAGGCCAAATATAGATTTTGAAAAAAAATAAGAACGATTAATTGAAAAGAATCCCTTGCATAATTTTATCTGTATAATCTCGCGATATCACCGCGAAACCTCGTCAGTCAAGTGATCGTTAAAACAGTCCCCTTGAAGTAATACTTGACATCGTTATAGTTTCTCGCAGACGACAATGGAATGTATAGGTTCAAAGGTCAACTGATGTCAACAAAATGAATGTTATGCCATGACATAGCTATTTGTGTCCATGGTTTACAGACGTATCATTTCAATATTTTTTGGAGGAGAGGGTAGGGACTCGATTTTCTTGTGCGGACACATCTTTTTTCCCACCTTTGAAAACATTTTTTTGTAAGACAGTAAATGGAAAAGGACGATTTTGAATAATACATTTTAATCCATCCCATCATCACCCTTCCCAATAAAAAAAGGTTGTTCCTTTATAAAGACTGCAGAACAGTTGTACATCTTATTGCTTGCATTCCAAAGAATTTGTGTGTTTCTTTAGGTATCCGACCCATAATTCAAGTCACGGTTCAATTTCATTTTTCGACAAAGAAATACAGCTTTATTCAATCAATGTATTGCCAATTAATGATACAAATAAAATATTTTGAGTCAATGTATACATTTCTGAGGAAAAAAAGTTAGTAACTCAAATAGTATTTCCGATGTTTGCCGGAAATTACCGAGGTCTGCTCCATTGAAATACAATGGACATCCGGGACATCAAATATGATCACGTGGTCAATTATGGTCCGGATACCTTAAATTACACGTTAGATGACGGTAGGATGTGGAGACATTTTTTTTCTATTTTACCAAAATATTTTACATTGGCTTATTGACCATAACATGTGTCGAGTACACTTAAAAATACGGGAAGGGAAACGCACATACATTTTGTTTTGCCCTAATCATCGTATATTTACACGTAGGCATAATCCCCATGGTAGTTGTCATCGAGATATACCATTGGTGTATCATTATCTCTTCTGTGGAATCAGACTGAAATATTCGTTTCATGAATATTCAACAGATCGGTCTAACCAATCAAAATGCCGATTATCAACGAGTAATTCTGTTTTTATGCGATTTTATCAAGATTGAGATAAAGAACAGTCTATAGAAGTATTGCTGTGAATGGTTAATAAATAGGGATGTGTATTGCTGAAAACACAACGGCCTCAAACAGATTTTACATTTCTTTACTCAAGAAGTTACAAGCGCAGGCGCAGCCTTATGACGTGTTTGCCAAAACACCAGGGGAGATAATCGGTAGATTCCGTATTAAATTTTGCACATAGATTCGTAAAATCCAAGAGATGCAGTTTAACAGATATATAATTAAAACTCATAAAGTAAATTAGTTTTATGTCCAAATGTCCATTTTATGATGGTAATTACTTCTGTTCCTTTGTTCTACAGATGATCACGATCTTGTTTTGAACCATTAAGTACAGCAACAGAGAGACATCAATCCACTTCTATTTACTTTAATTAAAATCGTTAATTAAACTTATTAAATTCAGTAACCTGTTGTGTTTCTTGCCGCGTAAAGCGTATCACCATATACTTATACATATGCGAAGCACACTATGCACTATCATTCGGGTCTTTTACGGACACCTTGTTTTCTTCGCTACATAACTGGCCTGTAATTAATTATACAGAAGCCGTCAAAAAGCCAGAAAAATGAGCTATTTCAATAGTTCGTCGGATCCATCTACATCTGTCATTGTTACATGTAGCTAAGAAAACTTCCAGTACCGTAGCCTGCATCTTTTTGTCTTTTCTTGTCATGTCTTCCTCCCGACCATTCAGTTATTTTCGGACAGCATCCTAGATCTCAAGGTCTTGACTGTCTCCCGACCATTCAGTTATTTTCGGACAGCATCCTAGATCTCAAGGTCTTGACTGTCTCCCGACCATTCAGTTATTTTCGGACAGCATCCTAGATCTCAAGGTCTTGACTGTCTCCCGACCATTCAGTTATTTTCGGACAGCATCCTAGATCTCAAGGTCTTGACTGTCTCCCGACCATTCAGTTATTTTCGGACAGCATCCTAGATCTCAAGGTCTTGACTGTCTCCCGACCATTCAGTTATTTTCGGACAGCATCCTAGATCTCAAGGTCTTGACTGTCTCCCGACCATTCAGTTATTTTCGGACAGCATCCTAGATCTCAAGGTCTTGACTGTCGTCCGACCATTCAGTTATTTTCGGACAGCATCCTAGATCTCAAGGTCTTGACTGTAGAATATTAAACACATATTCATCACTTTTATAAACTACCGAAATTGAAAACAACATTTGAGTGATAGTATTCCTATGTACTTAAGGTTTAGTACTTAAAGGTCTCGTAATGTATGCAAATTCCGGAAGTGGCACTTGAAAACCGGAAGTACCTAGGTCACTACATGTATGATATCTGTGTTGTTAACCTCTTATGAATCATTTAATATTGGGTGTTTATTTTGATGTTATGAAGCAGTCTGAGTATTATATTTTGCATTTTTTCCGGAAATGTTGACCATTATTGGTGAGATTTGTTTATTTCTTAAGAATTAAAAGGCTGCTAGTTACAAATAGAGATGGCTGTTTTAGTAACTTTACTACCATTATGGAAATGTGGAATCTACTTTGTCTTGGCAAGTGTTGTTGCCCTGGATATCAATATAACAGTGTTTGCTCCAAAGTTTCCGGAAACAAGACTGTTTGCTTTAGACAAAATTCAGACTGCAGTTGATATTGCGCGGGAAACTGTGGAATCCAGTTTATTGAAGGGACTTGACGTCAAGATATCATTTGTAAATTCTAATGCAAGCGACGTCGACACACCTGTTGCCGCGTTTGAGTTTATGAGCAAGGGTGTTCATTTGTTTCTAGGACCAGTCTATGATTACGCTCTGGCGCCAGTGGCACGTTATGTGCAAATATGGAATGTACCGATTATCTCCCCTGGTGGATTTGCTCATGGTTTTCAGAGTAAAAACGACGCTTTCAAAACTTTAACCAGAATACACACAACTTTCAACAGCATGTCCGCTTTTATTTACATAATACTTAAAAATAACAAATGGGCAAAAGTGTTTACCGTCAAGGAAAATTTCGGGCGCGACGATATTTTCCAAAATTTCTGTGGGTTAGCAATTGATGCGGTACATCAGGAAATATACAACTATGACAGACTTTACAACGAGAAAGTGAAATTTGAACCATATGAAATTCTGCGCGCCCCCAGAGAAAAGATGACTCTTGGTGTTTTAGAGAAAATTGGCAAGAATTTCGCAGGTAAGAAATAAGTTGATGTTTTAAATTTTGCGAACGTTCTATTTTAAGTAAGACCTTGAACTTGACCTCCTTGTAGACAAAGAAATCTCATTCGTAATTCAACATATAAATTAAGAAATATGGTAAAAGTGCTTACAAAATTTGATTTTATCTGTAACCAGAAATCTCGCGATGTCATCGTTTAAAAGTGATGATGTTTCGCGAAGAGATGAAGTTAACTTCCGGTAGCAGTTCGCGGGCATTAAGGTTCAATAGGTCAATATAATGATTTATCATAACTTGTGTGCATTTGTTGTAGACTAAACATCGTCATTTTCGCGGCCGAGGGGGGGGGGGGGATTGGTTTAGATTTTATTTTTGAGGGCAGATCTTTTCTCCTACCTAAGAAGATAAATTTTAACAAACAAATATAAAAACATAAACGTAAAAATGTTATTTTGAAGTTGATTGTTTTGTAAAAACCACCACATTACACCCCCCTTTTTTATCCTGCCAGCAGTGTAAGAGGTAACTTATAACGTGTTTTATAAAGATGGAATTCAATACTTTTCCATTGTCCGAAATACTAAGATATAAGAAAAAATTAGACAATAATATTAAAAATAGTTATGAAAATGATATCAATAATATATAAATATAATGTCTTCTTGGAGTCATTTGCAGTTTGTTGTTCAATTTCTTAAAAAGTCTTTAGTACTGAGGAAAGTTGACTTGAAGATTGCAGGATTCTACTATATTATTTAATTTTTGTTTATATATGCCTTCAACCGCTCACGGGGTATAACTGTGCTTTAATAATAAATTAATAAATTCAAAAATATTTATCACCTATAAAAATTCATATAGGGGGCATAATACATTATAGCCTTAATTTTGTGAAAATAGAAAAAAAGTAAAGATTTTCAAGAAATCTAATTTGTTTCGACCTTTCATTTCAATGTTTTGTTAATACTACACAATTTAACACCAATTCTCCATAATTTTTTTTAAGGATCAAAGGATTTCCATATATAGAATGAGACATGACATGTCTCAGATTTTGCTGATTTTCATTTTAGAAGTTGAAATTGACCATTGGATCACAAAATAAATATTGTTTGTTATGATTTGAGTACGGTTGCCATGGTAACCGTGGCGGCCATTTCGGGCCGATTAAAATACAGTAGGGCAATATTCAAATCCCAATTTTTCAGGGGAAAATCAATTCATAATCAATAGAATTTTTTTTATTTGCTTAATTCAATATTTCATCGAAACCGGTAGAGTGCGCTCGACTCCAATCTTAAATAAAAGGATTGCCAGTTTTCCCACCAAAGGTTTGGGGTTTTCTCCGGCTTTCTTCCAGAAATAAAAAGTGGCGTTAATCACCTATTAAACAAACAAAAACAAATGCATTCTTTAGAGATTAGAAGTACTACAACCCTAAGTATTGGCAACTTCGTAAGAATTATGTCAATATTTGACATAATAATTAATAGCAACTATAATCATTGTCAAAACCACATATACAAGTACACACGTTCTATTATTTAAATAGTAAAGGCCGAGATCTTCCGAACACATTAGGGAACTCTAATGGTGAATTTGACTGAAACTTAATTTGCTAAACAAATTACTGTCTGACGTTACAGATCAGTAAATTACGACTGAATGTCTCTCTGTTCGTTATCGTGTTCCGAAGGGACCCGCTAGACAAAGAAAGGTGTTTATGAAATATCTGGATCATTTATCTAGTTCCTACCCAATTAGCTTTATATTTTAATGTTCAAGAATCGTACATGTTCTTGTCTGAGGTGGGGAACGCAGGACGTTGTGATTTTGTTACGCGTTTAGACAGAATATGTTTACATTTTTTATAATAATGAGATAGGGGATTCGAAGCAGTAGAAACCTGTATTAAACGGCATTTGAAGCCAAATTATCGCAGACATACGTACAAGACTAGTGGTTGGTTGGCCAATACATAAACAATATTCACCTGTTTCGCGGCCATTACAAATAAACATACAATAATGTATCAATATTGTGTTTATTCTGCAACCCTAAATTACATTTAACACTGGTGGAAAACGTGAAAAAAGTACACATCTAGACGCTTTCTGAAATTTTCGGCGCGTTTTATAGTGATAGCCTGACGTAACAAATTTTTGTCTTCGGCAACACGTCGTAAACCAGAACTGAATACTATGTATCGTAAGAAGCGAGGACAAATGCACCAGGAGACTTTGCAATAAATAAAAAAATGGTTCTGCTTCCTTCATTGTACAGCAAATGACCTACTTGGAAATGGGAGTAAAGAAGGTAGAATTTCTGCCACTATAATAATATATCTGTTTTCCTACCGATTGAATTATTTTTAAAGGAAACGAAAGTATTTTCCATCCATCTAACAGTATATAGGAAAATAATATTTAAAACTTTAACCGGAAATGTGACGGAGAGGAATGGGCGATCTTTGCGCAAAGGTTTCTGAGTATCCTACGTCAACCACAATCAACTCTGCCATACCATTGGTTGACATTGTGAGAGATATCTCTCATGGAGGATAAGCTTCGAGTATAAACGCAGTAATTTCAATGTAAAACTGTATCAAAAGTGCATAAAAAGACTTTATAAAAATAAAATAAGATCTCGTGTATTATTTTACAAACATCGTTCTTTGTTTACAAACGTCACGGGCAGACGACAAATGTAGTCCCGCAGTAAATGGAGGATGACGTGTGGCAGAGGTTATATCTGGGAACCAGTTATGTTCTCTGTGCCGGAGAGTGAGAAATGGGGATTTTATCTGGCCAATATATATTGTTTCATTTCTCCTTTTGACTTTTGCACCCTTATTTCCGTTCGATCCGGTTCCTAATGAACCGTTTTGAGATTTTGAGATTTTTTAAACTCGGGATTGTATAACTACATGATTAACATGTTTCCCGTCTTATCATATGATGGTATTTCACGGCTTTTGCTGCTAGAATCGTTTATATTAGTATCTCCATACATGTTGTGAAACAACTTCACTTTCATTTTCAATTTCGGACGTTATCCATAGATCTAATGCCCAAAATAACCGACTGTCACTATAGGTTTTCAGACAAATTGCGATTTCCTTTGATAAAGCTCGTTCAACTTTTATGTTATTTTATTTAACAGATATCAAACATAGTTTATCAAATAAATTCAATATGAATCTAACTTCTCTACTAAGCAGTCAAAATTAATGTTATTTTAAGTCTCGCGTAGTCTCATCTTCTTGCAGTAAAAAATCAAATTCTATTATCAGAGTCATTAGGGCGTTTGCAATAATGACATTGAATAAAATCACTATAAACATTTATTTTGGTAAATTTGTTTATGTTCACGAAGCAATCAATATCCATTATACTAATGATTAATAAAAATACTGTGTGTTCTGTTAAATATCAGTACTTTTAGAGACGGTGAAGTACAAAATAGAGCTAGTAAAGAGTTTACTAGACTATGAAGTAAATAATTACTTTTTTTCGAGAACAAGAAGTAAATACATACTTTGAAGTTTGATTTCAATCTCGGCGCAGAGGGTACTGTGTGTTCTACGTCAACTAAATCAAACCACACAAAAGTGTATAAATGCACTAAATAAATATATCACGCAGACGACAATTATAGTCTCGCAGTAAACGGGGATGACGTGGGATAAGTTCTCCGTGAATTGGTCAAGGACTCTGTCTGAGTATTGTTAGTCCCTTACGGTACAGAGCAGCCAGATAAAGTTTGTTTTATTTTTGTGACTCATAATTTCTATGATTTTATTCACCACGCTTCGATACAAAGTCTAAAATACACTAATGTTTAATCTTCTGTTTCCTGGAATATTCCCTTTTCTAGACATCGTACAAGCTATCGCTGTGAATTTCTTTTCCGTATTTATTTTTGTATGAATAATCATGTTCTAGTTTTGCCCTCTTACCGTGCACTTGATCAATCGCATAGTTTTCGACCATGTTTTTGATGACGTTCAAGATCGCTTTATCGTTGTGCTGTAGCGTTTAGTTTTCGTAATTAGCTAATTAAAGATAATCAAAGATGAAGAAAAATGACCATCGCCGTTTGCCGGCAGCCATTTTGTTCCTAAAGTGTTATCACTGACCACATACTTCATTGTTGACTGCTTAGCTTTTTTTCTCTAATTACAGTAAAGACTAAAAATATTTAATGGTATTTGCGTATTATATACAAGGTCAGATATTAACTTATCGTGTAGGTGGCATGTGATGGGCGCATTAAATTGTTATTGTCTTGGCGAAAAAACGCAAGAAATGCCTGGATTTGTAATTACTCCGTTGTCTGTCCTGGTTGACAGATTGGTTTCCTTGTTTTGTCTTCACAAATAAATTCACTTTTAGCGGAAAAATCATACTTGAGGTCATATCGATGTTGCATTAGATCTGTATGATTGCTAATGCCTTGTTCCCTAACATTTTCGTCACCTTTCATATTTATTATTTCATATTTTAAGTCATATACGATTTAAAATTTGGCGGGAAGCGGGTCCCTCTTGACTTTTCTTAGGATTTGTACAGACAAGCTTGTCTCTGTTTAAAAAATAAGAAATATTTCATTTTAGTCATCTGTGTAATGAAAAGATAGTTCGGGTCAATGTGCGAAAACGCTTGTGGTTAATAAACGCGACCTACTAACATCCTTAAACAGTTTGCTTAAATCTTATATTATATATACTTATTATTAGACGAGCGAATTATAAACTTTTGGCAGTTGATGTTAAAAGGTTAATTACACTAATGTAAAAATTCCCCGATTTTTCATCAAAACGTCATATTTTCTATTAGAAATAATGGATATTAAATTAATTTGTATTGATTGTAAGAGTCGAAGTCATTGTGCGGAACGTTAGATATCAGAATACACAAAATCTTAGTGGAGCGATTAAATATCAGAATCGGATTCGGAATTGTAAGGAAATTGTTTTCCCGGTAAAAACGTTAGTGTCCCACAAGGGTTTCTTCTCTTCTAACTTAAGTCCGTTACTGTTGTAGAGAAAAGGATCACATGCTTAAGGTATCCGACCTATAATTGAAGTTACCGTTTAATTTTATTTTTCGACCAATAAATACATCTAGTTATTATTTAAAATTATTGATACACAATATATTGTTTTACAATGTCACCAAAAGCAGTAAAAAAGTTAGTTACTCGTGTAATATTTCCGATGTTTTCCGAACATTACCGAGGTCTGCTCCATTAAAAATCAATGGACTTCCGGGACGTGGGCTTTGATCACGTGGTCAATTGTGGTCCGGAGACCTCAAAAATACGGACCAGCAGTAAAGTTCTTGGACGAATGAAGTTTGCAAACGTTGTCAAACTTTTTCTACTTGGCTGAATTAATTTTTGTTTGTTTGTGTGTTATTTAGTCACCTTTAGCAATTTTTAAGATTAACCATCGCGTTAAGTTTTTATCTTGGCAGAAAGCCAAAATCCCCTGTGAAACTCTTCGGTTGAAAAAGTGGCAATCAACTGAGCACATGTACGTGAACTTTTAACGTTTAATATACACTTTACACGTATTATGTGGCAATTAGCGGCCACAATAAAAATCAGCTCCTCCTTTACATCTAAGTAAGACATTCAGATTTATTCAGTATGATTTTCTACAAATATAATCTTTGCTAGCTTAAAACGTTCATACGATTCATGAAGAGATTAAAATTATCATAAGCCAAAAAAATGAAATACTTTTGTAACTAAGAAAATCGTGTAAGATAAAGGACATGTTTTCATAGTGATTTTCCTATATGCAGTACTGTCAAAAGAATTGCTTTTATTTTCAGTGACTTAATATTTTTAAGCTGAGATTAAGCTTTTCACGACGTTGTCAGTTTTTCACTTAAACCACAGAAAGCCTTATATAACTTTACCACAACACGTCAAGAAATGGGACAGATATTGACGTTATTTGCGTCATTTTGAATTAGAACATTTTTTAAATACATGTCTCTGGTTTTCAAAGGATTGTCTGTTGAAGAGTACATTCTAGCAAAATTTTCACATATTATGCGATTGGCGGTTTGTCTCATTTCGGAACTTCTAGTTTGCTTTCATCCGCTTTAATTTCTTTGTGTCACGTTGGAACTCCTCGTTTGCTTTCATCCACGTACTTCAACACGATCAATTTCTTTGTGTCACGTTGGAACTCCTCGTTTGCTTTCATACACGTACTTCAACACGATCAATTTCTTTGTGTCACGTTGGAACTCCTCGTTTGCTTTCCTCCTCTTTAACACAATCAATTTTAAATTCTTTGTCTCATTTTGGAACTCCTCGTGTGTTTTCATCCAGTACAACACAATCAATTTCTTTGTTTGCTCTAACCCACTTCAATACAATACATTTCTTTTTTCTTATTTTTGAACTCCTCGTTTGCTTTCATCCGCTTCAAAGCACAATCAATTTCTTTGTCCATTGACTCCTAATTTTCAAATAGATATATCTGAAAACCGTTCGTCTTTCAGTTTTATTATATATCTCTAATTTTCCATGAAATGTTTCTAGAAAATCTTAATTATTGACCCCAGATTTTTTAATTTTCTTTGACATCGTTCTGTAACATTTTGGCGTGGAATGACGTGGGTAATAATAAGGTCCGGACAGGGGAAGGAATTAATTTTTAATTCAGTTTCAGATAATTAAATTACAGTTTGTATTTTCATAGCTTCTTTTATTACTGCGATAGACCAGTTAACTAGAAGGCCGGTTTTATTATTTCTATTTGCAACTTTTCATGTTCTTTTTGAGAAGTGGGGAGTTAGTCTTTTGGGGGGGGGGAATAAGATGTTTGCTGAAATAGGATAAATGTGATGAAAAAAATATGTTTAGCTGCTTCAAATTATCCGCTTTTCCTTTAAGCTCGTAGTTAATTTTGTATCCCAGCCCCCCTTCTCCCCGATAAAAAAATGTTGGGTTCGTCTCTTAATTCTACCTTTAAGGAATTCACCACCAATCACTACTAAGTCACGTTGTATTGGATATTTCCCCAAACAGACCCCATGTTAGTCTGACAGCTTCTAATTAGTAGAAAGAGTGTGATTACTGGTCCTATTGCTTTAATGATTTCTCAATAGAACCAGTCACAAACCATTATACTGGTGACCTTCAGTTACTGATTGAAGGAAACAGGAAGACTAAATGTTGGAATGTTTGTCACGTGATTGATCTTCTATATTCTTGTGACATTCACCCGTTAGCATACGTACAGCAACAATAAACGTTAGTAGTCAGAAGCAATTTTCCCCCAGATGGAGCTGTTTTAACGGAAATCGTAGACTTGCCACAAGTCCCTTTAAATTGTTTGGTATTAAAGAGATACATCTTATTATCAATATACCTTCTACTGTACACAGGCGGACAAAGCTTTTGAACTCATGTGGAAAGTGTATGAAATGTTGATTATAAAGATGTATCTCTCTAATACCAAAAATAAAAGAACTTGTGGCAAGTCTAGGAAAATAGTTGTATGACTGGTTACATAAGTTGATCGCTGGTACCAGGTTAATATTTGCAAGCAATTTTCCCGCTCATAACAGTGCAAGTCTCGCGTAGTCTCGGGTTGGCTATAAGAATATAACAAAGCAAAATGGCGGTTTACAGTCTTCATTAGATTGTGGTGTCGTGTGGCTATGTGGTTCTCTTAATTGTGAACGGCTACATGTGATTAACGGGTTCTCTAAATTCTTAACAGTACCATACAGGTGTCGTATGGTTTTTAGTATTGCTATACACATACCAACCGATAACATAAGATATAAGAAAACTGAATCTAAAACCTGTGTGCAGTGACACATGACATAAAGGTGAAACTCAAAGAACAACGAAAAACCGCAAGAAATTAAAAAAACACACAAATGCACTCAGCTGCCCCGGACGAGTAAGCATTGCCTCGTATTGAAAAGTATTAAAGTATTTTTGAAGCTTTTGCTTAGTTTAGCTAATACAAATATAGACGGATTATAATGTCAAGGTAAGAACACAGGAGAGCCTAGCTGTGAAGTCAAACAAACTTTATTTTATTTGGTGTGTTGTACATACAATTATATACTGAAATACTCTCGTTGTTTATGGAAAGGTAAATATTTACCTTTGCTAATAAAACATGATCAGAGCTATTGGCATAAGACTGACACGTGATTTTTTTATTACGAAAGTAATAACACATGTGTGTTTGTTTGTATACCGCATACAAAACATTGAAAATAAATTATTATAAATTAATGATTTTCACCTAAAACACGATTATAGAATTAACAGAATTATAGCAGAAAGTTGTTTGATCTTGGGGCGTGGATTTTTTGTATTCTGGTTAAAAATTACAAAATAAAAACGAGAACACGACACACAGTGGCGCAAACTCGACATACAGTGGCGCTGACTCGACATATAGTGGCGCAGACTCGGCATACAGTAGTGCTGACTCGCTATACAATAGCGCAGACTTGACATACATTGGCACTGACTCGACATACATTGGCGCTGACTCAACATGCATTGGCTCTGAGTCGACATACAGTGTCGCAGTTTTGACATACAGTGGCACAGACCCGACATCCAGTGTCGCTGACACGACATCAGTGGAGCTGACTCGACATACAGTAGCGCGGACTCGACATACACTGGCGCAGAATAGACATAAAGTGACGAAAAGGCTAAAAATATTGGAAGGCCAAAAATGAAATTTCATGCCAACATTTAGGAAAAGCTATGCTAAAATATGGCGAAGGCCATCTACAACTTTTGGTATAAATTAATACATTTCCGCAATGCCAGTCAAACTATATTTCAGCAATGTCGGCGAATGGATACGATGATCAGATTTTGTTTCAGTGACTTCAAAATTGCCCACTTTGAAGGCCTATACAGTATACTACAGGTCGCATTGTTTAAGTCTAATTTAGCTAACAGTAGAGTCTGGTGTCAAATATCATAATCTCATTACCTGATCGTGATGATAATGTGATTAGAGAAAATACCCTACAATATCAGAGTAAAGATTGAATCAGGCGGAAGTCGTTCAAGACTTCATCTTTTTCTTCATTGCAGTCATTATTAAATTATAGATTATTGTATTTGTCATTTTTTGTTGTTTGTCAAAACCACTTAGTTAAAAGTATTGACGGTATAACCCTTAGACTAAAGATTTTATCATAATATGTGTTCGCAAAGCGCATTCATGAAAACATTACTAAACATGTTTTATAAAAGATGTATTTTCCCCACACTTAAATACAAATCGTTTTAATAGCAAAATAAATTAATTTTATAAACAAAAACACAAAAATTGAATAAAAACAGGGGGTGGACAATTAAGGCTATATTTGTTGTTTACACAAATATCGGACTGTTTAGTACGTGTTAATTTTGACAAGGATTGCCAGTTTACCTACCGCAGAACGGGGGTTTTCTCCGGGTACTCCGGCTTCCTCCCCCAATAAAAACTGGACGCCATGATATAGCTGAAAATTAAAATTGGTGAAAGTGGCGTTAAACAAGAAAGGAGAGAGAGAGAGAGAGATAGAGAGTACGTGTTAATTAAGCTGTAATGACCGATGAATTAGTCGTTACTTCCATGTACGGATGTAACTTTTCTGCTTTGAAAATTATTTGATTAAGTTGACAATAGACATAATAAGCAGATTAATTGGTAATTACTATAACTAAACGTTTTTTATTTAGCAAAAAAAGAACACACCCTTGTACGCTAAAGGTGAATTGTTGCTTTGTTATGTCAGGTTTTAGTGTAATGCAATGACAAGGTACTTTATAAAACATGGAATACTTGATGGTTCATCTAAAGACTTAACATCCGGTAACATTTTGACTTGAAAACATTAGCACTTGAAACTATGGAGTAGCATGTTTGTATACAAAAGTTGATACAATGGTAAGACTTCCAATTGAACCCCGCCCCCCCCAATAAAAAACGCAATGCATTAGACTATCACAAGATACATGGAGTTCACATAGCGCGCACTTGCCCAAGTGGCAAAGCATGACTGTGTCCACTGTGGGGTTCACCAGTGGCTGCCACCCAGTGCCAAATTCTTTTATTTACGTTCGAAATAATGCATTTTCGTGGGGGGTTCAAATGGAAATCTTTCCGATACAATGATCATATTCTTCTTCGAAGACAACAAAATTAGGTCTTTATCGCGTATAGGAACTGACACTCTCTTAACATGTTACCAATATGGTGGTTACACCTTCCGTATTATTACATTACAGCCCCAACGAAAGGACCTCTGTTATCCGCTAACATGGGACGATAGAAATAATTTCTTACGAAGTTTTTAACACTTTGTTCGTTAAAAGAACGTAATTTTTTTTAAATACAATGGTTTCAAGTAATTATTCTAAACATTCTAAAACTTTAATTCGTGCAAATCACGCAACTGTTTTACCTGGGTATGTTGATAAAAAAGGGAGACAATTCCATTCTATTATTCTAGAGCAGAAAACCTCCTATAACTTGGAGATAACTACATGTATTAACATGATCTGCTTAACTATATATCATATGAATTTACAGTTCTGTATAAATTTTAATAATGAACCAATATCAGAGAACTGGTTCCCAGATATAACTTCTGCACACGTCATTCCCGTTTACTAAGGGACTACATTTGTCATCTGCCCGTGACCTTTGTAAACAAAGAATGTAAAATAATATACAAGATCTTATTTATTTTTATTTATACACGTTTGATACAGTTTTAATTTAAAATTCCTGCTTTGTGCGCGAAGTCTATCCGCCATTAGAGATATATCATGTCGTCAACCATTGGTGTGGCAGAGGTGATTGTAGTCGACGTAGGATACCCAGAATCCTTTGCGTGGAGATTGATCAGGATACCCAGAATCCTTTGCACGGAGATTGATTACCAAGGTCCATTTTGATCAGACCAGTAAACATATGTCATTACTCTTTGAAACGCCTGTACATACCTGTAAAGAAAATTTATTAAGTCTAAAAATAGATTTGTCAAATTGAGACAAAAAATGTTTTGCATTCGTATCCGATTTATAAAACATTATATTACCTTGGCGACCAATAATAAATCGGCAAACAAAAATTTAAGACTTGATGGAAGTTTTTGAATTGATGTCGCTTTGAAATTAATCAACGCACATGCACATGGCTTTTGAATTCTGCAATTAACTTCTAACTTGTCTGTATGGCGTGCGTACTCATAATTGTCGCGTTTAACGAATCTGTGCAAATGGACACTAAACCATGAGGGCGGTGATGAGGGATTATTACCGTCTCTCTTCTTGTTGATATAATATCACTACGCGATGTATAATTTTACAAGTTTTACAAGGCAAAGGTCCTCATCACAATGATCGACAACATGGAACAAAAATCTATGACAAACATCTGTTAACGTGCAAAGTCACGCTGTTTGAATGACAGTCTTCCTATAATTAAAACTTTTTGTGGGACTATAATCCGTTTTTCAAATCTTCACTTCAACAGAAAATGTCAATATGCCCATATGATATCGTTTTTGAACTGTGCAGAGTAACTATTAACCTGTTTTAACGATATTACATTGTTAATGCAAATTTGTAAAGGAAAAAGAAGATGTAATTTAATTATTATCGAGTTTGGTGATATATAGAATGTCTTCTTTTATTGAGCAACCTTTATTTTCCGTCTACTGAAAATTTGCAGCTCGGATTGACACATGGTTTCGAAAATTCATATAAGTAATTGAGAAAAAAGGGTGGGACGGGGACGGGGAGCACTGAAGCATTAGCATAACAATTTTCTGTTCATCTGGTGACAAAAAAAAATGCGTTTTACAAAACCTCCAGACCCCACTTTAAAACTCCTTTCGTTTTTTCGTTTTCTTGCAGAGTAAAGGTAGTTTGGATTTTGTTTTTATTTGTTTGGTGTTAAACGCCACTTTCAGCATTTTCTTTCACCTATAACTGCGGATGTGTTTGGTGTTAAACGCCACTTTCAGCATTTTCTTTCACCTATAACTGCGGATGTGTTTGGTGTTAAACGCCACTTTCAGCATTTTCTTTCACCTATAACTGCGGACGTGTTTGGTGTTAAACGCCACTTTCAGCATTTTCTTTCACCTATAACTGCGGATGTGTTTGGTGTTAAACGCCACTTTCAGCATTTTCTTTCACCTATAACTGCGGATGTATTTGGTGTTAAACGCCACTTTCAGCATTTTCTTTCACCTATAACTGCGGATGTGTTTGGTGTTAAACGCCACTTTCAGCATTTTCTTTCACCTATAACTGCGGATGTATTTGGTGTTAAACGCCACTTTCAGCATTTTCTTTCACCTATAACTGCGGATGTGTTTGGTGTTAAACGCCACTTTCAGCATTTTCTTTCACCTATAACTGCGGATGTGTTTGGTGTTAAACGCCACTTTCAGCATTTTCTTTCACCTATAACTGCGGATGTGTTTGGTGTTAAACGCCACTTTCAGCATTTTCTTTCACCTATAACTGCGGATGTGTTTGGTGTTAAACGCCACTTTCAGCATTTTCTTTCACCTATAACTGCGGATGTATTTGGTGTTAAACGCCACTTTCAGCATTTTCTTTCACCTAGTACTGCGGATGTGTTTGGTGTTAAACGCCACTTTCAGCATTTTCTTTCACCTATAACTGCGGATGTATTTGGTGTTAAACGCCACTTTCAGCATTTTCTTTCACCTATAACTGCGGATGTGTTTGGTGTTAAACGCCACTTTCAGCATTTTCTTTCACCTATAACTGCGGATGTGTTTGGTGTTAAACGCCACTTTCAGCATTTTCTTTCACCTATAACTGCGGATGTGTTTGGTGTTACACGCCACTTTCAGCATTTTCTTTCACCTATAACTGCGGATGAAGTCGTTACTTATGATCTTTACATAGCATCCTAATATAATTTTCATAACAGGAAAAAATACTTAAGATTTGTCGTGGCGTGTACAAGGCTCAGCTTCTGGTGCGTCATGTGTATTGTTTCCTTGACAACCGGGTATGAAGTACGGTCAAAGACCGACGATTGTTTGTCACCAGTTGGGAGGTAATGACCTGTGATGTTAGGTTTGAACGGAAAACAGACAATACACGGTTTTTAACATAAAAATTTAATATGAATACCGATTGGGGCAATATATTAATATATTGATCAAAATAGTTCATGATACTGCTGGTCTATTGCCCGGAGCTCCGGTCGATAAATGAAGATAGTGCCCGGAAAACAATGCATGACAAATGGGGAAAGGAAATTTGTGAAGTGTAGTACTAAAATAATCAATGGGAAGCCATAAATTGTTACTTAAATAGATTAGGGCCCACACCTTTTCTTATTGGGGCACGTACATTTTAGTGTGGATATTTTTTTTCAAATTATTGGTCGTTGCAAATTAGCAAGAGATTTGTTTCTTCATTTAGACTGGCTTTTGGTTGAGAAAAGAGTTATTTCACGTTATTTTTTCAAATTTTAGATAAAAATTGTTTAGAAAAATTAATCCCTATTCCCCAATTTAAAACAAAATCGGTATCTTGGGGAAACAGAAAGTAATAAACAATTTTAAACGGTAAAACCTTAAAAAAAATTATCACCAGGCAGACTAAAGAATCGACTATGGATGCACTCTGGGATTTCGCATGCATTGACATTGTTTTGTTCTATAGAAGGCTCGTATTGTTGTTCTAATATTATCTAAGTTTATAAAGAACATGTATATACGATTTTTCTGTCTAGCATGTAAGAAACCATCGCCCTCATAAAAAAGAATATATTTTAAGATACCACCCCCATAAAAATGGTTGCTGCCTTAGGTGCAAGTCATGCTACACCAGTGTACAATATATATCAATATTAACCGTGTTTTATCCGAGATAGTAATATCGTCTGTTCTTTGAGGACAATAAGTCTTATATTGTATACTTGCAGAGCTGCAAATTTAATTAAGACACAAGACGTGTTTGGGATGTTTTGTCAGCGTGATAAGGCTGGGGGAAGATTGTAACATGTTTTCCAATATATATATGGTGTAGATTAAATTAATTGAATAGAATTCATACAATGAAACCTTCAGTTCAAATACAGAAGATATAACATCCTTCTGTAAAGTGCAGTCGATGAAAGTGTATTCTGATAATTGAATTCGTGATATTTCCTGGTCTGTTTCTGTCGACAGGTGGCGCCCGAGTCGTTGAAAGATTTCCATCTTTTATACCTTCATCATTTATTGCCGATTCGCAGAAAACCCCTTTGTAGTAACGTGAAATCGATTAGAAATTAACCTCTTTTAAGGGGATATAAGTTTAGATAGAATATTTGTTTTACAATTATTCTTTGTACGGAGTCAAAATAAAACATATACGAAAAAGAACAAAAAACAATGAAAGGTTTTTTTGTCGTAAGGCCTTTTGTCCTGGGACTGGTATAACTATGTTGATTTATATGTTCCTGTTTTGTCTGATTTGATTTTTTCCAAATTTAATTATACACAGTAAATTTAATATAATAGCACAGTTTAAGCTTCTGTAGCTACAGTTAACATAATATTTACACTTCTTAGCTACCGGAAGCTTTTAGTTCATACGTTAACTGTAACTAAAATGCTAAACTTCGCGTTAATGCAAATTATAAAGGCATATGCTTTCTTAGCCGTATCAGAGACATATAATTATATGTCTCTTGTCGTATCTCATGAATTCGCTTATAGTCCGAAATTTTAAGCTACCGGAAGTTTCCCTTCGGAAGCCTTTTTTTTTTGCTATGGAAATCAAATACTAACTAAACGTGTTATGTAGATCGCCGTTACTTTGTCTCTTGAGAATTGATTGGAATAACCTAACGTTGACTCAGTTTACGGTATCTACCCTCAGTTATAACAAATCGATACTATTATAATTTAATTGTGGTTATTTTAATTTCATCAAATGCCTTTACTATTCATAAAGGTAGTTCACCTCAATACGAAAGAATTATTTCATTTTAAATGAACATTATCAATCTTTATTTACTTTCCACTTCCTTTGTTTTGATATAAATAGAACGATCTACTTCCTTGAAATCATTTGCGATGTGGAGAAATTGACATCCATATTTCCGAAAGAAATTCGGTAAAAGATTTAGCAGACAATACTATAAGCGGATGATAATCGTTAATTGTCAATTTATGCCTCAATCATTGAACAATGTATACGAATAATTTTTTTGTTTCCTTTGTTAATAATACATATGAACAAATGATCATGGAACTCCATTACAATAACGAGAAAAATAACTGTCTACGTCTCATGTGAATGTCTTCTTCCAGGTCCGCGTCCAAATGATGTAGTTTTCTTATGTTGTTTTCAGTTGAAACAGACAACTTTTTAGCTTCTTAACGACATTGCAATATAGAACACATATGTTCAATAGCTAACTGATCATAAATAAATTATCAAAAAAAAATTGATATATACAATGTGTAAAATATAAATTAAATGTATACTGTAATTAGAACAGAACTTGTAAGGTTAATTAAATTTATTCACCATTAAGATGCAGGGGGTGCCATATTATGTTTCACCCTAGGCTACTACCCCCACCCCACCCCACGCCCTCGACAACTGATAATTTAATTAATATTTACTTTTCACAAAGGAATCTCCCAATAAAATTTATTATTTTTTGTAAATAATTCTATATTTTACGTTTCGAATAATGCCGCAATAAGTAACTTGCCGACAAGTTCGCCTAGTGATTAAGCCAGTCCCGATTGGATCCATATTATACCGGGTACTTGCTACAAAACGTCATGTTTTTAAGGCTAGTAGACATAAATTGAATATTTCCTACAATCTGCATAATGTGTATTCCATCAATAAGATTTGTCTGCGGTATTTCGGTAAATGATTGTTGATTATGTCAAACGAGATAAATGTGGTATAGAATTCCCTGACAATGGTGATCTGTTTGTTTTCTTTTAAATTTGAGGAAATATGAGGTTTTAAATTACTGTTGACCCTGTGTGCATCTCAACTCTGTGAGAGTATTTACCGATTTTTAATGGTAAAAATATCACAATCTAACAAAATAATTATCTAGCACTTCATTTCTTTTGATACACTGACAAAGGGAATGAAATTAAATAGGGTCTGTTAACGATTATACGAAACAAACAAGGAGATATTGCAATACTATTTCTATTTTAAAAGATTTAAATCAAATAGCAAAATGATACTTCTACAAACTACTTATGAAGTGTTTGAATTACTTACAATATTGACATACAATTTTTAAGTTTTAGAATTTGGTGGTACATGCACTTAACATATACCTTAATTTTTTTAACACCTTGCTTGTTTAATACACTTCAGTGGTATACTTTAAAACTTTTTACTCAGTTAAATTTATTATCACTTCAAATCATCATGTCTAACACCTCCATTATTTCTGGATCCTGTTAGATCTGCTGAGCCAGTTATTTCTGGATCCTGTTAGATCTGCTGAGCCAGTTATTTCTGGATCCTGTTAGATCTGCTGAGCCAGTTTTACAGGGGTTACTCCGGCTTCCAACCCAAATAAAAATTGGACGCCACCAAAAACTGAAAACGTGCTAAAAGTGACGTAAACCACCATTCAGACAATCAGAAAAATCAGTCTGTTTTCCACCTTTCCCGATTTTCATTAGTTACCCTAATCAGCTACACGTGTCCTTGTAAGTCACGCGACCAACCATAACATTTATTAACTGTTTCCTCGAACAGCGTCTGTGTTGCCCTTATAACTGAACTGTTTCTCCTTTATCTATAGGCCTCGTGGCAACATTTCATCTCTCGGATCAAACAAAACAGCTGTTGCCCTCTGACCCAGTTACCATGTAATAACTATAATAATTTATCATGTTAATCTATACTGTCTGTGTATAACTATAGAAGCTGTAATTATATTAGATACTTGAAATATACATCTTAAAAATCGATGTATAAAAAAGTAATCTGCTGATCTGATTTCATTATACCACCTGGCAATGTTCTGTGCTGCCCGTGTAACGCTGCCACTGGGCAATGTTTTTATATCATTTTGGGCTGCCATGTAACGCAGTCACTGGGCACTGTTTGTATCATTCTGGGCTGTCCGTGTAACGCGGTACCTTGGCACTGTTTGAATCATTCTGGGCTGCCCGTGTAACGCCGCCAATGGGCACTGTTTTTATAATTCTGGGCTGCCCGTGTAACGCGGCCACTAGGCAATGTTTGTATCATTCTAGTCTGCCGTGTACCGCGGCCACTGGGCACTGTTTGTAGCATTTTGGGCTGTCTGTGTAACGCGGCAACTAGCCAATGTTTGAATCATTCTGTTCCGCACGTGTAACTCCGCCACTAGGCAATGTTTGTATCATTCTGGTCTGCCGTGTACCGCGGCCACTGGGCACTGTTTGTAGCATTTTGGGCTGTCTGTGTAACGCGGCCTATTGGCAATGTTTGTATCATTCTGGGCTGCCCGTTCCATGCGACCATTGAGCACTGTTTTCATCATTCTGGGGACTGTTTGTATTATTCTGGGCAGCCCGTGTAAAGTTGGCACTGAGCACTGTTTGTATCTTTCTGAGCCGCCCGTGTACCGCGGCCACTGGGCACTGTTTGTATAATTCTGTGCTGCCCGTGTACCACGGCCACTGAGCACTGTTTGTATCTTTCTGAGCCGCCCGTGTAACGCTGCCGTCGGGCACTATACTGGGCTGCCCGTGTAACGCAGTCACTGGCACTGTTTGTATCATTCTGGGCTGCCCGTGTAACGCGGCCACTAAGCAATGTTTGTATCATTCTGGGTTGCGCGTGTTCCGTACGGCCCTGGGCACTGTTTGTATCGTTCTGGGCTGCTCGTGTACCGCGGCCACTGGGCAATGTTTGTATCATTCTGGTCTGCCCGTGTACCGCGGCCACTGGGCACTGTTTGTATAATTCTGGGCTGCCCGTGTACCACGGCCACTGGGCACTGTTTGTATAATTCTGGGCTGCCCGTGTACCACGGCCACTGGGCACTGTTTGTATAATTCGGGTCTGCCCGTGTACCACGGCCACTGGGCACTGTTTGTATAATTCGGGGCTGCCCGTGTACCGCGGCCACTGGGCACTGTTTGTATCATTCTGTGGTTTTAACCGGATATTTCGGCTCTCCTTCAATGATGATATAAAATGTGCTAAAGTATAAACTCCAAACATTTGAAGTCTGAATGTTATAGTGAGGGAAGTCTGATTGTCAAAACGAATTGCTATTTACTAATCAGACCTGTAGAGTAGAATACTTTCTGAATACTGAACAATGGTGTGTCCTATGTATAACAGCATAAGAAATCTAAAAAAAATGAAATTTTTCGCTTGTACAATGAGATAATGCGGCCTAATTCTTATATAGATGTACATTAAAATTTTGTCTGTTCTCAAACACTGACAAAGACAAAACGAACACTTTACTTGTCACATTAGATCGGTCTGGAAGACGAGGCAAGTAAAACGGAAAAACTCTAATTGTCTTTGATTTCCAGTAGGTGAACGTTTTAGCTGTGCAATTTATTCTGTATCAAAGATTATCTTTATACATTAACGATATATTAAGACAAATAAAACGTATCGGTGACGCTAATTTAGAGACAATATAGGCGATACCGAAACGCCATAATTGACCATTGAAGCAATCTCCTAACTAACTTTATAAGCCATTTAGTGCTGTTTTAAGAGTTTATTGCGGGAACAACAATTTTTAGAGGGTGCAAGGGAGGTGGCTTTTGTAGAGGGTGCCAAAGGGAGGCTCTTGTAGAGTGTGCCAGAGGGATGGCCCTTGTAGAGGGTGTCAAGGGTGTGGCTCTAGTAGAGGGTGCTCTTATTCCTACACTTGTTTACAATAAAATGGAGCGTAAAATTATCTAAGAGCATATAGGTGAAGGGACGGATCTCAGAATTGCTTACAAATCGTTTTCGTCCCGGCTAAAACATAATATTTGTTTTCAGAAAAATTCTCCTTAAATATGAAAACAGTTGGTCCCCATGTGCATTTTAACACGCTCTTCAGAAGTAGAATAAACACCGATTTGAATTGAATTAATTTGTGACCCTCTGGTTCAGCTTACATTTTCACTACTTTACAAAGATTGTAGTATTTAAAAGCGCACGGATGATCTCGTCACACGTCACAACTGACATCCTCACTTAGCCAAAATATAGCTTTTAGTTCCGACAAAATTATCATCATAATGGCTCGAATGCAATTTTATGGTTTTTTTTTTTCAATAACATGTCTTTTACAATGAAGTTACGTAACAAAACTGGAATATTTCTCTGGTTGCACGAAAAGCACTTTTCGGAACATGCAATCGAATATGCAACGAGATTTCTCATGAAATCGGTAATGTTATTATATGTAATGTCCATGATATAAGGTGACGAAGTCTATTTAAGAAATAATTCACGGAGGCTGTGGGTTATCATTGTTTTACCACGGGGTGACCATTTATGTCGTATTATATTATCTCGAGCGATTAAGGTACTTTTATAATATTTTCGTACCTATAGAAAACATCGTTTTAACCATAAATGGCTGTAACACACAATATATTCCAACGGATAATTATAGCGCGTGTCGCTATTTATAAGATTAATACGTCATTCGCAATAGCTCTCCGGTGGGAGTTACAGTTTTTTAGTTGGAACACACAGTTGTGGTCTCAAAGCCTTTAAAGCACGTCATATTAGAATAATAGTTTGCAAACGAGTCATATAAACTATGACCACATTTTTGCGACTGTTAAATCTAAGACTAACGTCGACAACGTGTCAAGTGTAATCTTCATAACGCAAAACAACAATGTTTGGAACTATTGATTTTAATCTTTTTGATTTTGATCTTATTTTCCGACATGACTTCAGACCCGATTAGACTTTTCCCATAAGTTTTTTTTATACATGTAGCTTGTCTACTAAAGAACCAAATTACTGACAATTACACAGTATATAATATAAACTAATTCTCACCGGTCCCATTCAGAAACCTTATATAAATTCCGTAATTTAGCTTCCGGAATTGTTTAGGTTTTTCTCTCCACATAGGATTGTGTGCGTCTTGTGGAATTAATTTCGTTTGAAATGTAGATTTCGAAGAACATAATTTATTATCAAATTACCTCAAGCTTATCTCTGATATAAATATATACTGTTTTATGTTTAAAGTTTTTTGTATTATTTATATACTTCGAAAGATGAAACAGAATACATAAAACTTTAGTATATAAAACCTATGTAGGAAATTAAAAACGATTGAATAATTACACAACTTTGAAATAAAATATCGCGGGAGATCAAACTTAGACGCAAGCTGATATAATTTAAAAAAAGAAATTTTAACCTAGTCTTTTTTATTGTAGAAGGCTGTTTAATAATTCGAGAAACATCGGGTACACGTGCTCTTACAACTGAGTTCCTCAAATAGGGGATAGTGATTTAAGGAGGGGCTTCGGTGCCCAAGTGTTTAAGGTAGTTCGTCTACTTTTGATCACGTGGTCTTTCAAAACAGGTTGCGGGTTCGAATCTCACTGTGGACAGGATGCACTTCGACCCCAATCTTATTTGACAAGGATTGTCAGTTTTTCTACCGAAAATCGGGCCTTTTCTCCGTGTATTTCGTCTTTCTAAACTAAAAACTGTATCGCCATGATATAGCTGAATAATTGAAAGTGGCGTTAAACGCCATTCAAACAAACAAACCAACAGTAAATAAAGGTCACCATCTAAGGTTCATTAGACTTTACTTATCAGAATATTTTGATAAGAACATGCATTTTTTAGCTTATCTATGCAATGGCTACAGATTTCTAGGTTAGGGGTTATCCATATGTTTTAATCCACCCCGTTGTTATTTTTATAAAGTGGGGTTCATATTTTAAGGGAAATTGGATCACAGCCGGAGTATATAATCATTTTACCCGCCGGGGAATCAATAATGGGACCAGACCTATTAGGAAACAATGATTGTATTTATTTCAAGAGGTCTGAAGATTCAGATTTGACAATTTGGGGAATGTTTCCTTTAAAGAGTAAGTGAGAACCATGGTGGGTGCGGCTGAGTTGGGATTCCTTGTACGCATAGACCCATTGAATCGCATGGTGGTTTGGGATGAGCGGGGATTTCTTGTATGCACAGACCCATTGAAACTCATGGTGGGTGGGGATGAGCGGGGATTCCTTCTTTGCTCAGAAATACATTAAATTTTATAAGATTTTGTCATCAATAGAAAACGAATATTTTGTAACCGAAACTGACTGAGTCTAGATAGAAAGAAAAGTAGAAAAGTATTTCTACATCCGACTCCCCCCCCCCAACCCCCAGGGGCCGAAAAGAAAACAGTTGATACCAAACATTAAGTCTGTTTTAGTTTGTCATCATACAGGGCGACATCTGGTGATAACAAAGTACTATAACCAGTTAAGTCGATTATAGTAAACAAACATTTGTTATCTTTGACACCATGTTACTGCTGAATGTTAATTTCAAGAAGATATCAATTACATCTTGGTAATCGATGAACTACGAAGAATACATTTCACTTTTGTGACCGATTTGATATTTATTTTTGATCGTGAAGTGGAGTCGCTATGAATTACGTCTGACTAGTATAAATATTTACGATATGTCAATATTGAAGAGCCTCGTTATTCTTACACTTTCATAATTCCATATTATTAAAAAATTGCATTTCACTTTAAACACTATGTTTCCGGTATGTTACCCTCGCCCCCTCCCCCCCCCCCCCCCAAAAAAAAAAAACAACCGCAACTGACACATACCCTTTATATATATTAAGAATTAATTTATTTATGTCAAAGTATATGATACTTGAACCTGACCGCATTTTTGTGTGAGAGCCTAAGATTTTTGAGTCTCCAAATACACGAATAAATCGCAATGTACGGTCGTATGCGCGAACGGAAAATCACAGGCCAGAATAAGTATGATGTGTACCTTAAAACCAAATATAAATAAAAACTATAATGATATATTACCCTGCAGGCAATATTAACTAATGATATATTACCCTGCAGTCAATATTTACAGAATTTATTTTAATACGGTATACATATTACGTTTTCTTCATTATAGGGACCGTCCATTTTCTTATCAATGAATTTGAAACATATGTAAAATTAATGTCCTCTTCAAGTCATTTTGAAGTATGTTTCACTATTTATAAAAAAAAAGTCGTTAGTACTGAGGAAATTGGACACTGTTACTGCATGATTTGGATTTTATTTTAGTTAATAATGTCTTATAAAATTTTATATCTGTTTACTGTTTGTGTATAATTGTGTAACTGTATTGCCATCAACCCCTTGCGGTATAAATGTGCCACGTGAAATGTGCTAATAAATAAATATTACATAAATAAATAAATATTTAAATATCAATAATGGGAGTTGCTTTATTTAACAACATAAAAATACTTTACATTACTTTTCTGTCCAAAACATTTTTACTGCATCAAATCGTTCTTTTTTTTCAAACGATATTCTTAACATTTCTAAATGACCACCCCCCTTTTTTAATCGTTACACAATTGACAGACCCTGTAGGGTAGTATATCACGGAGATACCTGTGGTTATTATGAAAGTTATCGTTGCGTGTTCGGTGCATAATAAAACATAATATTGCTTGTTATGTAGGAGAATAAATTCTTTCAAAGGGCTTAGATATAATTTACGCGTTATTAAAAGGAATCAATTTCTTCAATGCACTGGCTCGATAAGGTATCATAAATACAAAGCTGAAGTATGGTTTTTATGGTATTTTCAACATACAACGACGTCCCCTAGTTTAATATAACACAATTCGATATTATGTGCAAAATTCTCAAACATTCCTGTTGTTAAAGAAATATGTGTTCGTTGAGGATTGAAGAGTAATATAGGCTTTTGTAGAATATCGGAATTGATTTTTGGATATTAAATTCGTATCTTACCTTAACTATCCAGGTGGGTTGACCTTTTTAAATTTCAGAATCCTTATCGAATTTTTTACTACAAATTTATATTTTCTTTATCTTTTTACATTCTGGTGTCTAAACAATTTTAAACGCAAACAAAAATAAGGACATTTAAATGTTTAATTATGAAGACGCAACTCGTTAACAAACATCTGTAACTAACGAATTAGCATACAATGCTTAAAATAAGTCTTAATTAGGGTCTTATTACAAATTTTAATTAGTGCATTTCACCTCGAAATATTTATATAATATTTATTTTTAAAATTTATTTTACAATATTGAATTATTTATAAGAAAATTTTGATCAACCAAACTGGCAAATGGTCACACATTTATTTTGATATAGTTAATTCTTACCTTGAACAGTATAAATCTCATTTTTTTAAAACGCCCAATCTACTCTGATAACTGTTTGATATGGATGCTCTTATCGTGGTTCCACTTATTAAGATATCTACGTTGATCTTGCGCTTTAAATCAAAAGTATGCCATCGTGACAACAAAGCTTATGACTGACCGTATCTAGAAGGACGATATTGTCTTCATAAACCGACACTCGTAGAATATATAACACAAACACACAACACAGAAAATTGGATTTATATTAACCCCAAGTTAACAGGAGATTGTTGCCATTCTGTTTGGTGTGAAACATTCTTTCAGACAACGAGTTAACGGTTTATTAAGTGGAACATGTGTTACAGTTTGCATTCAACAAACGGCTTTGACATGTCTGTGCCGTATCATTGTTTATCTTTTTCTTGAGGGAATAAAGTTGATGAAGCAATTAATAAATTAAAAACATTTTTGACTGAAAATTCTATTGATGCTCATATAAAAGTTTAATGTTATTCGGAAAAAGGATATAAAATACCATATTTTTCCGGATGTACGTACACTTGGAATTAATTTAGGACAACAATTAAAAAAAATTCCAAAACTTTCACGTGTTAAGTTAGCATAAAAGCATACTGCACTATCATAGAAGGAAGTTCTTTATTTATTTGTTTTAAACGACTGTGATTTTTGTTTTGGATTGAACTATTTTGGTAGCTTTATTGGAGTATAAAAGCGATTAGTTCATTGATAGTAGTCTATAATTGCGGATAATCTATCATGCTTCTCTGAAATTGAACCTTGTTTTCTATTTGCCTGCACAGTTATTTAAACGCAACAGTCTGTAAACGCTTACACGCAGTTTTAAACGTTTATAGGAATTTGATTTGCTGATTTTGTCATGCGTGATGAAGAAAAAAGTTTGTATTTCTGTTATGTACGTTTAAATAAGTCATCGATATAGTTCTTGTTCAAATGAGTTTATACACAACATATTTACATGTTTAAATAAACGTGAAGTGCATGATCAACAAAAAAGTTCATCTGTAAAAAATTTTAAAGATCGAATTTCGTAGGAGTGTGAGTCGACAATATTCAAGTATTGTTATAAAAGTGCATACGTATAACGTTTCGTCAAAGTGTTCAAAATGAATTCAGTGATGTCGCTAACTACAAAAGTGTTTAATTACTTGTGTATTTTAATTTGCATTGTTCAAGATGGAGTAGAGACTTTACCAACTGCGGTGCATATAACTGTCATGGTACCTACGTATCCAATTGATAGACTATTTTCGACGGCTAAAATAACACCCGCCATTGAACTTGGTATAGAATTTGTAAAAAATAACGACATCTTACCTTTAATCGCTATAAACACAACTTACGTTGATACTCAATGTAATACCGCTATTGCCCCCGTAGAGGCATTCCGGTTTATGAATGTGGGCACTAATATTTTATTTGGACCAGTTTGTGACTACAGCTTATCGCCGGTTGCACGGTATGCGCCATTTTGGAATATTTCTGTAATATCCCCAGGAGGATTATCCGAGGATTTTAAAAATAACCGTTTTTCGGAATATCAGACCCTAACTCGAATAGGTGCCGCTAGTTTTGATTCAGTGGCTTTTGCCACGATGAAATATATATCTAATCTAAATTGGAATAGAGCTTATCTTATTTCTGAGCGGTCCGTTTTTGGACTTATGTTTCGTTACTGGTATTTGCTTGGATCTACAGTATCACGAAGTCTGATAGATAAAGGAAAGGAATCGAAAGGAAAATTTGAATATGACCAAGAACTGTACGATCCGAACGACCCGAAAAGCATTGAAAGTATTGAAAAAATATTAGCACAGAAAATTGGAAATAAATATGCAGGTTAGTTTTTTTTCTTTTAAACATTTTAAAACCATTTGATTATATGCAATCTTGAAAGTAGTTACAATCAAGCGTCTAATTTAAATAATATGGCGTCTCAGAAAAAAAACAACAATATTAAGGTGTGTTGGGAAATGACATCATGTCGGAGGTGATCTTGAACGGCGGGAAGGTATGTGCATGGGCACAAAACTTGTTAGAATCTATACTCCACACTAAGAACATGTCTTACCCGTTTGTTGGTTTTGCAATATGTTTTTGAGACATAGCACTTGTCTTGGGCTCCGGGCCCATCATTATTAATCGTGTTCTAACTTTGTTGGTTGGGCTCCTGATTAAACTTAAATGGGGTCTGGGCTCTTAACGTAATTGCATGTGGAACCCGGATTATCACCACAAACTTGCATTAATTAATAATTGTAAGTAACTCCACAATTTTCTGTTGACGCTGTTAAACATGTGCTAATACATACGCATGTCCAGTTAGAATTCGACTTGTAAACACTTGGGCTGCGAGTTACGACAGGGTACGCTCGATTCCAACCGTAATTGACAAAGAGGTCGTCGGTTTTCACCTGGTACTTTGGCTTACTTCCATATTTCAGTGGGTGCCGGAATAAATGTAAAAGATGGCTGAACGTGGCGTAAATCTGTAAACAAACAAACAAACAAGCAAAACCAAGAAAGCTTAATTTGAATTACTCCGGGTAGCAAGATAGATCATGATAACACATTGATAAAAACGTTTTTTGTGGGGCGGGACTTCTTGGAAAACAATATTCTGACGGTCTTTACAAACCCCAGGCCCTCCAATGAGAAACAAAAAATAAAATATATATAATATGTATAAAAAGAAAGCAAACTTAAATATACACCTACAGATTCATCGCCTTTTGATAAATGTTGGGGAGCTGCGCTCTAAAATTACTATCGCAAATATGCGCTAAATAGGAAAACTAAATTTCAGGCAGTAAAAATATATTGACTGACCTTATCAAATAGAACAGAAATTATAGAATCTTTATTTTTGAATACAGTTTAACAAAAAAATACTATGGTTTTAACCATAAAACTGAATAAGAAAAACTCATCTTCAACGACAATATGTACATCAAGACCTTTAGATTTTGACAGGAAGTCAAACTCTTCATGATATAGCTAAAAACCATCGCTTGGTGTTAAACTCAGAAGCACTTAAGAGAACGTTTACAACATGTAATATAGAAAAACTTACCGTATAATATCTGGACTTATTTGTTAAATCAAACTTCTCTAATTGAGATTTTCCTCAAATTTAAATTTTCCAGCAATCTGATTGGTCTATATTTGAGTTGAGGATAAAAAGGAAATCATCAAATTTGAGGTGGTTTTCGAAACTTGGTTCAGTAGCAATGTATATTTATTGGTACAACAAAATTTTCGTATGTACTTCTTTTTAAACTATTCCCTACTTGCGGTAAACAAGATTTATCTCCCATTTGCAGAGTTATCTGTTCTTTAGAGCAGGTACTTTATAGTACCTACTGTAGATAAAAAGTAGTTTTTCTACAATATTTTTTATTCACATATTGCAAAGTATCTGGTAAAATTTATTATGATTTGCAAACTAATTCTGCAGTGTTTTTTAGTTGTACTGGAACTGTCAGTCCACAGACATTATTTAAAAAAAAACGTGATTTTTCCCTATCTAAACAATACCAGATACCTGCTGTTACGAAAGACAACTCTTGAAAATGGGAAGTAACTCTTGTATTCCGAAAATGGGGAATTATTGCAGATTGTTTAAAGCTGAGTTATCTGATGTCATCAAATGTTTGTTGACATAACAACAGGATGTGTTTAAACAAAAGATTTTTGTTATACGTTAAATTAGGCTGATATAAAACACTTAGGTGATGTACGTTTGAAAGATTTATGACCGGAAGTGTAAATATAATTAAAAAATGTAACCTGTATGTACTTATCCTAAGAGAGCGACATTTGTCCCGCGTTTTTTAACCAAGTGATTGTGTTTCAAAATGTATATGATTTTTGAGCATGCGCATTTTCCGATAAGAAACTATATTCTGGAACTACAAAGGCCCATTTAGGTCGTTCTTGTGCATCATGTAAATATACAGACAATTAAAGACAAATTAGTGGCGATTTTCTAATCATGAAACTTTATTAATATTTTTGGGTAACAGAAATATTGAAATCTCAAGCAAATATCTTTTGTCGGTTAGCTTGGATACATAAACTTTGTTGAACACATAAAATGCGTGTTCACTTTTGGTAAAAAAAAATTGTTAAACGCACAATTTTTCGCAGTCAAAAAATAGTACTGGATAAAATAGAGAACGGTAGTTAAAAAGTGCACAGGCGACAGTACTAACATTTCGACTTTTTCCACCTCTTTCTAAAATTGATCAGGACACAAGTATCATAGGATGTTATTAAATCTTCTTTTAACTGGTAACAATCCTAAAATCTCCCAACATTTTATATGCAGTTTAACGCGCAGTTTATGACAAATATGACATATCTTCAAACAATTCTCAAAAATTCATTTTATAAAATAATAAAAACAAATTGGGCGTTTTTACCGCATTCAAAGGTTAGAAAAAATATTAACATTACTTATTGACAGTTTTTATCCAATCAAAATACAACCTAGGTATTCGCTACAGTATGTAAGGTACACAATCTGGTAACCCGTACTGTGTTATCACTTTCTGCTGTTATGGCATACCTTGAATACTAAAACCTGTTCACGACCTCACACTCATTAGCTTAACTTGTCAGTCGGATTCTGCAAACATATTTTTGGAAATTGGTAATAACGCCATGCATCGATAAAAAGGTTATTTCAAGAAAGATATTATCGGTCAATAGGTCAACTCTGTTCGTTTCTGATTGTTTTGGTATATTGAATACAGTAATTGCTCGCTCTCTCATAAACAAAAAATACGATATTGAATGCTTGTAATTCTCTATTGCTCGGCGTAAATATTTAAAGGGATCGACCGTTTTCTTATAAGGGGGAAGTAAACTAAAGGGGGCTATGGTTCGTTTTTTGTTCTTGAGAAAACGTTTAATATCATAGACAGCAGAAAATTATACAATTAAAAAAAAAAAAGAAATACATATTAAGAAATTGGAACATTTTGTTAGTCAACTTAGCGACAAATATTTTTACCCCCCCCCCCTTTTCTACTCTGTATAAGAAAAAAGTTGACCCTTAAATTCTTATAAAATATCGCATACCAAATCATAAATATATTCGTCAATGTTTATAGACCAGTGATATTTTGATACAATGACGGATTTTAATGTTTCTTATCTGAAGGTGAGGTGCACTTTTAAATGTTCTTCCGTTTCTTACTCAAAACACGAGTAGGTTTAAAATTCTTTTTGTGTATATGGATATATTTAGAAAAAAGGGGAATTACGGTAGCATTAGAACATGCTTTGTTTATACTGAATACATTTTGTTTTAAATACCAGAGGACGCCTCGGTGGCCGAGTGGTTAAGGTCCTACTATTCACCACGTGGTCTGTCAACTCTGAGGTTGCGTGTTCGAGTCTCAATGAGGGCAGGGTGAGCTCGATCCCCATTACTAAATCTTAAAATTGCAGACATGGCGTTAAACACCATTCAAACATCAAACAAACAAACCTAATCCCTAACATAAAACAAAGTTCCATTTTCATTCCACAAAATCTACATCGTAAATAACTAGATTACATTTTCGTTAGTATTATTGTTGCAAAATGATACCAGATACAAGACATTTAAGTGACGTGAATGTAGCATAGAAGAAACTTGATGACGACTTCTTAATGTACAAAGAGGTGCCACACTCTGTAGCAGAGATTTATTGGCTCAGCTAATATCCCTCTTCCATACATCTCGTAAAAGTCATTTCGGCCATTAGTTTGTGGAATAAAAATACCATTTTCAGTAATGGCTGAAAGAAAAAAACGTAGAAACGTTTGTTAATTCCTGTTCAGACCAGACATCTTTTTGTAAAGTAAATTTTATTATTCTTAAATGTGGCTTTCTTTTACGTTAATGTATTGTTTTAAAAGGTTGTGAATATGTAGTTGTCAAAAACCTTTGCATGCTGGCAAATAAAACAAACATTTAAGAATGTACATCTATGTATTTGACATATGCAAAGATAGAAAATATTTATGCCAAAAAATTCGGTGTTTTGTTTCAAGTGTAGCCGTATTTCCTTGTGTGTCGTTTAACTTTTATTAAAAAATGTGCTACTTATGGTGTTATGATTAAAAATTATGTTGTCAGTTGTTTTGCTGTCGCAGATTGTATTTCGAGCTTACCGCAGGTGAAAAGAATATTTCCGATCGTAGAATTTGACATTAACGACGGTAACATTTTAAACTAAATTATGGTGAAACAACTTACGTGATCTTAAATTTATGTAACAGGAATGCGTGCGTAATTTGAATGTGCTGGTCCTGTTCTGATACAGTTAGATATGTTATCCACATCTTACCGGGTCGAATTTCATACGCAACGAAGTATTTTAATAGCCGACGTAATCCACAGTGTTTGGGGCCGGACTTGAAACAAATCAAATTACTCTCATTTACAGCGTAATCCACGGAGATTGGTATACAACGAATAATGGTTGTTTGGCAGTCATTTATGCATTTGCCACCAGTAATTGTAGCACTGACCCCATTAGTGAATATATTGTATCGGAGTTTGGCGTAGGATTAAATTGAAATAATTACGTCCCTGACTAACGGTCATTTCTCTCTGATAGGAAAATTATAAGATATTTTTCTAGCATTGTTCGCCTCATGCTACAGAATGGTCAATTCTAATCTTTTTCCATTTATTTGTCCGACCTTTGTCTTGATCATGCAGCATTGTTTTCGGAGACTGGTTTGTTGTGACTAACGTACATAGACAATTGACAACGCTCAGAATCGTCGGCAGCCTTTAATAGCATTGCTGGGAACGACAGCTAATCAGTGGTATGTACAATGGTTGCTCAATTTCGTAGCTGTTTTTTAAATACATTGCATGCAGCCATTTATTGATTCAATCGTTATTGAACTATGATTTATCATGAGGTTTCCTTTAATGGTGGTTGGTATCGCGTAATGTCTTTTTGGTCCTGCTATCCCAGATCTCTTTGCTTATATCGCAAGCAAATAATTACAGCGTGACAAGATCGACCACGAAAACCGCATTTATTGGTACAAACTCACAAGTGATTCAGACTCTGCCGTGGACTGGATCCAAACACTCTGCTTTGGACTGGATCCAAACACTCTGCTTTGGACTGGATCCAAACACAAGCTGTCCATGCAAGATTAATAATATATACAGGGTAAATATATAACCCACCCCAATCTGATGGACATATGCCCTGTAATTATTGTTCATGAATTTTTTTGGTTTAGCATAAAGATATGTTGTGAAAATCATCAATGATACCAACAAGATTAGAACCTTCAACCTCTGTAACTAAAGTCAGCGCTCTAACCGATTGAGCTAAAGAAGTACTTCCCTAACGCAACCGATTAAGGCTGTATCAATCCTTTTGCTACACTACATATATTTTAGCTATATCGTGGCGTCCGCTTTTTTGCGGGAGATAGACGTACCCGAAGAAAACACTAAGATTATTGACAAAAAAAAACGCCACTTTGCATGCAGCCTTTCCATAAAGAGATTTAAATCGGTCTTGAATTAATTACATAACCATTTACTACTCCTTTAACTTCCTTGTAACCTAGATACTCGTTATTGGTGATAAAGTGGTTTAAAATATCATTTGTACGGCTAAGTGTTGTCTTAGGAACATAAAACATGGCTAAGAAAGTGATCTGTCGACAATAAATACTTGAACAATTGAAATGTTTAATGTGTTTTCCTATGTCAAATTGGTTTAGTTCAATGATTTTAAAGTGAGACGTTCATCAAGAAGCTCCTTACATTCTAACATATATACAAATCCTGCATGGATTGGTGTTCCGGGAATGTGATTCCATAACATTTATACAAAACACTTCAAATATAAAATAAACAACGCCATTTAAAAGTTTTCGATCTACATTTCTGAAGAAAAACATACAACATACGAAAAATTGAGCTGCTTTTAATCAATGATCTAAATTTATTATGTGCACGACATGTTGACATATTTAGTGCACGTGACTTATTTTGATTGGTTTATTTTAGAAACTCGTCGTATAACGAATGAAGGCAGTAGGTTTGGTATGAACTACACCCTCCAATGTTTAATGTTGACATTCCTAACATATCTGGAATATTGGTCGCAAGACGTTACACAAAAATCAATCAATCGTTCGTTATTTTGGGTCTTGAATGATGTTTGAACTAGGTTACTAAGCTAAACGAATGAGGGTCTGACATTGACGTGAATCAATTTCACTGCTTGACATAATCTATTGCTAACATGTCATAACGACGTAGCACCTTTATTTACGTGTGATATTTTTGCCTTTAATAAATAATAAATGATATTATTGTTTGTTAAAATGGCGTTTAATGCCACTTTCAATAATTTTTCAGCTAATATCATGGCGTCCAGTTTTTATTAGGAAGTAAGCAGGAGTACCCGGTGAAAAACACCGACCTTCGGTAGGAAAACTCTCAGTGTTGCCAGACCACGTGATCAACAGTAGACAAACAATCTTAACCACTCAACTGACGCCAGCTGAAAAATTGCTGAAAGTGGCTTTCAACGTCGTTCAGACGAACAAAACTATAATTATTTCTATTTTGACCATTTTTGATTTGTTCTGTGAAAAAATATTTAAAAGAGTTCTCAGTGGTCAAGTTTTTTTTTAAATTTTTAAATTTCTTTTAAATGAGGTACATTTTTTGTTATTTTTTACTCAATAACAAACATATACGTGCCACTCGAAAACCAATTATGCGTGACAATTTTTAAGTAGAGACTTTCAAAATGTAATTATGCCTAATAAAATAATAACAATTAATTTAGTAGAATTTTCTAATAACATAAAATCGTTGACTTAATAACAATTAAATACATTCCCTCTTTAATTGTCTTATTTTTGGTGAATCGAATGCAAATGCTATAGTATATATTTTCTAGTGTTCCATGTAATATCGTTTTATCACGCGAGATTTCATGTCCTGTTGTAATAACAAGTTTCCCATCATTTCTACGAATTAGGAAATTAATGAAAATCAATTTGTCACGTACGACCCCGTGATTTTGTTATTTGCACTTTCTACGTTTGCTTAAGATTATTTGTCTCTGTGCTTAAAATAATTGATTTTATAGAATAGAATGAGAATGTAAATGTCGAAAGGACCACGACATGTCCTTAACATCTACCGTAATTTGTTCTGTGTTCGGCGTAATAATTTACGACAACATACAATACCGTATTTTGTATTAGGAATTAAGGGAAATGAGATGGACGGTGGAGATAGTTATATATTTTTGTATTTATTTATATTGAGTGCAATAATGGTTCTAATATGGGGGATACAATCATTTAGTGTCCCCCTTTATTTTTATTTATGGGTAAACAATTTTCTTATATGGTTGGTCCTGTAGATTTTTTTTTAAGTATCTATCTCAGCCAAAAAAAACCCATATATAAAGTTCAAATACCCCCCTTTTCATATTTTCTATATCTATATATGAGTTGTAAAATAATACATTAAATGTGACTGAAACGTTTTCTTTCCAAACAAAAAATGTCAGTCCCAACAACATAAGATAAGGGGTGGTCCACAGGTGTTTTGATACAACACCAGTCCTAACAAGTTAATGTAACGAATGGTTTGTTTGTTTGTTTGATGGTGTTCAACGCCACTTTCAGCAATTTTTCAGCTATATCATGGCGTCCAGTTTTTATGGGGGGAGGAAGCCGGAGTACCGGACAAAAAACCCCCGACCTGCGGTAAGAAAACTGGCAATCCTTGTCAATTATAAGATTGGAGTCGAGTACACCCTGCCTGCAGTGAGAATCGAACCTGCAATCTCAGTGTTGACAGACCACGTGATCAATAGTAGACGAACTACCTTGACCACTCGGCCACTGAGGACCCTGTTACGAATGGTCCTTAAGTCTTTTGGTACCTCACGTAAGGAGAAAAATGTCCAAGGTTTTATCCTGTTATTGTCAGGTAACCGTAAAAACTACCAGTGTAATGTTTTATCCTGCCGAAAAGGTAAACTTTATTGCCCTCTAAAAAATTGAAAATACATGTTAACTAATAATCTGTTTTTGTATCTTTGGAACCTCATTACAGCAGACGTAACACTACACTTCCGCGCGTAACAATATATTTCCTTTAAGATAAAATATAATTTCGAATTAATGCACGAAGCGTTCAAATTTCTATATCTAAATCAATGATGTGCTAAAACAATTATAACATGCGATAGTTGTATTAGTAATCGCTTACTTAAGGCCGGTATTTACGAGTATTGCATTTCTCAGTCGTTAAAAGAAGGTGCGGAATATTGCATTATGAGCAAGCACACAATGACTTGAATTTAAATGATAAAATGGAAATTAGAAGCAGGATGTTTTACGTTTCATTTCCAATGAGCTGTATATACTGGAAAATATAGAGTTTTTATTGCCTTATTTTCCTAACTGAATTAGTTTTTTTTGTTGATAACCACGAAGTAGCAAATTTTAAAATCTGAGGGATATCAACAAACTACGCGCTATAGGAAGTCCGTAACTTTCTCCCTATGTTATATTACGATGAAGTCATTGCCAAGGGCTCTGATAGTGAGTTCAAAACAACAGAAAAGGGATAAAGAAAAACAACGCAAAAAAAAAAATATTCCATAACATACTTTGTATTGTAGGGTCATAATAGCCACCAGGGGGCGCCCAACGTGACGTTTTTTGTGCGCATACCATATGATTGGTCCATTCACTGATATGGTCATTTTTAAACCTTATTGCCTGTAAGTGAAATATTGTTTTAAAGTCTAAGAATTGTGTTACCTAGAAGATGTTGAAGTGCTTTTATGGATTTTTTTAAACACTTTTTGGAATTCTGTAAATCTAGCTTCTTATTGGTGTTCCGATATTTTTTTGGTGTTGAGCGCCACTGATTAGTCTTAATTAAGCTAACTCTGGTACCCAAAATACTGTTGTATATGACTGTCATTTCTCTACGTCATGCTTTATTCAGGGGTTGGCGATATAAATGTAAACCACCATTTTTAAAAAATGCCTGTACCAAGTCAGGACAATCGCTGTTATTTCTGATTGTTAGTTCCAACGTTTGCCAGTTTCTTGGACTTTGATTTGTGTGTTGTCTTTTTGACAGTTTCCTTGGTTTTCGTTATCTTGTTATTACCTTCATTTATAAGCCAACCATTTTTATTAGTGGGCGTTGGGTGGAGAACTCAGTTAGAAAATGTATATATGACAAAAAATATGCATTGGTAAATAATTTTGTCATCATACTGCAAAAAAAATATTTGTAAATCTTCGGCTCCCATAAATAATAAAATGATTCTTAAATCGTAAGAGTATGATATTAATTTCGTGTCAGTTTCTGCCTGTTTGATCTATTGATCAACGGAAGAGATTTATTTCGTCGTTTAATATGCACCATCTATAGCAATTACCCGATGTATATCGGAGAGGTTGTGAAAATGTAATTTTGTCGCGTTGGTAAAATATGTTTTTCATCGTAACAGCGGAGGTATTAATTATTTCCTGCATGTGATTCTGTTGCACGTTGTTTCTTAAATATGAAATCTACGTGATAGTTGTATTTCATGTACGACTCGGCTGGTATTGAAGAATTTCTCTGTGGTTGATAGTAATTAATAAAGATTGATTAACTTGTAGATAGGTTTATATTGATTTAACACGCTAGTATAACAATTAACATCATGTTTAATCACTAATGGGGATGTGTCTTGTTAGGCTTGGAGATTATTCTCATTAACTCACAATATAGTTAATAACCGTACTAATACATGTTAATAACTAAACACCGGTTAGAGATTATTTGTAGACACCGGAAGCGGAAGCTTTAAAATTATATAAAGTGGGGTAATAAGATACCTATTGATAATGTTTCCTATTTGTCAATGGCTGTTTTTATTAACAAAATACAGTGGACATATATATTTTGAACGTTCTATTTTCTGTGATGTGAAAAAAAAAGAATCAGTTTTTAATCAGCTACATCAAGACGGGACTATATTTGAAAATAATAAGTTTGGCTTCTGTAAACAATATTGCCGCTTCTTGTTAAGCCTAAAACATCCTATTGTTCTTTTTACACTACATATTGGAATAATTTGTATTTTTCCATAAATTCACAATTGAAGGTGGAAAAGAGTGGATAGATTTTCTAGTGTGATTATGTTTTGCCTTTGGAGTGGCATTTATATGTTAACTATATTATCAAAAAGAAGCCCAAATAGAGGGGGGATATTGGGCTCTCTACTGTTACATGTGTACTGATGCAAAACGCAAAATTACCCGAGCCGTGTTGAAGGATCTATTTATTACGATTATATATTGAAAAAAGTCGTATTACGTCATATTCAAGATATAATCGTTCTCGTTAAAGGAGATAGAAATTGTAATGCTGATCACGTGATTTCAAAATTTAGGGCACTTTCAGTGGAAAGCGGCGACATTTGAAACAAATAGGACGGCTTAAGAACTATGCAAAAAGAAATATGTGTTGCGTTATTTTGGGGCGCAAATCCCATACTTAACATAAATTTATGGAAGCGGTCGAGTTTTATGCCGTTTTATGCCCTTTACACGATTTTAAAAGACGGTGCGTTGAGGAAAGTGTCCTTAATAAAATCAAATGATAGGATACATCTAACCACATATTATGAAAACGGCGTATTAATGAACATGCAGAAATGAAGTTCACTGTAGCGCTTAACGACCAACATTGTAGGTAGAGAAATGTTTACTTACCATGCACTTGTTTATTATCTTTGAACAAGTCGATAATGAGACACATTCTTTCAAAACATCTGGTCTTCTCCATAAAAAATATTTATATTCGAGATAATTGGTCGAAATACATTTTTAATATTAACAAAAGCCCTTACATTAATAGGATCTTGATGTTTTATATTAACTCTGGCTTTTATCTAAACGCTAATATGATCTTGATGTTTACAAATGGCTATGTTCCCGCCATTCCTTGACATACCAAGTTTCTGTAATTTATTGCTATAATGTCTTATGAACGAATACAACGTAACTCGAACAGCAATCAAATTAGGAACCTTTCTTCTCCTGAAATTACACACAGCAAAACGATTTATCAAGTGCAAAATGACTCTTATTGCGTGCGTGTTAAGACTGCTACAGTAATATTCTGGTTAGTGCGACGCAATAAAGATTTCAATTTATTTGATGACCAAAATCTCCTGGGCATGCGCAGTTTGCAGAAAACAAATACGGAATACCTCGTTCAGATAGAGGCAGCAATTATTTGAACTATATAAGTAGAATTGATGATTTGTTGCAGGAATGACATGTTAACCGACAATAGACGGTCATCGGGCGAGATATTAATATTGGAGTTAAAAAGCAGTTTTGGAGGATTTCATCGGTATATGAACGAAACCAACTCGGCTACAAACTAAATGAATCCCCCGGCACAGAAGAATTCCAAAAAACCCCAATCTTTTATCATTATAATTCCCCCATTTATAAATAGTGTCTTGCCTTTTACTTAATTAAAATGAGCGCAGTATTTTATTGCATCATGTATTCATACGCAAGATCCGTTCAAACAATGAACGATAACGGTCGACCAATAAAAAATTATGTGACAATAAACATTCGAATTATTCCGTACCGTGTCCCGCTTTGGTTTTTTTGCGTTGTTTTTTTTTCGCCAGTTTACTAAAGCACTTGTCTGCGCATGCGTACTAAATAAAAAGTCTTTAGTACTGTATGTTTGTTTGTTTGAATGGTGTTTTAACGCCACTTTCAGCAATTTTTCAGCTATATCATGGCGTCCAGTTTTTATTGGGGGAGGAAGCCGGAGTACCCAGAGAGAACCCCCGACCTGCGGTAGAAAACCTGGCAATCCTTGTCAATTAAGATTGGAGTCGAGTACACCATGCCTGCAGTGAGAAACGAACCCGCAATCTCAGTGTTGACAGACCACGTGATCAATAGTTGACGAACTACCTTAACCACCCGGCCACCGCGGCCCCCTAGTCCTGTATGATTCATTCAATTTGATTTCAATTGATTAATGTTTGTTTAATTATGTGTTATGTGCATTCAACCGCAATTAGTAAAAGACAAACCAGTCAGATTTGTAGAAATGCAGTTGCACCAAACTATATAAGAAACATCAAACCAAAAGAACCATAAAAAGGGGAATAATCGACGCCTGCGCAAAACGCTAAAAAATACCTGTTGACAGTCGATATAAAATCCTACAGCCGTTTCATTTTTTTAAACTCAAACGAAGTCTTCGCGCATTGCAAGAACTTAACGTAATTTACAAAGAGAGCGTTCTTCGCGCATTGTAAATATTTACATAGAACGTAAATACATGTACAATTGATTTAGTTTTTTTTTTGGACGAGATGCAGCCTCACAACTTGAATAGATTCATAGTGCAGATGCATTAAGAGTCTTTAGTGATGTTCAAAGACGTTTTATTTGTTTAAATTGTTGTGATGTAAGATATAATTTGATTTCATCTATTTAATTGAATCTTACATCTGCGTTTAACGTGTTCGTTTCATGATGAAATTAAAGAATATTTATTTGGGATGTTTTCCAATAAACTATGCCTGCATTTATATGTTGATAAAACAAATTTTACAAGATCCTTTTGACTTCGGATTTGGCTTCTTTAGTGATAAAACTAAAGAGGTGCCGACGTTTTGCATTACGTAAAACGTTTTATCAACTGTACATGTTGATCTTTGCTGAACCCTCAGAATTGGTAGAAAACAAATAATTACTATATTCTTATTTAATATTATACATTTTTGAAGTTGCTGACATTTCTTAGATGTATAATCGTCAAAGAGGTCTAGAGAAAGCTTTAGTTACAATAAAGAAACGCGCATACATACAATGTAATTACCTAGGAAATTCTGTTTTATCGAGTTCAGCCAAATGCCCGTTGCTGATAAATATTTGTGTCATGTTTATGCCATGTTATTCGCAGATGAAGCATATCGTAGGCATGTCTAGATTTGACTTAAAAAAAAAACCCTTATGTAATGTATTCCGAAATATATTTACTTCGGAAATTATCCGTCATAACATAAAGTTTCTTCGTTAATGTGTGTTCATTTTCATCTCATGCCATTTGGAAATAAAACATATGATGTTCGTTTCAAGATTAACGTTCCTCCGAAATCCATTAGAGGTAACATGACTGAAATTTAATATCTGCGTAAATTGTTTGTTTCTAAATAAAGAGGAAAGGGACAACGAAATTAACAACACAGATGCGTGGTTACAGCGGTTAAAGCGACATATTGCTCTAAATACGATATCGTATTCCTGTCAAATTGAAATTCTATAATTGACGCGACAATTACGAGTTCTGTTAATATACGAGGAATCGAACAACTGCTTGCTAAATTACATAATTTTCTGACTTAAGTATTTAAAAGTTTTAATTGAAACAATCCATGTGTGATTATCTGGAGGTGTAACTTCATTTTACATTTAATTTAACGAGTTTTATGTCTTGCAAATTCCGTTGTCAAATCTTGGGAATGTTTGGAAGAATTTAACTTGGTTGAAAGTGTTTTACTTTCCCAATTAAATTCAATTATTTTTATGTTCTGCAAGTTCTCTTGTCAAACCTTGGGAATGGTGCGGAGAATGAAGATTGGTTTGAAGTGTTTTACGCGTCCAATTTAATACAAGAAAACGTGGAGATATGTCATGTGTTCTTAACACTCAACGATCAGCATTTCAGCTACATGTATATGAAGCACCGATTTAGCTTTGTAGACCTACCGAAAGAAAATTTTTCCGCCATTATAAATTTGAATGATTGTTATGAGACACTCTTGTAACATACTCATTTCGCGGGCAGGCCTTCAATGTTACCCGCCGCGACCTTGAGTTTGAGCACAAGAATCTACAAAAAATGTATTGAACTAAATATTACAAACCACGGAATATTTTAAGACTGTTGTTTCTTAAAACTTTAGCAATTTGGCATTCTTCTTCTGATACTATTCTCTCTGGTCGTAAAGCAAAAAATCAAACATGGCCGTAAAATTATGATTTATTTAATAAGCGATTGTAACCGCTAGTGTATATTTTTAATGGTCTATATTTTTTGGTTTTGCCAGTCCGATGTAGAAGGCAACTGCCAACATGTCTCAATGTAATTTACGCCCTTGATCAATTAATCATTTGACGCGTTTAAAAAAAAGCGTGACATGCTCCAACACGTTTGTTGTATACTATTTTTGTACTTATTAAAATACGATACTTACCGGAAGTATCACATTGCAGAAATTACACGTGACCTGCAAAGCACTTTTAAAATGCGGAAATTTGCATACAGACAAAGAAACTGTGCATATTACATAATTTAAGGTCATTAGAACCTTTTAATGAGATATCTATTTTCGTGGTTACTCTAATTTAGATTTTATTATCTAAATAAAAACAGCAAGAATAGATATTTGACTGATTAATGGGGCGATAACTCTATAGCTTATTAAAAAATTAAAATTCAATGGTTATTAAATTTTGCTATATGTTTGTCTATTTGATGATAAGGTCTTTAATGTAAATTTAAAACAACACGCTATAAAACATAAAATACAGGAAGACAACACGACAGTTGTATCTACAAATAACTTGCTTGATAACGATAAAGTCACGTGATAAAGTTTATTTACATATCTATTACATCTTCAAACGTGAAAATGAAATACTATATCAACACAGTATATTGCTTTTATTTTAAATAACTGGAACTTTTATTGTTCACCTGCGTTCAGTTAAGCAAGATGAAAACAATATTTGTTTGTTTGTTTGTTTGTTTGTTTGTTGTGGACTTACATGTCCAGCTATGTTTTGGAGACAAAATACCTGATGAAAACCCGACCATTAGAAGGAAAACTGGCTATGCTTGTAATGACAATACAAATTTCAGGGGTGGATTTAGGCAGGGGGCGTGACGGCCGTGCTTCCAGCTTTGCCCATGTATTGGTATATAACAGCTGCTGTTTGCTGGTTTCTAAAAGCCGATAAAAAGCGTACTTTGTCGAGTCTGAGAAACCAGCGAAATAACTTTTTAATTGATTCTGTAATGAACATTTTTAAAAAATGCACAATAAACTATTCTGAAACAAACATTTATCAATTATCACGTAATGATGCGGTAATTGACGTTTTCTCCTGTGCCACTCAAAGCAGTATAGATTGTCTCCAAGTATTAGACAATGCCTCATCAATTCCAAGTGACAGCTGCTCTGAACTGTCATATCTTAATTTGGAAATGAACATGGTTTTTAAACAAGTTTGTTTTCCTTATCTGCTTTATTTCATTCATTGTCATCGTTGTAATAATTTCAGACACGTTTTTCGTCTTACACTTTTGCGCTTTAAATAAAATGCGTCTAAGATACCCGGATTATCAAAACTGACAGCGTCAGACGCGCGTTTCGTGGTATGAGATTTATCCTTATGTAATTCCTTACAGGACTGGCGAATCGCATGACATGTTGTCGAATACATGTAGGAATAAAAGAACCCGGATATACTTGCTGCCAATGATTGGTATAAATTTGATTGCGTCCTTCCGGTCTTTGTAAAGACCTTTTATTATCTAAATTCCAAAACATAATACTAAATCCGGCTAAGGCCACCTACGTCATGCAAACAGAAAAGTCTTAGAATTTAAATCATTTTCTAAAATATTGTAAAGATATAAAACCACGATCAGAACATAACGTATCAAATGTAACAATGACGAATATTACAAATCACACGCACCGTTTACCTGTCATCATACAAATTACGATTCGAAGAAACGAACATTAATTCTTTTGAAACAAACATGAAAGTCGATTCCCTCAGATGTTTGAAATATACAACTGGTGATAGTTAACTAATGCAATGGCGTACATTTCTGTAAACACCAAATGATATCAATGGTTTATTCCGTAACAGGCAATTAGGTCTCCATTTCAGCTTTTATATGGAATAATAAAATAACAGTAAACAAACGAATCAGACAAAGAATCGTGTAAAAATGATATCATCAACGATCGCTGTTATGATGAACGTTGAATGTTCAAAGTATGTTTCATTTGAAAAGCTTACGCTTTCTTTTACAATGAATGATAAACAATCTTCGTGATTTTGTCTTTGAACACGAGTTTTCAAAAGTATTTCAAACGTATCAGTCTGTGTTCAATAGGTTTGTAATTTAGTGTATATTATATTGAATGGAAGCGGGAGGTTTGGCATGCCATAACACCTAGTTTAACCCACCATTTCTTTTGAAATGCCTGTACCAAGTCAGGACCATTGCTGCAGTTACTACATTTTTGGTTGTTGGTTATGGAGTTTGCCGGTTCCAGGATTTAGATTTATGAATTGTCTTTTTGACAGTTTTCTTGGTGTTCGGTATTTTGTTAAAAAGAATGAAAAATCTTGTAAACTATTTACTTGTACTCTCAAAGCACAATGTTTGAAGTTAGAGTTTTTATTGGTTAAAGTCGAATAAGAAGTAGTCCGATGCTCTTATACGCCCGTACACGAATGTCAATATGTCCGTCCGCCTGTCCGTCATTGACACGTCGCAACGTATCTTTAAATTGCCTTCACAGAATAACTGCACACAATTGTTATCGTCATGGTCTGCGTCACGTTTTGGTAAATTTCTTACGTTTCGTCTTGTAGTTACAGGGCATTGTTCACGACACAAGGAGTGATTTCTAAATTGATCATACTCAAACCCAAAAACGCTTTTGTAACTTACCGATATAGCTGAAAAATTGCTGAAAGCGGCGTTAAACAACATTCAAACAAACAAACAATCAAAGCTTTTGTAACTTCAATTTTCTTTGATATGTCTTCTCTTTGTTTTGAAATATCTCCCCCTTTGTATTGATTTGTCTTCTCTTTGTTTTGATTTATCTTCCCTTTGTATTGATATGTCGTCTGTTTGTAATGATTTATCTCTTATTTGTATTGATCTGTCTTCTCTTATTTTGATTTATCTCCCCTTTGTGTTGATTTGTCTTTTCTTTTTTTTATTTATCTCCCCCTTTTGTATTGATGATCGAGCAAGACTTACAAGAAATTGTTTTCAAAACATACTCTTGCAACTTAGTACAACAAAATTAGTGTAGGTTTATTAAGGAAGCAGACCTTTGTTCTATAACTAGTTCCAAGTTCTACAATTCTAAGTGCTTTTTAATTTGGTTACATGTTAAACAACTTCATTCTATAAAATCAATTACTCTTCAATTTAAGTTTAAAGTCATATTTTACTTGAAACAAAACTCTGTAGAAAACCGATTTACAGACCGAACATTCTGAAGCTTCATCGTCAACTTTGATGTTCTCTTAGTTAGATGGCGCCTCCGACATTTATTTGGAATTCAATGGTCTTTGTTTGTAATGTAGAATAGCAACGCTATGGTAATGGAGTCGTTTTTTTTTGCCATGGAAAAAATTATTTGAATTCGTTCTAAAAGTCCTCATTAAGCTGGAAAGTTGTATTCGTATTGAACTGAAAAATGAGACAAAAACACCATTATAAATCCTCAGAGTCGTGATTAGTTCCAATTATATTTAATGTAGAAGCAGATCGTGGCTTTAAACGACGCCATACTCGTTTTTCCTTATTGGGGAAGTCGATGAAACAGAACAATTCAATAAACTTTTTGGTGCCATTTTTCATTCGTCTCGAAATGTCATTGTCGTTTAGGAATAAGTTATATACAAAAAAGACATGCCTTCATGTTCAATTAATTAATAAGACACACAACAACAAATAAAATTTGACGTATAAATAAAAGAACATAAACTAATGGTTAAGAAAAGTCATTGTTTGTTTATGTTTGTTTGTTTGTTTGAATGGTGTTTAACGCCACTTCCAGCAATTTTCAGCCTTGTTATGGCGTATTTTTTATTGGGTGAGGAAGCCGGAGTACCAGGGAAAAATGGCAACCCCTGTTAAAAAAGATTGCACCCTGCCTGCAATGAGACTCGAACTCGCAACCTCGAAGGTTTCCCGGAGGTCAGTGGTTTCTCCAGGAAGTTCTCCTTCTATAAAAAAATGGACACGATATAGCGGATACGGCCAAGACTTCCACTCCGTTTTAATGTATTGATTGCACAGGTGGGTCAGAGAAATGATCTTTTTATGCAAAATATGTTTTTGTTTTACATAATTTGTATTCATACAGTTTTGTAATTACATATAAAAAATCTAGGTATATAGCTTTGGCGAGAGATTCGTAACCTGGACCTCTACCAGGCTTTGTTGGACCCACTCAGGCCTAACGCGGCAATCACACCCCGCATCGAAAAAAAGGCGACTGCATCATTTAGACCCTAGCTTCGCTACTGGTAGATATTTGTACTTCTGCAGAAAAGATAAGGATAGTCAGTATGGTCAAATTAAGACGTTTTTAACAATTTAACGTAATCATAGTAAACTCTAAATAAATGTCACTGGAACCGGAAGTAAATTAATACGGTATTGAGATGACTAAGAGTTGTGATGTAAATTAAAGAATAATTGCTGTACAGATTTTTGGACCAACCATTTTGTTATAAGAAGGTTTCTTGTTCGGGCTTAATTGTTTTCGTCCATAAGATATAAATTGCATCATAAATGGAGCTCATAAATAGTATAGAGATATTTTTGAAGCAGTTGACCATTATGTTTAGAGCAAGAATTAGATTAGAATGGGCTATGAAGAGTTTGCAAATAATAGCTCATTGTTGTATAAATTAATTATCTGGGAATTATAACATATTGTTATAGCTAAGAGGCAATATTAGATTTGATTTAAGGGCCGATATTGCATATATTGTATTTTGAAGAGTTATTAACTATTTAAGGATGTAATTACTGCTCGTTGATTTAACGTCCGAACTCTGTACATAATATTAAAAAGCTGGAAAATTTATATCGGAGGTTATTTACGTGGATACAAGGAAAAAAGATTAGCTCTAAATCAGAAGTCATGAATCAATTTGTTCAGCATGCAAAATCTTTATTCCAAAACCATCCATTTTCGTATTATGGGGGGGGGGGAGAGGGGTGGGGAGGTTGTTTATTCGTACGAAAAATTATTGTGTCCCCAGTTCAGCTAAAGATTTGTTTTTTTTTTATTGCATATTCCTTATTATTTATTTCTGCATGACAGTTTAACCTTTTAACCGACTATAAAAGCCAATAGGTCTTGTGACCAATGAAAGTTATACAGCATAAACTGGGTTTCTGCAATTAAATTGGCTAATCCGAAAATATAAAATCCTCATGTAGACAACAAGTCTATTATATCTGAGATAAAATCTCCACCCCATGTAAAAAGATGGTTAATTGGTTTCTAATTATAGTTAAATTTTTATGTTCCGGGTTCATTTAAAACACACGTGCGTTGCTACAGTATCTCCCTCTTTCCTTGTCGTTCCACCACTTCGTTTTTTATTTGGATTTCAAATATTTGTGATCAGTAACTTAAGCGATTTTAGCGTACTCGAACGGTTTTTCATTCTTTATAACAAATGTTTGATTGGCTTTGCCTATGCCCTATGATAAATAGCAATTAATACAGCACGTTTATCTACAGAGGATACATGTAAAGTTTTGCAAACAAATAAATAAGAACCCGTCAGAATGTTCATAAACAAATAATTAAATTTTATTGTTTAATTATTATTAATTAATTGCCTAGCAGTTATTTTCAACATCAAATCCATGGTTCAATTAAATAAATTTTAAATATATACATCGTCACACGCTAGTACACATGTACTATGTCTATGTCTACAATTCATCCGATTAATGAAGCGGATTTAGCCGAGGGGTCTAGACCGCTGGACATATTGCAGGCGAATGGGTTCTACAGTGTCACAACAGTGTGAGTTCGAATCTCGCGGTGGTTAGCAAAAAATTGACAGTATTAAAATCTAATTCTAACAGTGTTGTGCTTAATTTGTAGATATATATATAGGGACAGACAATTTTTGTATCAAATAAAAAAACTATGAAGATATGGCTAAAAAATTGCCGAAAGTGGCGCTTAACACCATTTAAACAATCAAACAATTAAATTTTCAGTTGTTGTCACATTTCAATAACAATTAAATGAAATGTGACAACAAAGGAGTAAGTATGCGCTCGAATGAAAGCCCGAAATACATACTTTAATATGCTAACATTATGAATCTTTGTAGATTTTTTTTTGTTTTTCCGATAAAATATTAATAATATCCTTAAAACATAATTGTTTTTCAGTTAACTTTTCAAATTAAAAAAATGAGTGTTATAAAAAGCCTATTATTATACGTCGGGTTTCAGATAACCTTTATATTTCTGCACGAATATTAGAACAGAATTAATTTTGTTTAGATAGCTTAAGGGAGAAAGCAATATATAGCCATAATTTAAATGTTTTTCCAGCTAATTTCAGACTGACGTGTCTGTCGTTTTAGCATTTCTGTTGTAACGAACCATCACTGATGAAACAGCGCGTATTAAAATTGTTGTCGTAATAACAGTATTGATTTGAAAATATTTGTTCATTATTTGTTGTTGCAATGATGACTTGTATAATTTGCCTAATAAATTAGTTCAGTTGTGACTATGTAAATATCTATACGCGTTGAATATACATTGGAATTCAGCTTGTTTTCAACCATTTTTTCCAAAATGAGGCTCGGATTGTTATGCATAGAAACATGATTCCATATCGGATTCCATAGTTACCTGTGGTTCATAGAAAAAAGAGGGTTAGTTGAGAATTATAAAACATTTTATGGACAAAATCCCCTATTAGGAGAATCTCCCACTCCCGCTTCTATTAACAACTTTTAAACCATGATCTCTGCTCTCTAATACACCGCTTCCCTTTAATAAAAAGATTCATCTTTATCTCAAAAATGTTTTCCTGTTGTATAATGGACGTTACCATAAAAAACGATCGGTACATTTGCATGATCAGGTGATGTGGCTTATTACATTTATTTGTTTAGCTTCAGAAACAATAATTGAGGATCCCCTGGCGCATTACTTATACCAACTGTTAATGGTTTTCGTGGCTTGTTATGGCCGACTATGTCCCACTGCTCGCGTACTTGTCATTCATCAATTCGGGCAATATTGATTCCGATGTTACGTAAATTGCTCTAATTCTGATCTATAGGGGTATAACAAAATGTTTATATTATCCGTCATTTCTTGTTTTACTTGATTTATCTGATCGCCAAATGGGTTTTAGTTAGTCATAATTACTGATAAACAAAAATTCGTTCTACGTTTTGCTAGACTGGTTACTTTTCTTATCGTGTCGGGGGGGGGGGGGGTGATTAAAGGGTTAAGGCGGAGGGGGTAGATTAAGGGGTTAAGGCGGGGGTGGGGGTGATTAAGAGGGTTAAGGGCGGTATTTTTTCAGTCATACGGAAGAATCAAACTTTTTTTAATATGCGAGTGAACGATGCTCACTATAGTCATATAGATGCCAAAATATGCTTATTGAAAAAAACCTGGGCTACTCGGAATGCATTGGGAATTTTCAAAAAATAAGCGAGACTCCGTATTTTTCGCTTTTTTTTTAAAACGGCTATATAAAATTAAAGAGCTTATTTTTGAAATTACTACAAAAATGCCAGACAAATTTTTTTTCAATCTGAAACGCTGTATTGGAAATTGAGTTTTGTGACGTCACCAACACATTATAACGTCACGTCATCAATGGAATGTAGAGGCACTGTTAAGGGGCTCTGAAGTAACGACATGAATAATGTGCGATGCTCGCATTTTAGGCTGCGCCTACATTAATATTAAAAGTAAAGTAGAGCTCGTAGAGATTTGGGAAATTGTTCTCTCCTGACAAGCAACCTGACCTTTTATTTATAATTCCCCTGCGCACCATACCCATGTAAATCACAGGCGCACCATACCTCAGGAAATCCCCGACGCACCAATACCCCGGATGAGAAAATGATTGGTCCCCTCAATGGAGGTATGGACGCAAAACCGATCATTTTTTTTTTCTGATTGCAGATCTGTGGTCAACAGGAAGCGTCTTTTTTACATTTTTTTTGTTGTTGCAAATTTTGACATTTTTGTGACAGAGTTCAAGGTTGAAACAAATCGAACAACGTTTTTTTTCAGAATTCTTCTAGAAATATAATAGAGTAGACATTAGTCTTGTTTCCTACAGAAACTTACATTCCTTATCTCGACAATCTAATTGGATTATTTTTCATCATCGAAATGGACGAGAAATAAACAAAAATGGCTGACTTGACAATTTATTTACTCCACAGGAAAGAGATAAATGAATTTTTCACCGATAAGAAATCAATTTCTCTACTTTATTGAAACTAACAAGCCAAACAGCTGTTCACAGTGTATTTCAAAGTCTTTTGTGTTCATAAGTAATATAAATTGTATCTTATATAAATTATTTAAAAGAACATTTAATAGCGGGCGAATCTGTTGATTTTTCCTTTCTTAATGTTAGTAATATTTTTATTTCGACACATTTCGTAGCTTGATATTTTAGTTTGATGATTAAAAATGTTTGAAAGTTTTATGTAAAGAAGAAATTTCGCAGCTGGTGACCTCACATACGATTGAAAAATTTAAGACATTACTAAACAGATGCTATAAAAACTTAAATCTTATCTATCTCATGTACATGCAATAAACTACAGAGATAATTTTAAAACTTAAGTAATAAGATTTCATATACATTAAATTCAATCTCCTCGCAAAGGATTCTGGGTATCCTGTGTTAACCACAATGCCCTCTGCCGCACATTGGTTGACGCCATGAGAGATATTGCTCATTGCTGAACTACCTGGAGTACAAACGCATTTCTTTTTATGTAAAACCTTATCAAAACCGTATAAATAAACTATAGAAAAATAAATATGATATCGTGTTTTGTATCGTATTTTGTTTAAAAGTATCGGTCTTTGTTTATAAACATCTCAGGGAGACGACATAATACAGTCCCGCAGTAAATGGGATGACGTTTTGCAGAAGTTATTTCTGGGAATCGGTTAGTTTCTCTATGGCGGAGAGTGCAAAACATTATGTCGACAAATAAAATTGGTATGGACATTCCACGCTCTTTTTACCGGGTGATACTGGTTGGTGTGAGGGGTGGACTACGTATATTTTTCAAATAATTGTTCCAGTTCATATCTAAGCTTTATGGAGAAAGTTTAAAATTGATGCCCGGCGGTATTCACCTTTTTTTTCATTCACATAATGCATGTTCAACGTAATAACCCCGCTAACTCATCGGCCAGTGTGCAAGTGTATGCATCACGAATATATCCGAGAATTGCAATTCTACTGATAACGCAAAAGCAGAACGCGAAGAAAGATCAAAATATTATGGAGCGCCAAGATGTCAAAAATTGCCAACAGATTACACACGGCGAAATCTACATCAGATTCACACAGCTAGACCTGCCACAAGGTTCATTGAATTAACTACCAGAGAGATATATCTTTAAATGTTGTTATATAATATAAAGATGTATCTCACTAACAGCTAAAAAAACTCCAGGGACTTGTGTCAAGTCTAACAGACAGTGTGTGAGATCTTTACGACTTACATGTACAAATAGAACATAATTTTTTTTCAACTGTTATAGACAATATCTATGCAAACTTAATACCAATGAAAACGTAAAATATATCCTCTGTCCAAAATCGAAACGTTTAACTTATGTCAAGGACTGTATTTAAAAGCGATCATTTGAAATGCGAAAATTAGGGTCCACATCGGTTCAAATGTACTAGTTATAGTAGAAATAATAAATATTGTACTTTGAGTATGTTTGTTTTTGTGTTTCCTCGTGTATGTTTGATTGTAATGTTGCTTTGACCCATTCTGGTGTAATTTGCAATAAAAGAATTAGAATTAGAATTACATTATATTTGTATAATGGAGGCGTGGTCACCTAAAATTCGATAATCTTAAGGGGTTATCCATAATTGTCAACATTTTTCAAAATTTTGCAAAGAGCACTCTATTTTAAAACCCCCATCTTTCCCTCCCTCCAAAAGTGTACGTCAACGTTTTTTGCAAGTATGCATATCCACATTACCACATTACCGGAAGTTAAAAGAACGTACCAAAAAATGTTGAAATTGAAACCTCCTCCCCCCAATATTACCCTTTGCAAACTCGTGAAAAATAATGACAATTATGGATGATCCCTAATATAGCAGCTATAATAAAGCTGTCTACGGCAAACTATTATTATAGCCTTTAAGTTGACTGGATCAAAACTGTACATTGCGTTGTTTATTTTGTGTTGTATGTTTGTAGTTTTTGTTTTTGTTTTCTTATGGGAAATTGATTTTTAACCAGCTTGATATTGACAAGACAACAGTGTTGACGAATTATTTCTGATTTCCTGTGGTTTACTGATAATGTCTCCGTAATTTCAGTTTATCTTGACATAACACGAGCACTTTGTTGTATTCAATACGATTTCACGTCGTCTTTGTAGGATTTAACGCCTGTTTTATGTATATAATTGATTATGGACAAGTTGACTTATAAAAATTTATCTTAAAGCTTACATTTCAGTTCGTTGATTGCTTTAATGTTTATTTTTAACTTCTTCGCAACGGTTTTCGTTTTCTCTTATTATCTACAATAGCTTGACTTGAGTGTACATATAACATTTCGCGTTAACAGATATTCAAAGTTTTATTTACATATGATGTACGCCGCCTGAAATTCTGATGCACACTGCCCCCCCCCCCTTCCCAGAAGTATGTACAAACAATGTAACGGAATTCAAAAATCAAAATAAAGAACCGTCAGACTCAGTTAAATGGACTAATAACTGGACTTTAGTCAAACTTCATTGTACGTTAAATGAAAACAATGTGTACTAACAATGTATTAGAAGATGAAATTCACTACTTTTTCCATTGTCCGAAATACTCGGAAATAAGAAAAAATTTAGAAAATAACATTAAAAAAATAGTTATGAAAATGATATAAATATAATGTCTTCTTGGAGTCATTTGCAGTTTGTTGTTCCATTTATTAAAAAGTCTTTAATACTGAGGAAAGTGGACTTGAAGATTGCATGATTCTACTGTATGATCTGTTGTGAATTTTTGTTTATGTATGCCTTCAACCCCTCACGGGGTATAACTGTGCTTTAATTAAATAAATATTAAAACCTAAACGTCTAAATGTAATAATCGTTTGTTTTACCATTCCGACGCTGTGCGTGTGTTGAATAAATTTATTGTGATTGAAAATATTTAAGGCGCACTGGATATACGTTTGATCCGTTAATCATGGCAATATTTGCCAACGCGAAGATTGCATTTTTACAAGTCAAATTTTCTATAACTGAACATTTCTCGACACGTTAGACAAAAGCCTCAATATAGGATCAGTATGGAAAAGATTAAATATATAAAGTATGCCTGGACTCCCTTTCAGTATCAATATATGGATATTGAAAATGAATGAATATTTACAGGAGACGTGATAGAAACAGATTTCAGATGTCAAATGAATATCTTGTCAGTTACAAGTGATAAATTTCATTATAACCTGAATATGAAATGATTATGGCAATACATTGCATATTTTGGGTTTGCGGAGCCACCCTAAACACGTGTTTGGCAGAATTAAACTTTACGTTTAAATTAAACTATATTAAATATATAAAACATTTTTAATTAAATGTTAATTATAATATAAAGTAAATTTTATGACACTGGTATTTATTTTGCAAACACTAGGACGAGCCCGCTTTTGGTAAACAGCTAGTCCCCGTTTTGAACACTTGAACCATTCATTTTTATGGTAACGTTTTTTTTTAATTTACTGACCTGAAACTGGAACAATGTCATAAATTATAAAGTTTTCTGGGACCACACTGTGAGGGTTCTCAGTGCTCGAACCACATAGCTACCTAGCGAGTCCCAGGTGGCGGATAGGGTATGCCTCTCGTTGGGGGGTTGTCAGGTCATAATACGGAAAGCCTGACCGCGGACCACAGTTGGTAACGTGTTTGGAGAGTGCTACAGTCCAGTCTTGCACGCTAAATACCCCTTTTATAGGTATCGATAAGGAGAACATCATTGTAGCCGCTACAAAAGTCTAAATTTTCGTCCCCTAATGATACCACAGACTTTTCCATTGGTATTCAAAATTATGTCCCTTTTGTCCATATTTACGGAATTGATTTATTGCATATTTGTTAATTTCTTCTCGTCCTGAATATATCTGGACGTAAGGCAAACATCCAATCAATCAATATTGTAGCTGGCCTAAGCTGGATTTGTAAAAGCATTTGGAATATTTTGGTAGAGTTGTTAAAGACTTTTCTTATTTGCCTTCCAATACATGTGGTCACATCCGGCAGATTATACCTGCGGCCTCGGTGGCCGAGTGGTTAAGGTAGTTAGTCATCTAGTATTGATCACGTTATGTGTGAACCAACACTCGGCATTTGAATAGTCCGTGGTGAAAATGTTGATGGCGACTTATTGTGTTTTGCAAAAAAGTTAAATTTGTCTACTTTATTTTATTACTGTCTAAACGTAACAAAAATAAGTTAACACCCATCCGCCTTTCACAAATTTTTATGCTATTGGGGTATTACTCAGGAAAAACGGTATGTGACAGTACTAATTTAGTCTCGCTGTTTATCAACGTAAAACTTTAAAGTTGATGGATCAACAATTATTTACATATAAAATTGTATTTTCACCTATTTCTATACATTCTCACGTTTCTCTAAAATATAGGTTTAAAAAGCTTTATTCCAATGGTAAATATTTACAAGTTGTATTTACCCTTATCAAGTCTATACAGATAAATAGAGTCTATAATGGATAAAATTAAATGTGTCATCGTAACAAGTTCAATTATCTATACATATTCTCACTCTTCTTAAAGGTTAAAATGGATTTTTTATTTTTGTGTATGTTGTTATTATAGACACGTGCGACTACTTTGTTTATATATTGAAAATGAATGAATAGTTACATGGACGTGAAACCAACAAAATTTAGATATGATGAACGTGAAACCAACAGAATCTAGATGTCATGGACGTGAAACCAACACAATTTAGATGTCATGGACGTGAAACCAACATAATTTAGATGTCATGGACGTGAAACCAGCATAATTTAGATGTCATGGAGGTGAAACCAGCATAATTTAGATGTCATGGACGTGAAACCAACACAATTTAGATGTCATGGACGTGAAACCAGCATAATTTAGATGTCATGGAGGTGAAACCAGCATAATTTAGATGTCATGGAGGTGAAACCAGCATAATTTAGATGTCATGGACGTGAAACCAACACAATTTAGATGTCATGGACGTGAAACCAGCATAATTTAGATGTCATGGAGGTGAAACCAGCATAATTTAGATGTCATGGACGTGAAACCAGCATAATTTAGATGTCATGGACGTGAAACCAGCATAATTTAGATGTAATGGACGTGAAACCAGCATAATTTAGATGTCATGGACGTGAAACCAACACAATTTAGATGTCATGGACGTGAAACCAACACAATTTAGATATGATGAACGTGAAACCAACAGAATCTAGATGTCATGGACGTGAAACCAACACAATTTAGATGTCATGGACGTGAAACCAAAACAATTTAGATGTCATGGACGTGAAACCAGCATAATTTAGATGTCATGGAGGTGAAACCAGCATAATTTAGATGTCATGGACGTGAAACCAGCATAATTTAGATGTCATGGACGTGAAACCAGCATAATTTAGATGTAATGGACGTGAAACCAGCATAATTTAGATGTCATGGACGTGAAACCAACACAATTTAGATGTCATGGACGTGAAACCAGCATAATTTAGATGTCATGGAGGTGAAACCAGCATAATTTGGATGTCATGGACGTGAAACCAGCATAATTTAGATGTCATGGACGTGAAACCAGCATAATTTAGATGTAATGGACGTGAAACCAGCATAATTTAGATGTCATGGACGTAAAACCAGCATAATTTAGATGTCATGGACGTGAAACCAGCATAATTTAGATGTCATGGACGTGAAACCAGCATAATTTAGATGTCATGGACGTGAAACAAGCACAATTTAGATGTCATAAGGTCATCTTGTCAGTTTCAACAAACCAATGTCTTAGAACCTGAAAACGAAAATGATTACGGCTGTACATTGCATGTTTGTTTCTTGTCTGGAACAAACAGCTTTAATTAATTTATTTATTTCTTTGTTAAATTTGGACAAAAGTTATATGCCGACAAAAGATTATGCTAAACAAGAAATTCATACCTCCCATCTCGCCACACCCGTCTCTCCAACCCTTTAAATAATTATCATTCTCTAATATACATGTTCTAACGCAACGTAAGACGTTCATTTTCAGAAATTTACCTGATTAATATTTTGGCAGTATGTTTTCAACTTAAATATGCAGTAGCTTCGCACTTTTTCGAGTGGATATGCCTTAAATAACATTCATCTGTGTGTTCAAGTCGCTTGTTTATCTGATAATTGATAATCAGTTGTTTTGTTTGTTTGTTCAAATGGTTTTTACGCTAAATTATGAGGTAAAGATTTTTAAGCTTAGTGAAGGAAATCCGGAGAACTCAGCAAAATGATGTTGTTTTTATAGTCTAATTGTGTAAAAGACGAAAAATATATCTTCGGGACACCCTCATTACGCTATTCGTGACGTATAGTTTTTATTAATCGTGGTGCCTTCAATATGATGGTTATTATAGAATACAAAGTACCATTGACCTTTCAAATTTATTTTCCATATGGGGGTACCCTTATTCGATTTTTATTTCGTTGAAAGAAAAAGTTAATTTAATGTTAAATTAACAATACGTTTGTTCAATAATAGTGGTTAGTTTGGTGTTATGAGAAATAGTTTGGTGTTATGAGAAATACAGGTTCGCAGTGTTTTTCTGACTGAAAATGAGGAGAGTCTTAAAAGTGTTAAAAAGGGGGAGATTTTTTTCGAATTTCCACGATGTGCCCCCACGCATTCAAAGTTGAATTTCTTCCTCCAAAATGCATTAAAAACTCTTTTATTGTGTATTTTCGTACCAAAAATTGCAATTCTTTCAAAATATATTTGTTACAACAAGCATTATTGACCTTTTTCATGCATGCTTTATTTTGTGCTCATAAAATGACCGCTCCCACAGCATTTGAATCAGTACATTGATACCTATGGTCTGGACGTCCCAGTATGTTTCCGGTACAGTGTGGATTCGTTCAATCTTCTTTCACAATCTGCTTTAGCGTATCTACAATATCTTGTGTATATTTTGTTTGGTTTTTTTGTTTTGATTTCTGTACAACAAATAAGAGACAGATTTTCAGTACAAATTCCACTGAGCAAGCTAAATCAGTTCCAATTCAACCTTGCCGTATGGCGTATTCTAAAAATACCACCAAGTTTCAGATAAAATCTTAATTCTATTTTTATCTTCCATGGGTGTAACACTATTTAATCTCTTCCGCCACCGGTTCATTTGTTTCCTGATTTGAATGTTTACAGAAGAGAATATGTTTATGTTTATTTTCTAATTATAGACTTAATGACAACAGTAAACATTTATACAAGAAAAGATATACCATGTATAAGACTGATTTGTCGGATTAAGCCCCCCCGCCCCAAAAAAAAAAACAAAACCAAAACAAAACAAAACAAAACAGCGAGGGTACGATTATTAGTTCTAAATTTAAAAGACAACGAGGCAATATATAATAAATATTGGAAGTTCTTAACCCCAAAAATCCTATTCTCCCAAAATCAATTCGTAAATATATTTAAAAAGCAAATACCATCAGGAAAGAAAATTAACGAAATATTGGGTAATTCATTGTGTGATATATGCCATATCGTTTGAAATTTACAGTTCATTTATCTAGTATAACATTTCATTATATTATGTAACTTTGTTGTCTATGAATGTGATGCTCGTCAGTATAGCAAGTATTACATCCCAAGAAAGATAACTCAGATGTTTCGATTGAACATGGTCTACATTTTTCTTTGATATTTTAAAATCCACAAAATTTCCGGATTCTTGATTGTTCTCGTATATTTAACGATATCCGGCTTTAAAACTAAAATTGCCTCCCAAAGATTTAAATCCATTCCTGATTGTCTGGATTACAAAATAAATTTTGATGATATCTGTTTGTTTTCAATATTAACCCTTTGTGTTTGTACGAGCCAAAAAAGGGGTCTTCCTGCTTCACATGTTTTAATGTTTTTGGTCTATAATTGAGTCTTAGAGTGGGTGGGGGTGGACATGTGATAGGTCCAGAACGTAACAAGGAAAAAAAAGCGTATTTATTAAAATTAACCTATCTGTGCACCTGTTTAAAAACACTTATAACATTACCTGTATCACATGGCTAACGTAACGGTCCAATACACAATTGTATTTTGTGTGTATTGATTTGATATCTTATAAATCTCAGTTTTTACTGTTTCGACTACAAGGAGACATTGTGAACGATTTTATATTTTCGCTATCGAGTTTCCTGTTATGACATTTTTTAATGAATAGAATAAGGAATAATATGCGCCATCTTTCTAAAATAGTTATTTATGCTATGCTTTATGGTTTTCAAAAATTGTAATTTATTGTGGAAATACAATCAAATCGATATTTTTGTAAAGTTATGCAATAAATTTGCTACGCTTGTTAGGTTTTAACTACACAGCCTCATTTTGGTAGCACGCTAGATCATAACTACGTTTACTGAGACACCAAAACAGCAAGTATCACGTTTGTTTATATTGATAATGTTCTTACTTTATTGCATGAGTTAATTGGTTAATTTTTGTCTCTCGCCTTCGTTAAAGTGTACAATCCTTATCACAGTGCTCTAAATAGACCTTGCAGGCTCTCTAGTTTAAGGGGGGGGGGGCGGGGTTACGTTATAATAGGGAAAAACGAACCGCAGACCACAGTAGATAACGTGTTGTTAGAGGGCCGATCGATCAATCTTTCGGTAACTCTCTCATCGTCACCCTTAGTTAATTAGGGGTTAATCGTCAACTAAAGCCATTTTGCAGAGATGTCATGTCGTCCATATATTATAGTGTAAGGAGGCTAAATCACCAAGAGAGAGCATCCTATCTTTGACAGGAAAGCTGTCAATTCTTGTTCATTAACGTGAGGTGCCACGTTCCTTGCACGATAGGGATTGTAGATTTTGAAAAAGAGAAGGCTCATTGCAACTGCTACAAAAGGCTAAATTCACCACCCCTACCCAATACTCCATACTTTTCCAGTAGCAGTCAAAATGGCTCCCTGTGTCCCATCACATCCCCCTTTTCCGCTGTTAATTTGTTGTTAACTTGTTCTCGTCCTGAATATAGCTGAAATACTGCTCGATGTAGGTAAGTCAATCAATCAATCAATCAATCAATCAATCATTAAGAATCAATCAATCAATCAATCAATCATTAAGATTAGATCCGATCCATATGTTTGATCGATGTTGAACAGAAATCTTAACATTTTAATTCCTAAAACACTCTTCTTAAATTACCTGTGTGCGGGTTAATGTGACTTAACAATACGTGACAATTTTAAGCCGTGCCATGGCGAGAACAGTTAGGGACCAACCATTTTTCTGTTTTCAGTAGATGCTGGCATTTTTTTTAATTCGAACAGAGATTAATTTCCGGCTCTAGTCAACACGTGTTTTGTTCAAAGTGTATAAAATTATATCGTTGTTGATAATGGAATATAAGAGTATATTTTGGCCAGACATGAGACGCAGAAAAAAAATTACAAACCCCACCACCCTCCCCTACGGTAGGAAAATGGTCGGTCCCTGATAAATAATACATTTGGCAAATTATGGACTTAGAACAAACACTGTTCAGTTATGTTCGAAGTCTTATTTTTACTGCGAGATTAATTATAGTTTTACCTCCTTTGGTGTCAACCTTTTCGCGTTTTTGTAGGGGTGGGGGTACTAATGATTTTTTGCTAATTCACCTTTTATTTTATATTACTATATAGATGTAGACTATTTCTATTCTAACTAATTTCCGAAATCGCCCGCACCTCAACCCGTCCCGAAAGGAAAACGCCCGCACCTCAACCCGTCCCGAAAGGAAAATAGTTAACCCCTTTCTGCTTGATGAGTATCTATTATTTGGTTTCACCCGTGCACTGTGGTTAAGAGAGTGTTTTAATCACGTTATAAAATGCTTGTTCTATATTTAGCTTGAGTGTTTATTTATTAATTCGTGAAAGGAAAATGGATTTCGTTTAAAAGTACAAGACAATAAAAAAGTGATATCACCTTCCGAAATTTGTAACAAATTTTAGCCTAACGAGGTCGTACACCTTCCGAAATTTGTAACAAATTTTAGCCTAACGAGGGCATATACAGGAAATAAAATCATTAAATCCGACATTAACACCCATTTCCTTTTCATGTAAATGACCGAAATGTGAGGAAACTCAAGGATTTGTGTAAAATATAATTTCGACGAGTAAAGCTTGTGTCGCAACACACTAAATGTATTACTCCAACAAGATAGAATGAAAATTAAATAAGACTGTTGATGAAGTTATCCGTATCACATGTCCAATTAAATAATGAAACTATCAAATATTCATTTAAAAAGAGTGGATAAAATATGTGCTCATTTTAAATTAAAATATTTACACATCTATACTTAACGAAACTTATAAGTACCCCAGTTATAGTTTTCAGCATAAATTATGATATGATTAACGTAAATATTTAAAACTTATGCTGTGTAAAGTTTAATCATATTTTTAACATTTCATAACAAAAAATTCATTTATAAACAACTCAAACTTAACAAAAAAGATCATAAACCGAGATCACTACCAGTACACAAATTCGCACCAGAGTCTTATGAAGTCAATATCGCGTATGTCCACCGTTTGCGTTAATTACTGCTAAGCACCGTGATCGCATTGACATAATGAAATTTCTAAAATAAGCCACTGGGATATTAGCCCATTCTTGCATTAGTCGGTTGTGTAATTCTCTTTGGTTGGTGGGTGCATTCGGGCCTCTGTAGACACGCCGGCCAAGTTCATCCCATATGTTCTCAATCGGGTTGAGATCGGGCGACTTTGACGGCCAGGGCAGTACGTTGACATTCTGCTGTTGCAAGAGTGCCCGTGTTGTGCGTGCAGTGTGGCTCGTTGCCCCGTCTTGCATTTAAAATAACACGTGTTTAATGCAAGTTTGTTTTTTGGGGTACTTATAAGTTTCGTTAAGTATATATTCCTTTTTATATACAAAACAAAACAATTGACGTATAGAATGGGAGGTAACTCCAATTGCATAATAATTTAACACATGGGAGACTACTCCTGACGAATTTGCCAATTACACAAGGGAGGCTACTCCAGATGACTGGCTGTTTCTTTTTTTCTCTCATACGATCAATATATGTATCAGCTTCGTGTGTATTGATTTATTTGTGAAATGTAACATCTGTCACCAGTGATTATGTTTTATTTTGATGCATAATTCACTAATCGCTTTCATGTTTTACTCAAATCGTATTTATTAGAGCAATACACTATGGGCGGATGTTCTTCAGAAAATAGGAAAAAATTGACAGAATTTCCGAAGACGCAAATAAATAATAATAAAAAGTAACATAAATATTTAACAACATACAATGGGAATTTCGAAATACTGCGGTTGAATGAACAGGCATGAATGCATATTTCTTTCACGCTCAAGCTTTTAGTGGGGGGGGGGGGGGGGGGGGTGTTGTTCGCGCGTTCTGTATCGTACAAGAGAAGGCAGCGGGTCTGTTTTGACAAAAAAAACCTATTCATTTATCTGACAAATGTGTTTTTACAAACCTCCATTTACTTATGATGACCTTTGATTCTCAATCCTGGAGGAGTCAATTATCTCCCTTGCCTACATAGAATTTACAGCTTTGAGGTACATTTATTTTGTTGTTGTGATGTTAGTGATTTGTTGACACGTGTCTGTTAGTCGAGTTGTATTTGGTTTCCTTCCCCCATTTAGATCTGCATTAGTTAAGACAACTGATTTGGAACTAATTAAGACAAATGTGCATGGTGCTTATTTTAAGAAAATTGATATCAGTAATTTTTTCTTCTGGTGGGATAATTTTTTTGTTTGTATCTTTACAAATGCGAATTCATGTTTGATCACAAAAATAGATTGTACAGTAACAAAATGAGGTGCTTGTCATCATGCATGTCAAACAGAACGTCAATATTTAAAAAAAAAAACCCAAGCACTTCCGCCTAATAAATCTTAATCTTTAAGTCATCTACAAAGTGTATTAACAGAGTTCATTAGGTGCAATATTGGATCCTTTAGTCCTGTAATTCAAACGTGTCGTGTGTAATGCCATTTTTAAAATTAAATGAAATATTGGTGGGATGGGGAGTATGTTACTGGGAATGATGAGAGTGGGGGTGTTACGAGAGCGGTGGAAGTGGGGAGGGTTTTATTGGGAGTGTTAGGGTGGGGGAGGGTGTTGCTAGGAGAGCTTTATGTCGTTGATGTTAACAATTGTCTAGAACACATATTAATCAATGGTAAAGATGAACTACCTTAAATAATTTCTAACATATCGGCTGTAGTGTCAGTGTTAGGCTGATAAACCCACACAAAACACTTATAAAATGGCTGAATTGTGCTGCTAAAACAACTACGTGATGGTGATTATGCTAGTACCAAAGTTAACGCTTATAAATAGAACGAAAGTCGGAAAAAACCCTTAAATATAATTAAGTTATTTTACTGCTAAATGAAGATCAACTGGTATAAAATTAAGGAATTCTATTTTAAGCTATCAAGCACAGCCACCATCGCTATCACCAACAACATATGCAGAATTAATTGTGAATCAAGAGGCCCCGCATGCAGCAGAAAGCATAAATTTTAACATATATAAATTCAAAAGTAAGATATATTCAAAGAGTCGGAAATAAATTATTGCAAGCCTTTTAACGTTACAACAGCCGTCGATTAAAGGTTAAAATGACTGTCAAGTTTGTTGCATTATTTTCAGTAGTCTTTGTTTTCACAGCTTTTGACAATCCAAGACTGTATTTTGTTTTGTTTTTTTTGTGTGTTAAAAAGTACATCCGTCTCAGCAAATTAATGATCTCAAAAAAGCAATTATATATAGTATTAAAAATTTTCAAAAACAAAACGTTATATTATTCAAGTGGTTACATTTGTAAAAATGAGTTTAACACATGGTAACCCGGCTGTAACTGCCACGTGCTTGGGGCATTATGGGTAAAATCCTCTTCAACAGGTGTTAAAATCATCTGTCATAACTTTATTACGTAATTGATGAAAGCTTGCGTAAAGAGATACAAGAGTTTGAAAACATGTGGTCGATCGTAAAACAATGAAATAAAATCAAAATTATGACGTTTATGCAGAACTGACAAGGATTTACGACTTAAAACATTTTTATGATGAAAATAATCTGAGTTCTGGAGGCGTTTATAAAGGTGTCATTACGGTTTTGTGTATTTTTCATTCAAAAAAGATTTTGATTGATTAAAATTAAACATGGTAAATGTATCTCGTGTCAAAAGGTATTTTTAGAACTATCAAAATGTTCTTGAAAGCCTTTTAAAACGTTCGAATGCGTTATGATGGAATTTATGTACAGTACTATCGTCGCGAAAGTTCACATAAAATAATTGGAGAAGTGTCGGCAATATGTAGCGCGAAGACCATTAGACATAGACATCCCAATCGAGCTGTCATTTTCACCACATATTTGAGTATTTACAGCTTGTTTATATCGCCGGTTCTGTAGGAAGGTATCGTATCACTTATTACGGCGTGTCTCTATTTTGAGGAAGGGGCCTGGAACATTTCAAACAGAAAACATATAATTAAAAAAATTTCTTTCTTTTTGCGTTTTAAACATTTGTTTAAAGTATGCTTCTATGTGTAAAGGATGTTGACGTTTTTTAAGTTTAACTCATTTCATAGGAGGGTTGTAGTGGATCACCGAGTTAGAGTTGAACTTTGAGTTAGAGTTCGAGCTCGATTTGGAATTCAAGTTACACATTTAGGTAAAACTACATCCGAGTAAAACTAATTAACATTAACCGGGGACACATCCCACGTGTTGGTTATTAATATTAATACTAATATGGAAACAACATCTTGTATATGTTCTGTAACTCAAAGATAAAAATACATTTCATTTTCGGTATTTTAATGTCTGAAATTATTTGGGTATTATTTTCAGCTTCGAATTTTCCTATTGTTTTCTATTAATGTCAAGTTGATAAAATATTAACTTCAGTATAGGACTTTCAGCATTAAGCATGATATTTTTAGTATTAGACCTGCCACAAGTCCCTTTGAATTTGTTATTAGAGAGATACGCCTTCTTTATCAACATTTCGTATACTATCAGCTTGTGTACACCTTTGTACACAAGTGGATAATATAAGAAATGTTGAAATCTATCTCTCTAATAGCTAACAAATTTTCAAAGGGACTTGTGGCAAGTCTTTTTTTTAGGACAGGCAACTATAAAGATGGAACTTAGATGGCATTCATTACTTATCAAACAGATATATTTTGAATTTCTTTTAACTCTTGATTGACAGTGGGGGTAACATATCAGATACCTAATTAAGCTTCATGCCATATTTTTTACAAGGGAATTTCGTAGATACTTGATGGATGGTCAGTTAGCACTGGGCTAATAACTGTTATTGACCGGATGTTGACGTAAACGGATGATGTTCAGATTATAGTTGATGGATTGAAATGAATCTTTGAATGATGTTGAGATAAGATTCGTCTTAATTAGCTGAACTCAGTTGCGCTATTGATGTTAAGTGTCAGATATACATACTGTGTGTACTCCCAATATGTTGTAAGTTATTAGGAGAAACTTATAATGGAATAAAGCACCGTTTTAAAACTAATTCAGCTAAATACACATCCAAGTCATGACTGAGTTTTCGAGTAAATTTGGATCTTATACATCCTTATAAATAAACGCAAATCATACGTCTATTTTTCATAAGATTGTAACGTCCTGAATATAGCTGAAATATTGCTTGCTGGACGTAAAACAACAAACAATCATTCAATCTTAAGATTGTTACGCCATCTTGTTCCCGAAAGTTGTGCAGTTAGCTTACTTATGGGGGTTTTTAACGTCCTTGACTACCGTAAAACGGTCTCGCACGGACTTATTGCCTAATGGCTTTTATTGAAAAATGTTTCTTTACCTATTTATTTGTATTTTTGGGGATTTATAGGCCATAAATACTATAACTGAAATGATAAAAGTAGTCAGAAATGCTGCAACCAAAAAGACTATGTGGAAGTAGATTAATCTATGAAGCTGCATCCAGCTAGAGAACCAAGACGCTAGCAGCAAGTACGGGGCGTGCCATGGCAGCGGCGCGTGCGCCTACTCTTATCGAATACTGCCAATGGGGTCTTTAAAGTGCCAGTTGATGGAATACTGTACACGAGGCACCAGTTTTACGTCTCATCTGACAGACGAAAGGAAAAAATATATATATTTTTACATGTATTGTCATGAATTACAACACAACCAAAGGTACACCTGTATCATGTAAAATACCTGTCATATATTTATCACTATTTTTGTCCACCAGTATTTTATTTCATATTTATTGAACATGTTTTTAAAGTCCATAGGTCTTTAGAGCTCTTTGTCGAGTGTAGTAGATCTTGTAACGTAAGTTTCACAGATGACCTTATTTTTCTAAATTCTTTTTTTTTTACTCCAGGGAAAACTGGAAATTCATCAAAAAACAGGAAGTTCGTATCCGGCCATTTACATTTATATCAGGAATAAAAGCATTTTGTTAAAAAAATGATTTAATAAAATTCTTATTTGGTTTTAAAATGTGTCTTTAAAATCCTTATTCACGCAATTTTACTCAAGATATAAGTGCCTCTACAAAAAGGACTGGTTATTAATTAAATCAAGAATTTTTTTTTCAAAATGCATTTCTAAGAGCTTAGATCCATTTAAAGGAATCTTTAATTGAAATTTAATCGATGAAACTGTCTGCACAACGTTCGTAAACCATTTCCTTACATTTTCAGGCCGTTATTGAAGTAAATTATCACCTTCTAGTAAGCATGTGTTTTACAAATAAAAGAACATGCGTCGCGTGACTGTTTAATTGTGTCACGTGACTGTATAATTGGCTGCAGGGACCGAAATTGTGCTTGACACAATGACAGGAAAATATGTGATTTCATCGGCGGGTTTTAATCCGGGAAACAAAGGTATAATTCTTTGAAACGATAAACAAGGTTGATGGATTTTTATAGAAAAGGCAAATATTTTGATATTAATTAGTAGGAAATCGATATTTTCTTTGAAGTTTTGCCTGCAAAAATTGATTCACTCTCCGGCACAGAGAACATGACTGTTTCCCTGATACAAACTCTGCCACACGTCATCCCCCATTACTGCGGGACTACATTTGTCGTCTGCCCGTTACTTTTGTAAACAAACAATAATGTTTGTAAATTAATACACGAGATCTTATTTATTTTTATATAGTCTATTTAACACTGTTGATACAGTGTTACATTACAATTACTGCGTTTGTACGCGTAGCTTATCCGCCATGATATCTCGTTGCGACCAATGTGGGGCAGAGGTTAGAGGATTGTGTTTGGCGTAGAATACCCAGAATCCTTTGCGTGGAAATTTGTAGTTGATTATCTGTTTGGTGTCAAACGTGAGTTTACAGGCTAAGATAAACTAAACTAAATAAATTTTAGGCCTGGTAATTGTCTGACAAAAATGCATGAAATTGACATGTAAAAATATATACACGTATTTAACATCACGGAAATGTATGAAACTAAAATAAAACGAGCTACATTTGAAAAGAAATATGTGTATATAAATGGCATATTCTTAGAATGTATTAATGTATCTTTTGATATTTTTTAGTTATGTTCTGGGAATTTTCTGTTAAGATAATAAACAGATTGATTTCACTGCATTGTTTTCTTGTTTTAAGATCTTTTATTCCTGGGGCTTCAATTCCATTTAATTTCCGTTTTAGCGTAAATATAATAATAAATATTTCAGACATCTACAGCCTGTTGGGAAGAGAATGTTTATTATCTCGCGGGCAATATTAACGTTATCACATGGAAATAATTGTATAATAATCCTACATCATACGACATTATAATGCATCTTATTAAGTACGGCTGCATTCGGCCATTAGGCTTGAGGGAACTTTAACTGATACGTTGTATTAAATGTTATTAGCTAACAAGCACGAACGCTCCTTAGGTTTGTCTTAGGATAAATCATTTACTTTTATGTTACTTTATGTGAAATTGGCCTTCCGGTTATTATCTGTGAAACAGCCATCTTTTAATATAGCTAAATTTAATTCAATGACGAAAATTGCTACATAGTTTACAGCAGTAAAGGGAAAAAACAAACATTGTAGAAAAAGGCTAATACTAGTATTTTATCAAATGCTTTTAATCGTACGTGTTCTTAAAATTTATTATATCTATACGTATATCTTTTGTTAAATAATCATATATATATAATACTTTTTTGTGCTGCGTCATCATTTTCGCTGTGATCATCATAAGAAATACAGTTCGAAAGGAGCAATCATTTCCTTATTGGGGATCGGTAATCTTAATTGTGGGAGGGGGATCAAAAGTTTTTGGTTCGGACAAAATATTTCAACCGCCTTAGTAAACACTGTATATTTTGTATATGAGTATGATGGAGAACAAATAGTCTTTTGTCTTTATTGTGGACAAAGTTATTTTAAAATGTTGAACCCACCCCCTTATGTACATAAATGAAATTTGACGACCCCTTCCACTCCACACCAAAGTTTGTCCTCTTATGTCCTTATCTGAAATCTGACGTCATCGCTGGGAAATCTATTAATTCGTCAGAATTTGTCAGTTAAGAGAATTAATGGCTGATAAATTTATAAAAATAATACAAATTCGCCTCGGTTTGGAGCATTTTTATAACGAAAGTAATCCGATTAATAGCCATCTGTCAATCAAAGTTAGGAAATCTGATTATATTAATACTTATATTCTAAGTAAAGAGATTTATTTGTTGTATAAGCATACTTTATTATCCGCATATACGAGATTTTGCTGTTTAATATGTCTTTAAGTTGCTCTGCAGTAGACAATAAAGTCAATATTATTTTTAACAATGTTATCAAGGCTTAGAACATCCGTAAAACAGATTTCCGGTGTCACGTTTTTTTCAACTTACAGTCGAAATTTTAGGTCTATTTCCGGCTATGCATTATTTTATGATCTTTTTATCAGATCTTTCATTTGGTTGTTTCCCTGTCCAACTTTCTGACTTGGTACTCACACACACACACACACACACACACACACCCACCAGAGAGACACACACTTCTTCGTAGTAGTTTTTGAGCACCATGTTTATACTAAATTACAGAAACCGAAAGATCTCCGCCTTTACTTAAGTTCTATACCAGACCAGATGTAAATGCTTTCAACTGAAAACCATATATATACTTTATTTACATGCTTCATTCATACTCTCGCGAGATTTCTCTACTTTGACAAACTTGACGCAGTTAAATAAGATTATTTAGGTCAATGGATCTTCTTGCACTGTTGAATGTTATTGTTTCTGGCGTTTCCGCAAAACTTGGACTTTTTGCACTTTGAATGAATGAGTTGTGACGTTTCCGGGAATCTTGACATTTTTGCACTCTCTGTAGATGGAAGGTTTTCTTACGTTCTCTCTTAAAAAATTTCCACAATGTTGACACTTAGAATAATAAGCGACAAACTGTTGCCGTCCGTAAGGAAATCTCTCAAACGTTTTACTTCTATTGCTCCATGCACGTTCAAGTCCTCTAATGTAGGTGTGGAAAAATGGTTGTGCAGACAACGCCCAAAATGTATTTCTGTGCTGATATAGACTGGGGCTCGCCTAAAATGTATGTATTCCAGTGTGATTGAGGCTGGGCTCGCCAAAAAATTATTCTGTCTTGTGAGGATGAAGTGTAGGGCTCGCCTAAAATGTATGTATTCCAGTGCGATTGAGGCTGGGCTCGCCAAAAATTTATTCTGTCTTGTGCGGATGAAGTCTAGAGCTCGCCTAAAATGTATGTATTCCAGTGCGAATGTAGGCTGGAACTCGCCCAAAATTTAGTCTGTCTTGTGCGGATGAAGGCTGAGGCTCGCCTAAAATGTCTACACTCCTGTGCAGATACATGTATGCTGAGGCTCGCCTAAAATGTCTTGTTTTCTGTGTGGGTGTAGACTGGGGCTCGCCTAAAATGTCTTCTTATGCTGAGATTCCCCTAAAATGTCTTCTTTACTGTGCGGGTGTTGGGGCTTGCCTAAAATGTCTTCATTCCTGTGCAGATACATGTATGCTGAGGCTCGCCTAAAAATGTCTTCTTTCCTGTGTGGTAGTAGACTGGGGCTCGCCTAAAATGTCTTCTTATTTGTGCGGGTGTAGGCTGGGGCTCATCAAAAATAGAATGTGCAGTTCATTTAATAAATGTATTCGTTATGTTTGCAAATATCTATAAAGTCTTTCTTTAACAACAATAGCTGTTATAAAATTTACAGTGAAAAACATGCTAAAAGTCTCCAGTAACGGATCACAGCCTGCTATTGTCTATACACATCTAGACAGTATTATTTTATCTATGACGTCTTAGCTTAAAAAATGCATGTTCTATGATCAGTCCATATCAGGAGTAATTTCGATCGTGTCATCGTGTTTTTCTTCCATTTTTTACTGATTTCACCCCCTGAAACCATCAATTCAGTAAATGAATAATTAGTTGTCGATACCTCCCGAGACAAGACCGGAAGCCTTCTAATTAGATTTTTAATGGAAGTGAACGAATGTTATTTCATAAATTAGTTATTTTAGTTTCGCGTGTTGTTTAAGATGACTGAGAGTAAATAATATAATCTAAACTGATTAACTTACAAAAGAGCCAATCTTATCAACTGTGCTAATTGTCACGTGCTTCTAGGTTGTCTTTTCTTGGCTGGAAAATATTTTTTTTCAAAAACAAACCGGAGTGAAGTGTATAGTATCAAATTCACATAACCCAACCAAATAAGCTGTAATGAAGTTTTATCTGTCTAATTTCGTATGAAAATATTCGTATTCTGGCTTTTGTATTTTTATTAACCTACTCATTGTACAGAGCGATAACATATACTAAATTATTCTATAGAACGTCTTTGTTGAGAAACGATAGTTATTTGTATGCTCAATGTACAGAACGTAAACGTCTGGTTATTCCCTCATTCTAAAGAAATTCTTTGTTTAGAAACGATAGTTATTTGTATGCTCAATGTACAGAACGTAAACGTCAGGGTATTCCCTCATTCTATAGAGCGTCTTAGTATAGACTCGCCGCAAGTCCCTTTGAATTTTTTGCTCTAAATTGTTGAGAAACAATAGTTATTTGTATGCTCTTTGTACAGAACATAAACGTCAGGTTATTCCCACATTCTATAGAACGGCTTTGTTGGAAACAATATTTATTTATGTTCTCATTGTACAGAACGATAATATCAAGGTACCAACTCATTTTTATAAAACTGGCTTGTCAGGAAACAATAGCCACACCATTTATTAGTTCACTTGATTTGTAACATTGATCAATCAAACTTCGTATTATAAAAGGATTGTGAGTTGATGGCTTCATTTGATATGCATTTCTTATGATTCGAGTCAGCGGACCGGAAACGGAAACCAAATAGAGATGTAAAGTACGGTTGTTTGATTTGTTATTGTTTTCATGTATATTTCTTTTATCGTGAATTGATTTTTCTCCCTGATTTTATTTAACATTAGGTGACTTGTAATTGCTAAATGACCATTTTGAAGGCAATTGGTTCTAAATTTGACCCCTGGAAAACATTTGATTGTGTACAGAAGGTTGTTTTAACAAAACAATGTACGTACAATTTTAAATAGGCATACTTGTTTTTTCTTCAATATATACGCAGTACAAGCAGAAATTAACATTGGTAGTCAATAACAACCGGAAGTGGCTGCGACTTTTTTTTATTTTTTTTCCTTGTTAATATGAAGTACTAAGAAGTTAAAAGTAACAATCTGTAGGTTTTGCACTCTTGGATGAATCAAGCAATTATTTTTGTAAAAACGGTCACTTATCTGATATTATCATCCGAGGCGTTTTGTAATGTTATGAATAATGTATAAAGATTATAACGAAATCCAGTAAAATGCGAAAACCATTTACAGGAAATATATGTTTTACTAAGGGAGAGACCATTTAACTTGAAAGGGGGGGGGGCGTGGTTTTTTGTTTTAGTAGGGGGGGCGTGGTTTTTTATTTTGGTCAAAAATATTTACTTTTTGAAAGCGTCGCGACAGAATATTTTTTTCATTTTCATTATTAGCATTATTTTATATAGCAGAAATCCTTCTTCAGAATATATTTTTCTTACACTCTGCTTCCATAATATTTTTGTCATCAAAAATCATTTTCAAATTATGTTTTAAGGAAAAAACAAAGCCCCAACCCCCTGCAAGTTAAATGGTCGGTCCCTAATATGCCTTGCTATTGTATGTTTAGGGAGGACGCACAGTGACAACCCGTAACGTAAATACTGATTATCCTGGACAACTAACGAGTCAAGCACACCCAGCCATACGTCACAACGTGATCGTAGACAAGCATGACATCAACTGGTGGACTGTTAGTCTCCGAGGATATCAAAGGCTTTTGCTATTTTCAAGGTGTAGATAGCCTTAGTCGGATTTGGTATAATGTTTTGGATTTGAATTTTGATGATAAAAGCTCTACAGCATCTTAATCATTTAGATTCTAATATTGTTTGGAATTGAGCGCCACTGATGAGTCTTGATTAGATGAAACGCCCTTCTGGCGTAGTAAATTCCATTATCCTTGGTCATTTTTGATGACATTTTATTTTCAAACACCATGTCGATGCCTCTGCTGGTTGACTGTAAGTCCCCGATGGTATAATCATTGTCTATAATTGACTGCGATCAAATTTTTAAAACGATGTAAATTCTAAAATTTTTATTTTCGCAAGGTGTAGGTGGCCCTAGCTAGATTTGGTAAAACGTTTTTGATGATAAAAGCTAGACACCATCTTAATCATATCAGACGAAACCCGCGTCTGCGCAGCAGATCATATAACCTTGGTCCCACGCATGCGCATCAGATCATGAAACCTTTATACCTTTGATGGCATATAATATCTAACCACCTTAACACATAATCATAAATTTATAATAAATAAAAGGAAATATTATCAAATGTTCATTTGTTAATGAGTCAAATAATCAACCATCGCCTAAAACTTGACGTTTTAGTAAAAAAAACACAACACAAACAAATTGCCTAATTGCTTTTCATACCAGAGAAATTGTCTATTGTGAGCGTTTCCTTTACTTTCATCGGAAAGGATCAATATTGAATTCATTCTTCTAGAAAGTCAGAATTTTTCATTATAAAATCAATAAAATTAGCAAGAAATATGATTTTGTTGATTTGCATTTTATTCATAGAAGAAAAGAAAGATTTCAGTCTGCAGGGTTTGAAGTAGGCGACCCTTCATTACCGCTGACATCAAAAAGCACACGCTTTAATAATAGGGATTTAATTGAAATTATCCAACACAGATACAAATTCTCAGTCTGTATGGATGTAGTAGGCGATCATTGATAAGTGTCTCTTTGAACAAAACATGCTTTTGAAGAAGACCTAATTAATGCAGAACCGTAGGAATCGTGTCTTTAATGATTGTCTTTCTGAAAAACATGCAGCAAGATAACGCATGGATATCCCAATTCCAATAGCATAGAAACTAAAAATAAAGAAAACACGAATTCATTTAAGACTATATGTTTTTTTCCATTTTCTATTTGTTTTGTTTTTATTTTTTTTATATTTTTTTTTCTTTTTGTTTGTTTGTTTTGTTTTGTTTTGTTTGTGTTTGTTTGTTTGTTTGTTTGAGGGGGTTGTTGTTGTTGCAATAGAGGTAACCGCCACTTTCAGCAGTTTTGAGCTATATCGTGGCGTCCAGGTTTTAATTTGGGAGGAATCGGAGGTATCCATTGAACATTCAACAGACCTTCAGGCCTTGGACAGGAAAAAATATGTCAAGTTGACAGTTAAGGTTGTAGTCGGGCACAAGACTCGAACCCGAAACTTCATATTAGTCAGGCACGTGATCACTAGTAGATAACCTCAACCAATCGGCCGCTTTCGTGTCTTATTAAGTCGCGCCCAGGGACTTTGAGAAACAAAAACTGTTGATTAAAAGTTGAAAAAATATATATATCATCTTTGAAAATTCAAGCAGATATAATACAAATGTAAATAATTATAAACTATTTAGATATTTAAAAACAAGGAAAAACGTTTGGCTTCAACAAACAAATCCCATCCCTCTCGTCAAGCAAGATACGAAGGTGCCAAACATTCGTCATAGTGACATCATTTAATGCGTTGAACTTGTAAAACCTTTGAATTGGTCACGTGACAAAGAAGATTCCTTTGCTTTTCTTGTAAAAACATACGCAATCGTACATGAACGAACAGATTAAAATCCTAATGGCCAGATTAACTTTTAAATATTTTTTATTTATTTATATTTTTTTATTAAAATCACGTGAATAAAGTTACATTTAATGATCGTTTGATCTCAGTAAGAAATTTTAAATCGCTTATCGCTCAATTTGTTTCCTATGACGTTTACTGATCAGTTTTTTATAGGTTAAATTGTCCATGAAAACTGTTCCGGACGTATTCTCTAAATAGCTACAGGAATCTTTGTATTCCGCCTCTATAAAGACACCCCACCTCGGTGAAAACTTTAGAATCTGTTCATGTACATGTAAACGTTATCTTGAAAAGAGTATTCGGATTAACATTTGGTAAATTTGTCAGTCTTTATTCACTGCATACGAGGCCAGAATAATGAGTTAATATGCTGTGGTGCGAATGTATTTTTGCAAATGTCAAGGCATCGCGTGCGTTTTTAGGAACGATCACAATTTTTTTGTAATAAAGAAGGAAACATTTCTAATAGTATACCAAGATCGGATCATTTCCGTAAAAGATCAAAAAAGTGACAGTAGACGGAAATTTTAGAGAATCTTATTGGACGATAAAGTCCCAGTAGTGATTTTCAGTAGTTCTAAAATGTAAAAATAATACATGACATTTTTCAATCTGTGAAAGATTTGTTCAGTTGTAATTCTATAGTTTTAGTTTCCCTAGCTACATTATAGAAGCAATAGTTTCCCCTGTAACGTGCGTAAATTCTAGTACCCTTGTGTAGATTTTAGGAGATGGGTACTTATTGCTTATGATGTTTAACCTGGTGTTGTCTGAGTCAACGACTGCTTGAGACGCCATCTTGAAAACGGTGTTTTTTCGTTGACATCTTTAACAAAATGATTACTTCCGGAATGTTTTAGAATTTGTATAACCTTTGCAATTTATAAAGCATACAATATTCCAATTCAGGCTTATTGTAAAGCATTTTAAAAAGTTTTAAAAAGTATTTCTTTTATAATTTGTTTTGAATCAGTGGTGCACTCGATTTGTTGTCTTAAAATGTTTTGGTATAAAGGGTCTTCATTTTGCACCGTGCATTTTTATTATTTATTTATTTGCAAACAAAATAACAATACAACATTTACACAAAACATAACCTACAAACATTGATACATATGTTACAAATATTGATATGCAATGTATAACAAATTGCAATTTTGTATGGATTTGACCAGTATGGATCTTATTTTCGCTACTCTAAAGATTGCTTTATAAAATCTACAATAACGGGCAAAACATTCAACGTTTTACCAGCAATTTCCTATTTTCTCCAGTACAACTGCGCTTCCTACATTCACTGTCTGTATTTATTTTGCCCTTGTAAACAATTAAGGTTTCGCTCTATGTCTGGCCGTCCTTTGTTGTGATTCTTCCAAGACCTATTTGGACATTCACTGACCACTGAGTAGGAAGTTCACGTCTTTAGCATCAATAAGAGGTTTCCTAGAATACATTATTTCATTTCGAAATAGATTTGCGGCTTTCGTCTTTATAAAGATGAATAGCAATTATTTCTGGAAATTAATTTGCTTCAAGGAACATTCAACAGTTGTGTTACAATATCGGTATGACGTAAACAATTTTTAAATAGAAGAAACCATGTTATCAAAAAAGAACCAACTATATTTGCTAGAGAGCTAGCGAGCGCGCGAGGTATTTATTAGTTTGTTTTAAAAAATAGGGCATATATTATGATAACACTTAAAATGTATGATATATGTTTAGTGAGATCGGCCTTAATTTGGTGTCTTAATAAGATGTCGTAAATACTCCATACTTTTCCAGTGGCAGTCAAAATTGTGTTCCCTATGTCCAATTCCACGCCTTTTCCCGTTGATTTATTGTTGGTAACATGTTCTCGTCCTGAATATAGCTGAAATACTGCTGCCGTAAAGCAATAATCCAATCATCCAATCAATCAATACACGCCTCATAAATTGATTTGATACAAGTCGATCTCTGTAGCCCTAGGGTACAGGACAGGGCTGGCCTTCCAATGAATTGACGTATGTTTTTATAGGTGTACGCACACGTAACTGTTATACTAGTATACTACTCTGGCCGTAATGAGTAACTCAGTTACTCAGGTAGATAATATCAAGGCGATATGTTGATGACCTTTGACCTTGACCTGAAATTGCGAAAATATTAAATTCTGTGGCTGTATTATTCTCACAAAATACATGCCATTAGTCCGATTTGACATAACGTTTACGAACTTAAAGTGATCAAATGTTATTTTAACAACTATCGGGATTTCCGTTTTGTTTGTATTGGGAGCTACTGATTTACCAGTATTAGACGAAGCGACACCTGTTTATTACCTTGATGATAAAATTTAATAAATACTGAACCCTTTTTAACAATTACATTCAATTTATTAATTGCAAAGATCTAAAACAAAACGATAATTGAATTATATATACTATGTGTAATGGTTTACTTATACACTTCAAAGCTTTAAAGTAAAGGAGAACCGGAAATCAAATCGTGGGATGAGCCGTCTTTAGTTTATAGCTATGTTCTAATTATCGTAAACTCATTAAGAACACACATTAGCAAAGAAGGCATGCGTACTCGTGCATTTTTTCTTATTTATTCGTTTGTCGTAATTTTTCTTCGCTATTGGTTTTACATTTTAACTACCTGTTCTGATTACGTCATTATTCTGCTTTTATAAGTTGCTGACCTCAGAATATTCGTGGCAGTTAAGTCTATGATTGACGTAACCAATCTATCAGATACAATATGTTTATCTCTAATGTATCAAAGGACCTTAAAAGTGTAACTGTATTTTTTTTAAAAACAATAATTTATTTTTCGGACGACTACTTATGTGACATCCAATCAGATTTGATCTAACATCTCGATTTATATTAGAATTTCACTTCCGGGGGCAACTACTTGTATAAACTATATCTTTTTCTTCTTGTGGGGGCTATAACTATCATGTGCCCCATTTATTTAATGTTTATTTAGATATAAATTAATAATTCCGTTTCTGGCGCTTTCTTGTGTGGCCTCCAATTAGATTCGACGATATATTGCGGTTGCATAACAATTTAATTTTTTGGTGCAACTTCTTGGTGGAGCTATAACTGTTATGTGCCCCACAGATATATGTATTTAATGTTTGTTTACATATAAGTCACTCAGTGTGAAATACGTATGAAACGAACATTTTGTTACTATCAATTCAAACCGAGACATTATAGCCTCGCGCGCTAATAAATGCTGATAAGTATTATCGTTGAATTACTGAGTATCAACTATATGAATTGAAACTATGCAATAAAGCTCCAAGTCAGTATGTTTTTGTTGGTAATATATTTCATCATAGCTTGTAATACTGATAAGATCGTATTTGATACCTGAAATTTATTTTAGTGGAATGAACCTGGTACCCTGACTGGGTTAACTGAAAAAACAGCTGGTATCCTGACTGGTTTATGATAAAATTTCATCAAATTTTTGGAATGAAGTGTTATGTAATACTGTGCATACGGATTGTCCATAAATTTGTTATACATGCGACATAAAAATATAATAAAACTTTTTTTTCATATTACTCCATCCTGACTTTCATCCATCGCACTGTTATGAAGTATACCTAACTATTTTCTCCCTTTCACGTGCTTCCTTTACGGCGGTCAAGAGGTATAAATACCTACGCCATCTACCATCGATCATCGGCGTGTCAACACCGCGGTTGTCTGTTAGTTAGTTAGAGCCCGCAGTCTTGCAAGAGATGCTCGAAAAACGATCAAGAAGGAATAAATTAAAAGCACAAGTTTGTATTGCGACAATCGTTATCATCTATAACAACCGTTAAAAGATTAATTTTGTATTACGACAATCGTTATCATCTATAATAACCATCAGTTTCTTCTTGGAGTGACGCTGCAGGAAGAGATTTATTTCTAAATTGAAAACCAGTTGTTGTTTGCATTTTAATGCTAAGATAGTCGCGAAGGAATTAAGTGGTTTAAACAATGAAAGAGGGGGTTCTACCATCTTTATCTCAAAACCCTCTTAAGTCATGACGATATGCATCGTTAGAAACCCGGGGTTGGGTAGTCGCGTCTCTTATTTCATCAGCCATAGATATATTGCTATAGAATGTTTTTTTAAAAAAAGTCCTAGGATGAAAAAAATGTAAAACTCTAAATAGAGTTATCTACTATTCGTACTGATTGTTTGGATTGGGTTGGGTTGGGGGGATGATACGATATTAAATGTACAAGTAGTTGAAAGAGAAAAGGGTGATGATAAATGTTTAATGTTGTTGAAGATGAATTCCATTCCTTTTTTATTCTACTATGTATAATGATAAAGGAAGCCTATTAAATAAGTTTTTCAACGATTTATAGAAGGATTTCTCTATAAAATCTGATGTTTAAATATTGAAAATAATACTGAACACATCAAACCTTGAGGAAATAATAGTGGCCTCTTTAAGCGGGCATTAGTATCGAGGAAGGGAGACATATAACTGTTAAAGGTTTATTTTCTATATTTTAATGTGTATGTGTAATTGTATTCTGAACAGATTTTGTCAGTGCGCATGCGCTATTGAATCACAAATGTTTCTGCGCTTTTGAAAGACATTGTGATAGTTTTGAAAGATGTCAGTTTCAATATATATTTTTGTTATTTATCAATTTCTTATTCATTTCATTAAGGGTTAGAAATCAAGGGAAATTAACAATAATAATCGCATATTAATCGACAATTATATGTGTAAAAACTTGTGACGGTATTGTTTTTATACTAAATTTATTTTTCTGAAAATTTTGATTAGGGTTGTCGTTGTAAAAGCAGGAAATGTATCTATAAAACATGTCGCCCATGTTTACCAAAAACTGGATTACATCACAGCTACCAAATTCAGCGAACATCGAATTAATTTGCATAAAACAAATTATACCGCTATGTCAAATGTAATTCGTTGCTAATGGCCATGTCAATCATTGCATGAAATTGACACAGTTTATTTGTACTGACATATTTCTTTATGCTTCAGATGATTTCTGCTTTAATCTTACGGTCTGTGGTAGGTATACCAAAATAAACTTATTTTATATTGTGTACTGTGGATCCATCATATTGAATTAATGTCCAATGGTTCTACGGGTCCACCACTCCTGGACAAAAAAAACGCACCTACTTTTAACAAAAATTACAGCCACTTCTAAAATGCACCACATAAAAACGAAAACGAATTTAAATTTTACACAAATATTGCTCCTCCACGCCCCCTGTATAAAAATCTTGACAATACAAATACAAATTTTTAAATAATAATAATAACAATAATCTTTATTCCATATAGAACTCTATTGGGTAATAGCAATACATACATAACAAAACATGATACATATACAAAACATATATTAGAGAAGTATACATGAATTAAACATTGTCATGTAATAAAGGGGTATTAGTCTGACATATATGAACCTCATTTTTGCGCTTCAATGATCTCCGGCACACAGAGAACATAACTGGTTCCCAAATATAACCTCTGCTAAACCTCATCCCCCGTTTACTGCGGGACTACATTTGTCGTCTGCCCATGACGTTTTTAAACAAAGAATAATGTTTGTAAAATAATACACAAGATCTTATTTTTTTTATTTATAGTCTAATTATACACTTTTGATAGTTTTACATTAAAATTACTGCCTTTATACGCGAAGCTGATCCGCCACGACAGATATCTCTCATGACGTCAACAAATGTGTGTGGAAGGTGATTTTTCGTTGACGTAGGATACCCAGAATCTTTTGCGTGGAGATTGTTCTAATGGTTGCTTTAAGAAGTTGCAGACGCAATACCACTAGACAGAGACACATCATATCTATCATCTGTGCGTTTGATTAATTCTAAATTGCACGTTGAACTACAAAATCACCAGGGTTTTTAGCCCAAAAAATTGCCAATTTTTATCTTGTTAAAAAATTCTTCATTTTTACCCACCCATTCACTTGATGTATTTCCGGTGACGTCTATTGACATTTTATTCCGGAAGCAGTACAACTTATAGGATAACGTACATGCGCATTGTAGTATATTTTTTTATAGAATATTACAAAAAGAATAACATGTGATATTTTAGTGAATTAAGATATATTATGACTTGGAATGATTACCGAAAATACCCGTCTCGATAACTATTTCTCTCGCCTATAATAATTCGTAAAATTGCCTTCTCTCGATTGGTATTTTTTTTGTAAATATCCCTCCAAGGTATAATATATTGTTAATAATTAAAAAACTGGTATACTGACTAATAATGTTTCATATTATTTACCTTTTTTTCATTTTAAATACATGAAAGGCGATATTGTTCGATCAATTTTCATTATTAAATACACACTAAACAGACAAATAACCAATTAATAAAAGTTATAAAACAACATACTCTTCTGATATGGTTATAGCACTAATGGCCGAGGGTCAATACAGTTATCCGCGGGCCGATATTACAAATGAGGATATATATATAAAAGAAATCTTAAAAAATATTAATTAACCAGTTAGAAGTAGAAACAAAAATATCTGAAACGTGAACCAAACTTTAATGTCATTATTTGATGGCGTTTTCTCTTTGCCTTTCCCTTTTGTATTTTTTTTATTACCTCAATCAATTTTAGAACATGTATTGAACAATTATGTTAAATTTTATTGAAAAAAAATCCGAATATTATAACAGTGGAAATTAGGAGAACCTTTAAACACGTCATCTGCTTTCTTATATATATACTAATTAACAAAAATCCATAATGGATTCGGAAAAGCCATGATGGACTGGCAAATCTATTATGCCATAACGGACCGGAAGTCCATTATGGACCTATATTACGTTTGATGTGATAATATAATATAAATAATGTTTAGTACATATACATGCCATACATAAATATAATAAAGTAATCTATACGTTTTAGAAGGGGTCATTCTTTGTGGGGCGATTTGATCTTGGCCGATTTATTGGAAAAGGGGGGGGGTACATTTTGACCTGGACCGATTTTTTTTGTCGGGCGTTTTGACCTGCTTGTGAAATACTTATTTCCGTTAATTTCATGTTAATTACAATGCTTAACACAAGACAATTGCTCTGTTTAGAGGTAACACCAATATCATGAAAGTATATCAAATCAAAAGCAATTTTACACCTCAAAAATGTGTCTGCACGAAAATAAAACTTTATTGCAAAATTATACCCAAGGCTATATACCAATCCTAAAACAGGTCTAAAATTCAAGAAATCACACACATAGTTTGGTTGTCTTTGAGTTGTGCTTAATGCCACTTTCAGCAATTTATCAGCTGTATCACGGCATCCAGTTTTTATGGGGGGGGGGGGAGAAAACCCACGACCTTCGGTAGGAAAACTGGCAATCCTTAACAGTTAAGATTGGAGTCGAGCACATCCTACCCGCAGTGAGAATCGAACCCACAATCGTATTGACAGACCACGTGATTAATATTAGACGAACTCCTTAAGCACTCGGCCCCGGGGACCCGCATAGCTTGGAACATTTGCTATATATTAGTATAAATTAATAGTCATAGAACCAATAATTCTTATTATGATAGTCTGCGGGACTGCACAGTGGTTTATAGGCTGCCCACCAAGCAAGATCAATTTCCGGATTTATTAATGTATATCGCCTTCCTTAATTAACTGCTGGAAAAGCTATTAATTATTCCGCAAAATTAATCTTCGAGAGCGGGAACTCTTTTAATTCATTTGAATCAAACGACAGCGTCAGTCATCAACAACCCCATTATACAGGACAATAGGAAGTACCGTATTGACAAATTTAAATGAAATCAATCACTCCTAACGATATATTATTGTTGTGATCCAATGAAATAGACATTCATTGATAGAAATATTACACGATCTATATAAATACATGTACAATCACTTATTTTACAAATATGGATACAATGCTTACACTGAGGCCATAGGGCTTAACACAGGGAGGTGGCCGGAGCTTTCCCAAGGTTGAATACCAATCAAATTAAAATTAAATCTTTCACTTGCTCCCCCCTTTTGTTATTGGTCGATGCGTTGTAAGAGTTTCAATGGTTATAAGTTAAATACGTAAATTTTGAGAATAAAAAGTTGTAGGAAAAGTCAACGTCCTTTTTATCATCGCTTTTTTCCTTTTTTCGAATAAACTACACATTTGCTTACCGGGACGACAAAACATCAAAAATAGTTGAATTAGTCTCACCTGAATTTTGTTATGTTACATTAAAAATATAACATTGAAAAACTGACAAATGTTTGACAAAATAATATGAAATTTACATACATTTAATAATTTTGCTGATTTGCATAAAAACAACATATTGTAGACAAAAATAAATCATAAATACGCAATACTGGAATGAAACATATGGAGAAAAAAATTCAGTTGATGTTTATTTAATAACTTCATAGAGAAGGTATATTTAATGATGCTGTTGCATTATGGGTATTCTTAAAAAACCATTCATAAAAAGTCTGTTACATTTAACGTGATTTCTCGTTAGTGGGTTAGAATTATAGCGTTTTTGGGGAGCGCTTGACCTTATATTCAGAACACAATGGCGTGACCTGTTCTGTCGTTGTCCGTAATGACACATTCACAATGACTGACTACAGTGCAGAGAAGTAGAAAACAACTACAGCAGTCATTATCTGGAAGCAAATTAGCGGTTAGAAGGATCATTTTCATTCTGCTTAAAATTAGCGCTATAAAATTGAAAACAACATCAAAACAATTAGGTTTCAATACAAGCGTGTTTATATCTTGCCTGAAACTTACATCGAAATAAATTGAGAAAATCCTTTCTCGAGTGATTTTTAATGCACGCATCGTAAAATATTTTAGTGGTTGTTATATTCAAATTCTCTGTTCATTTGGAAAAAGTGATTACGGCTTAAATCTTTATATTGAAATTTGTGTGGCTGGTAGTGTTTATATCGTTACAATGTAACATACGAGAAATAAAGGTATCGTTTGTTGATGGAGGACGTGTCTGCGATCAAAAAAGAAAGCTTTTTATTGACCAGGAATTGTTGAGAATACATAACGTTTTCATAAAAGAACTAAGTAGTTGTCTAGTCTCAAGTAATGATGGATCGTGTGTATGTGTGAAAAATTGGATTAAGGATATATTCTTGAATGAAAAAATTTACACACAATTCTTGAACAAGTTTAAACGTTTATCTTCTGAATACAAATAACTATACGACTCGAAGACAAATTTTATCGTTGATAATAGCTATTTTGCGTTTCCTGTCGAATTGCTATTGCTATAGAGGTAGCAAAAAGGAGTAAGAAATTGTTTATGTCGCAAAAATTATTTAATATGTACTGATACCGGAGCACGTTACAAGAAAATCTCTCTTGAAATTCCGTTTTAGTTGAAGCGGAACGATTTAACGTTTTTTGGATTTCTTATAAATGATTTGGAGTGTAGTTAATTAAAGTTATAGTGTTTAAAACAGTGTTGGATAAGATAAGGCGAACTCTGTACCAGGTTTATTGGTTGTAACAGGTTTGTGGAAAATTCTGCAAGATTTTCATCGTTAAAAGTGTTAAGTTTTGGTTACAGGTCGTATAGGTTTTTAAGAAACGTTAGATCTAGTTCTAAACGAATAACTTGTACTTTAAAATCTTAGTATATATAAAGATATTTTCAATTTTTAATAGAACAAACGTACATGTACCTGTCGTTGTTAATCTCTCTAATGACAACATTTTTAAACAAGTTTTAAATGGAGTTTCGGGACAATTTTTATATCGTGAAATTGACATTTCATTTAAATTTCTGATACAAAAATTTTTCATTTCGTACACACATTTTGTATATCGTGAAACTGATATATCATTTATTTCTGATACAAACATTTAAAAAAGTGTGCGGAACATTTTGAAACTGACATCTTGAAACTGACATTTAATTTAGATTTTTGATACAGAAATTTTAAATTGTATACAAACACTTTTTGTAATCGCGAAACTGATATATCATTTACATTTCTTATTCAGGAATTAAAAAGTGCGTACAAACATTTGTATATCGTGAAACTGACATTTCATTTAAATTTCTTATACATATATTTACAAGTAACACGAGCTCTGATCGAAATCCATTTTCCTTAGAAATAATTTATAACCCATTACAACGTTATTAGTTACAGTACTAACGATTTTAAGGCATTGTTTCTCAATTAATTTCTATTATACATTAGGCCGAGAGGCTAATTCCTTCAGCTTATAGCGTTTCTCTTGTGACATGGAATGCCGATTTCACCTTCCATTACGCGTCTCGCGGATTAATTACCGTGGAAAACTTCAGTGATTGGTGTCCGGCGATTTATAAATTAATTAGTGCATAAACTATGGTATCATTGTTTTCTAATGTACTCTAAAGGAGATTGTGACAGAAATTAAGGGGTTTCTTAGAAGTGTTTGATTACCATTGGATGGACTTTCATTTTTACATTTGTAAAAAACCCCACAATTTCTATTTTTTCCAAGCGTGTGTTCTAAAATAAAATAAAAGAGACCCACGGGCAAAAGATTCTCCGAATATCGAGTGTGTGACATATAGGTCCTTCTGGACCCTCTTTTAATTTAATTGTATACGTTTCCAGTTCAGCGATACAAACAATCAGAAATAAATAATAGATACAGTCAATATGGAGAAACGATGTCCATGAAACGCTCCGTCAGTTTTGAACTCTTCGAAATATACATTCCAATAGAAATGCGACAGGCGGACAACCGGACGGATAATACTCGACAAGAGGAAACAAATTTTTTAAAGGAAATATACATGTAATGTACAAATTTGAACATGTCGATTTCTCATTTTTAATACTATGGTATATAAATCGATTTCATTACGTTGCCACATGAAGGAAATATAAATACCAAACAGTAGTCGTTCGTTGAATGTATGCGTTGTATATTTATGCTAATTAGAAAATCTCAAATAGGAATTATTGTGAAAATGGCTTATTAAATGACAATTTGGTTGCCGGCAAAATGTTGAATGTTTCGGATCTAGGATGTAAATATGTGCGGCAATTTATTTCACCAATGAACGTCAGGTAACGAAATATATACGTTAAGAACTTACCGCAATGTTGTCAACCGTTTGCAAGTTTTTTATTTTTATTTTAAATTTTGTCATCATACAAACGTTGATTCCAGTTAAATTAGGCATTTTACTACCAGCCGATCCAATATATCCATTTAGTATAGATAAGGTCATACCAGCAATAGATATAGCAATTCAAAATATAAAAGACCTGCAGTACTTACCGAACCACGTTTTAGTGAAAAATGTGCGGGATTCGAATTGTTCGGAGACAACAGGACCGTTAGCGGCTATTGACCTATACGTAAACCGTGAAGTCAACGTCTTCGTTGGACCAGTTTGTGACTACGCGGTGGCGCCTATTGCGCGATTTTCACCATCATGGTCGATTCCAGTGATCAGCGCTGGCGCGCCTGTGAGAGCATTCGGTGAGAAATCGGAATATAAGTTGTTAACCAGGATTCAAGGATCTTACGCAAAAAATGCAGATTTTGTTTTTGAAGTTGCCCGGATGTTTAATTGGTCAAGGGTTGGATTAATGTACAACGATAACCTTAAGCCAGAGCTTGGAAGATCCGACAATTTTTTCATCCTCGAACCTATTTTTCACATGTTCAAGCAGCTTGGATTTGATCCTTGGTATAAGGCCTTCGATGAAAAACATCCTCTTCTTTATGACTTGAAAGAAATACTCACAGAAGCATCAAAGTACACCAGAAGTAAGACCTATTTATAGTAGAAAATTTTTTATAGTATAGTAGTCAAATATTTTAATTGCTTCTCCACTGTCATCATTGGTGACGTCATCCTTAAAAAATACATGAAGTCGTAACTGAACTCTCGTAACTTAAGTGTATACTTGTGCATGTTTACCATAAGTACATACTATACATGTGTACTTGGTTTCCTTAACATGTGTACTTGGTTACTTATGCATTTTCAATGAGATTTTGCATGTTTTACATGTTCTGCCGTTTACATATAATACAGTAATTACATCGGGCACATGAAATTGATATGTGCATGACAACATGTCCTTGAATGTCATTTGTACATGTAATTTACTGGACATGGCTTATTTAAATAGCATTCGCACATGTTATTGACTGGACAGGGCTTATTTAAATAGCATTCGTACATGTAATTTACTAGACATGGCTTATTTAAATAGCATTCGTACATGTAATTGACTGGACAGGGCTTATTTAAATAGCATTCGTACATGTAATTTACTGGACAGGGCTTATTTAAATAGCATTCGTACAGGTAATTTACTGGACATGGCTTAATTAAATAGCATTCTTACATGTAATTTACTGGACATGGCTTATTTAAATAGCATTCGCACATGTAATTTACTGAACATGGCTTATTTAAATTGCATTCGTACATGTAATTTACTGAACATGGCTTATTTAAATAGCATTCGCACATGTAATTTACTGGACATGACTTCTTTAAATAGCATTCGTACATGTAATTTACTGGACATGGCTTATTTAAATAGCATTCGTTCAGGTAATTGACTGGACATGGCTTAATTAAATAGCATTCTTACATGTAATTTACTGGACATGGCTTATTTAAATAGCATTCGCACATGTAATTTACTGGACATGGCTTATTTAAATAGCATTCGTACAGGTAATTTACTGGACATGGCTTAATTAAATAGCATTCTTACATGTAATTTACTGGACATGGCTTATTTAAATAGCATTCGCACATGTAATTTACTGAACATGGCTTATGTAAATTGCATTCGTACATGTAATTTACTGAACATGGCTTATTTAAATAGCATTCGCACATGTAATTTACTGGACATGACTTCTTTAAATAGCATTCGTACATGTAATTTACTGGACATGGCTTATTTAAATAGCCTTCGTACATGTAATTTACCGGACATGGCTTAATTAAATAGCATTCATACATGTAATTTACTGTACATGGCTTATTTCAATAGCATTTGTACATGTAATTTACTGGACATGGCTTATTTAAATAGCATTCGCACATGTAATTTACCGGACATGGCTTATTTAAATAGCATTCGTACATGTAAGTTACTGGACATGGCTTATTTAAATAGCATTCGCACATGTTATTTACTGGACATGGCTTATTTAAATAGTATTCGTACATGTAATTTACCGGACATGGCTTATTTAAATAGCATTCGTACATGTAAGTTACTGGACATGGCTTATTTAAATAGCATTCGCACATGTTATTTACTGGACATGGCTTATTTAAATAGTATTCGTACATGTAATTTTCCGGACATGGCTTATTTAAATAGCATTCGTACATGTTATTTACTGGACATGGCTTATTTAAATAGCATATAATTTCGCTGAGTCATAGGTAGTCTTACCTGGATTTAACTTTTTACTAGCCATGACAACGGGTTACTCGACTAGTGTGTAATTAGGGACAGGCACTGCTTACTCGTCTGGAGCAACTGAGTGCTCTTATGGTTTTTATTGGGTTCGGGTTACTCTCTTTCTGGTTTTTGTGTTTTTGGTTTTTGTGTTGTGTTTTGTCTATATCCGGATTTGTAACTGTCCCTTGACTTCCGGCTCTTGTAATCGGTTGGTTTCCTTTGCTATGTTTCTTACATGAAAGATATATACTTGAAAATACATATAATATACATGCATATAAACACCTCAAACCTTAATTGACGAGAATTGTTAGATTTCTGCCTTGTCAATGACTCTCACAATGGCTTACTCCTAACTGAAAACTGAACGCCATGATATATAGATGACCAATTGCTGCAAAAGGGGGAGCTAAGAAAAAAACTCGAAATAATCTTGCAAAGTGATAGAATGAGATGAAGGCATAAAAAAGATATAAGAAATCATGCATATTATCGGGGCGCTATATTGGGGGTACAGTACTAGATCATTTATGATACATTTTTTCCTAAAGCAATCATCGTCATCATTAGTCATATTAGCATATATCATTTATCATTCAAATTCGCAGCCACGAAAACAAGTAACATCGATGATACACCAACAATTACTGGCTTTAATTTTGCTCGAACATATGGTATAATAATACACATGTGTATCATGGCAGAATAGCGAGTGCATCAGAATGTCCTATCATAGTCCGGAGAAGATTTCATATCCGCTCCCTTCCATACTTTATAATACTATTTTTTAAATACGCGTTCCTGTTGATCCAAGTTTGTACATAAAGCGTCTCCTTTATGACGTCACCATGCTAACATTTCTATTGAATAAAGTCATGGATTTCTAAAATGCATTTAGATACTCTTCGCTATTCCATCTTACCTTTGACAGAAACGAGAGATTCTTCAAAACAAGACAAGAAAAAGAAAAAAAGATTTGTGATTTTAGTTACATGCTTGTCAGTGTAAATTGTTCTACAAAAAAATAAGATTTGTTTTGACTCTGCCAAGTTTAACCTACTCTAGACAGCTAAAAGTATTAAACATTTGGAATTTCTTTTTAATTTAAAACGTTTTGAGGACGTTGTAGTATTCCCTTTTGTTCACGAAAACATGATGTAAAAATAATTAAATATAATCTCCGTACAGTGATACACTAGTAAGTAAAATATCTTGTCCGGAATTCTCTCCGGACTGGTTTTACTTTAATACAATACTTTCGTTTTCTGTCAGAATAATTACCAAGAAAAATTAAGTGTATCAATTTTCTCTGGCTGATTAATAATCGTCTCTGTGGAAACGTTTTTCTGACAGCTTGTTATCCTACAGAGCTTTAAAGCGTATGTATGACTATGATAAACCGGCATTTTTTTTGTATCAGAACGGTGTTCATTGCTTTATTGAAATAGATTACGAAATAAACAACTGTTTACAAGTAAGATAAGCTTCTTTTTACCAAAAAATATTGGATTAATCACATGATCTTAAAAACCAAACGACCCACTTTGACAAGTAGATTCTGGAACAGTAGAACGCTGTCTTTGTTCATGACACGTTGTATTATTGATATAAAATTATTACTCTGAAATTTATTAATCTCTTTTTTTTATTCCCACGTGGCAAATGGCGTTAGCTGCGCTTAGAAAGCCTTGGTATCTTTGATGACATTGTCCACCGTGCTCACATATGTAGTGGATGTCGCATGCCATTTCGCTTGCTTAAGGAGATAACATATGCATTTGTCTTCATATTTAAAAATATAGATTTTTAAAGCGAACACCAACAACTTGTCCATGGTGTGGCCACCTTAGATCATGTGCCAATCTCAACGCAAAGGATTTTGGGTATCCTACGTCAACCACAATCACCTCTGCCACACCAATGGTTGACGCGTCGAGAAATATCTCTCATGGCGGATACGCTTGGCATACAAACGCAGTAATTTTAATGTAAAAGTGTATAAATCGAGTACATAATACTACTAAGTGTATGGTTTTACAAACACAATTATTTGTTTACAAACGTCACGGGCAGACGAAACTAAAGGAGGATGACGTGTGGCAGAGGTTATACCTGGTAATCAGTTATGTTCTCTGTGCCGGAGAGTGAGGTTATATCTGGGAACCAGTTATGTTCTCTGTGCCGGAGAGTAAGGTTATACCTGGGAACCAGTTATGTTCTCTGTGCCGGAGAGTGCTCATGTGCGCGAAAACTAATTCCAATGTTTTCTTTTTTTTTCCTGGAGTTTGTAGCATTCGAATTTTTGATACAGTCATTACAATTAATTTTCTATTTTTACCTTTGACCTGATACATAAAAAACGTTTACTTAACAGATAGTTAAATTCTAATTTTACGCTTAATTAAAAATTGACAATCCATGAATAAGTAGACTCGATTATTTACTATTTATCTGTGTTCATTAAGAAACCATTTTTTCAGGGATATCCACTAAAGGGAGGTATAATGCATTTGGAGTTATATGGCTACTTGCTTAAACAATACTTGTTGGCCCCGGAGGCCGAGAAGTAAAGGTCATCAGCTATTGATTACGTGGTATGTCAGCACCGAGGTGTGCTCGACTCCAACCTTATTTGACAGACAAAATAATATTGTAGATCAAACTTCTGCTAAAGTATCGGCATATATTTTACCGGGAAACGTCGCATTATTACAATACTCATAAATACATAGAGAGTATGCACTAAATTTTTGCCGTATCAATTCATTAAAAATATTTGGTTATTAAAACAATAGACAAAAAACAAATTGCGCTCGATTTTTGTCTTCAGAAACTTATCTGATTCGCACACAAAAAAATACATGCGTTCGATTTTTCGCCGCGCTTATTTCTTCGAAATATCTGATTATTATAAGATTACTACAAAAGCGATAAGGTGTGTCAAATAATGAAGGAATTTTTTTTTAAATCGCAGCGGTGTTATCCGTTTATTGGGTATTTAGTCGCAGTCACGATGTTACAGTTTGAGTAAAAAATCGCCTTACGACAACAGCTGCGCATGACAGAAGGCGTTTGATACAGGTTAATGACATGATTACTGTATAATGTTTATTTAGTATATAATCATGGCTTCCATGATGACGAAAATAGGGATAAACGGTTGAAATTGTTTCAATGTGATAAAAAGACTTATTCGTTATCACTTTGCAATTTAGCGCTCATTAAGTGTCACGTGGTTTGCTCATCAAAAGGTCGCGTGGGTTTATATTTCGTTACACTTTGTCTTGTGGAATTCCTCTATCTAGTTGAAAAATTCAGATTATTTTTTTATGTATAAAATATTAATGCCAGTTTGATTAATTTCCCAGTTTCGTATAAAGTAGATTGCCGTAAAGCTGATCTATCAACTTTTTTCGGCAGATGTCGTAAAACATAAACCATTATCTACCTTAATAAATTTATATTAGCCATCAAAATCAAAGAGAAGAACAGTAATATGATGTTATGAAAGCGAGATTTAGTTGCTGTTTCTGTTTTATGTGGACATTTTCTTCGTCCATCACGATTTGATGAATATTAGTGATGACAGAGAAAAGCTATGTCAATGAAACTTAAAGGAATATAGTGACGAGTAGTATCAAAGAGAACTGAAATGGAAATATCAATAAAACGCGTCAATAACGACACATTGGAATGTATAATATAAAACCGATTGTTAAGCATTGTACTACCTTTTCCCTACATGAGTTCAAAGAAATATAAATATTTTAAAGGTTATGTTTATATGAATTCACGACGCACCTGTATGACAAATAACATCTTAATTCCTCAAGTCAGTCAGTGATAGGTAAGCCGAATTTTACTGCTGTAAAAACTGATTTTAGTTTTGTGATTTGTCGATTAACCTCGCCAAAAATAAGGGGAGGGTTGGATTATTCGTTCTAAGTGATAGGTATGAAAAAATCCGAAAATGGGACATTTTTAAATGACCGCCCGATTTATAATGGGACTATCAGAAATTTTCAGTTTGAATGCAACATAAACGAAAAGGGCCCCTCTATCCAAAATTACTGTCAAGTACAAAGATTCTGCTGATTAAACTATTGCTCCGACCATTCCTATATGAGGTGTGGCGTGTTTTCTGATCCGAGGGCCGTATACTTTTATCCACTGTCATCTAACAATAAAGTCCGAGAATCCTCTACCGTCCAACGCTTTTTTTTTTGCGTGGGACGCAAAAAAAAAAACGTTGGACAGCAGAGGATTCTCGGACTACTAACAATAATTCTCATGTTCGACTGCCCCCTTTTTCTAAATAACTACCATCCTTGTATATACAACTCTATACTTTTGAAAGTGCCCCGTGTAGTCTAATAATAATAAGTGTAGAGGGTGTGATTCCTAAAACCTGTTTCGCCACATAATACTTTATGTGACGGCTCCAACACATTATTTTCTGCCCTCTTAATCGTCCTTTGTGGTATTTGGTTTTTTTAATCTTTTTGGTGATTAATTATCTTTAAGTGATTAATGTAATTGTGAGCTGTCAGTTGGTTTATTTTTTCCTTATATTTTGTTACTAATACTTAATTATGTAATGTTTTATTGATAGAACTCCACTTATCTGTCCTGACCATGCCTTTCATGAATAAGTTCTTGACCGGTGTTTCTTTGCACGTAGAGTTTCTCGATTTTTTTCTGTCATTTTCGTAAGACATCCGGGCGATCTGTTCTTGAAATACTGAAGTACGCTTCGATAATATAAAAGATTATTTGGTGAATGCTATCTAATAATATATTTATCTCTGGATGGCTACTCGGGACTCTCTAACTTAATAGCATTTATCGATCCGAGCCGCAATACACGATCGTCAGTGTCTTTGACTAATATAGATACGAGCATTTTCAATATGGCACGTCCTCGGAGGACATTCAAACGACGGAGAGTACAATGCTATGACTATATTCAATCATCTGCCCTCATATCGTCGTAATACAGAATACTATAAGAGTATTATTAGCACTATATTTATTAATTAATAAGATTTGTGGGCCACGTGTCTTTCCGCCATTAATACGTCCATGTATATTTCATTCGATTCTGCTGTCAGTTTATAGGACTTTATCGAGTTCATACTGGTTTACAAAGGAACCATTTGTTCTGGGTTTTTGCCAGTGTCATCACTTCTCTTTAATGTTTTCTTATAAGCCTTTTATGTCTTATATTGTTAAACATCAGCGTGATCCAGCAGATAAAAAGCTTTATTAAAAAAACCCGAAGGCCTTATACCCATTCAATCCTTATAAGTAAATAAAACAAATATATAGATGCAATGAATTTCCAATTTCGTATATTTTTATTGACAATTTACAAAGTTAATGGAGATTTATCTCAGAAAACACAAGTACTACTGCATTCATTGTATTGAAACGAAACATAAATTCTACACCTGAACGATCATGCATTTTGTCAATCTTCACGCAAAGGATTATGGGTAACCACAAACAATTCTGCCACACAGTGGTTGATGCCATGAGAGATATCTCTCATAGCGGAAAAGCCTCGCGTACAAAAGAAGTAATTTCAAAACAAAAATGTATGAAATGTGTACAAGTAGACTATATAAAAATAAATAAGTTTCACGTGCATACGACAAATATAGTCCCGCAGTAAACTTGGAGGGAGGATATAAATATTTACAAATGACGTCACCCAAGCTTCTTTGCAGTCCAACGTCATAATTTATCGTTATTTTTCACTTAACTTAAATGATTGACATTCTGTTTTTTTTAATTAATTGATTGATTTGATGTGTTTGCTTTACGTCAAGCAAACAGTAATTCAGCTATATTCTGGGCGAGAACAAGTTAAACAATAAATCAACAGAAAAGGGGTGGGATGGAACAAAGGGAACACAAATTTTAACTTCCACTGAAAAAGTATAGAATATTTGGTAGAATCAGATATAATTTATTCCTTAGTAGCGGCTACAATGAGCCTGCTTTTTCGAAATCTACAAAAGCGATCTTTATCGCGCTGTTTAAGTTTCAATGACAATAACCTATATAATTTTCATTCTTCGAAATGCAATAAAGAATGATTTACAAGTTTTAATTTGTGCTGACACGTACGTTTTTAAAAAACGCAATATAAATGAATTTTACAGAATGTAGAAAATGCAATCAAAATGATTTCTTCCCTAATGTCAATGTCAATTTTCTAGATTTATTAACGTTATTTTAGTTTTGTTTATTCTTGACATGTTCATAATATAAACATTAGTTAAAGTAATAAATTAAATCTGAATTTTAAAGTTCAATTCACTTTCATTGTTTATTTTAATTGTTTTTAAAGTATATTTCCATTTTCAATTATACAAGACGTTCTGCCATCTCAAAATACTACCGATCACGCGTCATGATTTGATTAAATTTCCGAATCCCTCGCGTTAAATCTATTTTAAACCAGTATTTTTCCTCATTTACCCCCACTTCGCCTACAGCATCACCTTATTTTCCGGTGACCCTCGTTGATATACAAGATATACATGAAAAACAGACATTTTCAATAAATTATTGTGTACAAATTACTCCTTTCGTAGACTTTTGTTTTATAAAAAAAATATTTTGTAAGTATCTAATTATGGACGCCTACATATATCAGTCGGTGACAACAACAGAATTAAAAAAAAATGAAAGAAATGTACACTCAACAAATAGGAGACGGTCCCGGCTCTCGTTTCACAAAATAGGAGACGGTCCCGGCTCTCGTTTCACAAAATAGGAGACGGTCACAAAATTTAGAAGGATTTACGCCCGGTGATAAATCTTGTAAAAAACCAATCTCAACTATACAGTCAAGCAGTTCAAACCTTTTAATCATAAAACATATTTTTCATCTAGCGTTCTTTCGTAATTTCAAATATAAAATACACCGAAATAAAAATTTTATTCCTATTATATGACTACCCATAAGAACGTTTTACCATAAATACAATTATTTTTATTGGAGTTTAATAACATTTTTCGCATTTATTTTGTATCAGTTATAGAGCTGCCAAGAGCGCATTAAATGCATGTGATCACTTTAGCTGGTCCAAATGGCCTAATGTTACGAGTCTGCTCAGTATTAGTGCTCAAACACTGATGCTTCACCCGTCCTGAATATAGCTGCTCGCTGGACGTAAAGCAGACATCCAATCAATCAATCAATCAATCAATCAATCAATCAATCAACTGATGCTTCACATTTGTTCTACTGGCAGTTCAATTAATCAACAGTCATTTAATAATGAAAAGTAATCTGACATGGTCCCTGGGTAGTACCTTTGTCAACTTATATAGGTACAAAAAATAATAAGTGGCATAGTCATTTGAGCGTTTTATTAAGGGTGCGTTAATAAAAGGGGTAAAAACATCCTAAACTATCAAACGCACGCCATTCATATTTTCTGTTTTTCCATTATGAGCGTTTACAATATATTGTTCCTTATTTTATGTACTTTTCTGTGGTATAATTGATTCATGTTGCCATTTGGATGTTTTCCTTGGAAAACGTTATCTCTGCTGATTACTCATGCAACGCGATTCTTTATTACCTGTCTTGTTTCTTGATCTTTGAAACGTTTTTAAATTTATGGTTTTTTTTACGTAATTAAGCTTTTAGAAGATTAAGAATACATTAGATTCCGACATTTAGATAAATGTCAATCCGATTACACCATTTCTTATTGTTAATCTCAGAAATAAAAGATTGAGCAATGAATTTCACGAAAGGAACTTTCTTTCTTTATCAAGGGTTTTTTCCGTTTTGTTAATGTTTTTATTATATTGTTTTCGTGTTTTATCTGTGTAAAAGTGAAAAATAGCACTGTAATGTCTCTGCTTTTATTTTATATTGAAAAATCCCAAAATTTTTGTTATTGACGACACAATTGTTTGAAAAGGTTTTATGTGGCATTATATACGAAAATTGAATACCTGTCTATTAGAATTGGAGTAAGCCCCCGAAATGTCAGCGATTCATGCACATGTATTTGTCTGTTTTGTTATATGGCGATAAACAAACCTGATTATAATTATATGTATCAAGATTGTTTTTTGTTATTTTTACTCTCTATAATAGAAAACAAATTCAATGGAACACATTGCAAGTCTATTAATAAAAATTGCGAGGAGATTACACGAATTAATTATAAATAAAAGATGTGGTGCTCGACGCAAAGCTAAACTGACAAAGCTTGACGAATTTCCGGCCGCACCGGGTACTTGGGATTCCCATAAACAAAGCTTGACGAATTTCCGGCCGCACCGGGTACTTGGATTCCCATAAACAAAGCTTGACGAATTTCCGGCCGCACCGGGTACTTGGATTCCCATAAAATCAGAACGCCATGCTATAGCAGCAAGAGGCGTTACATCTATTCAAAAAAAAAACAAATATAACTGCTGCTCAAACGGAAATGTAAACTCTGTGTCGTCATTAGATAGTAGCCCGAACAGAACTGTACATGTGTGCTTTCTAGTGTTTTTTTTTATTTTAGGGATTTATATATTGTCAATGTTGGAGTGAAATAAATTCGGTTGTCCATTCTTTTTTTACCGGAGCAGACATCGGTAAATATTCGGCAAACATCGGGACACCAAATATGATCACGAAGTCTTTGTACCTAAAAATTTACAACTTGGGAAATACAATTTGTAGTTCAGGGTAAAAAGGAAGTCAAATTGGGGACCGGTTAGGGGGACACACGATTTTCTTGTAAAAAATGCAGTGTGTTGCAGACGACATACAATTCCTTGATCAACATATATAACAACAGGAAATACTATTTGAGTAACTATCTTTTTTGGTTTAAACCTGTTAACATTGACTCGAAGTAAAACAATATATTTAAATTTGTAAAACAATAGTTAACGCTTCTTGTCCTTTAGATATTACGCTCCACGGCTCGTGTAAAGATACGTCCCGCAGATATAACGATTCTTTTAGATCAGTGATCTGAAAAAAAAATACATTATGGCTATAAAACAGGATTGGAATGGATTATATATATTGAATATATGTACTTATGATACCATCAAGACGGCGTGAATTTAATTATAACGTGGTAATAACGGAGAAAGTCTGAAGTTTTAATACGCAATCAGCTCGTTAGCAATATAATTAGATTGAATCAAAGAATCTTGTAACATGTGTTTTGCATGCTCTCCTATACTGGAATGTTTGGAGAATATAAAGATCAGTATGTCGTGTTGTACTTTGATTAGTAAAGTTTTAGGCTTCCCCGTGCAAAATATATAAGTAAAGTGCGGGGGTGGGGGTTGAAGTAGGGGTTAACCAATGCTTTTTAAGCAACAGAAAACACATGTGCCAAACGTTTTTTTACATGTAGTTTCGATAGAACCATATAGTTTTGCTTTCGGTGAATAAGTTAAGTTTTTGACTATGGATTGGGTTTAGATGGAGATGGGAATTTTGCCGTGGAACTTGTTTGTCTCATTCAAAGCTGTTCTCGTTCTGCTATATACACAGTAGTTTTCACCCCCGTTATATACCCCTTCTGACTTCCACCAGGGAGGGACCTTTTTAAATTCTTCCATTACAAGATCTTAAATTAAAAGTATTTTTTTAAGTTTCAAAAACAACCTGCGAGATTATTCGTTGCGTAATATTTTAATTTGTTCAGCATGTTCTTAAGTGTTGTTTGCAATGTTTAATATTTTACATGTTACCTAATCTTTTGTTAAAGGGAGCGTCTCAAAATTATACAAATTACAGTAGAAATCTATTATGTAACTCTGTAGATTCTGACTTCCGCTGTTCAGAGAATCGCTTTGTGCTATGGTTTAAATGAATCAATTTGCATTTCTGTACAATTATAAATAATCATCACGCAGTGAGAAAAAGAATGGGTCGCGTTCGATTAATTCCGCAACAACACATTCATCACAGAACCGAACTAATCGACCGAAAAATTACACGTTATTATTGGCATCATGTTTTTACGGACCGTAGAGAATATGGTAAACGTTGTCAACTCAAAGGAGGGGATTGCGTGCGTTGTATGTAATTTTAACGACGAATGACCATGTTCATGATATATGGTTAAAAGTTATTGGTTTTTTTTTGTCATTCTTGCGCTGTCTGCAAAGTAAATTTGATATTTGACACTTTCATTGTAAAACAACGGAGAAGACCGTAAATGTCAATCAGTGCATTTATTTGTTGTGTAAGTTATTATGAGGAACCAACCATATTTCTATTGGGGTGATTTTTTTTGGGGGGGGGGGGGTGGGGATTTTAAAAAAATTTAAAAAATTGTTTTCGTATTTTTGTATTCAGTATCGATCTTTTTGTATTTTTTTTAGTACGGAAAAAAATATTTCGGAATATTACAATCACGATAGATCCCTTCGATGGCCCCTGAACAGAGATTCTCTATAATTTGACATACAGATACATATGTTGTTTGAATGCGATTAATACGTCCAGTATTAAGTGACCGGTTAACATCAAATGGGGGACCGGTGCATTTAAATTATCATGTTTATAAAGGCTATGTCATATCTTCTTAAAATACGAACAAAATTGCCGTCCTCCATCAGATGTGTTATAAAAACGTGGGTGTATATATAGTATGCAATGATAAACAAACACCTTAATACAGAATTTAAAGACAAAAAATAATACACAGGTGCAGAAATGACATAGTGGCATGAAATGCATGCGTCAAGGTTGGAAACGAAGTCCTTAGGTAATCTGCATTTTTATTTTGGTAAGAGGGAGGAGGGTGGGGGTGGGGTGCTCGGTAGTCAATCTTGTTGACTTTTTATCACTATATCCCTATCACAATGTGTGCTGAATTTAAACCTTGACAGGGATTGAAAAGTGTCTTGCCAAAGGTCAAAGGTCAAAAACAACCCACAAAATTTTGTCAGGATATAGTTGTGAAGTTGGATTTGTTTAAGTTTTAGTCGACTTAAGCATCCAAAAAATAAACAAACAACAATTATTTTCTTAAATATACACAACGCCTACTACGATACCACTGTAATGTCAGATAAGAAACTTATGAATCAAATATTTAATTAACAGTACACATATATCGTAATCCCTGCAATAATATGTCACCATTATTGTGACAAGCTCTTCTTTTCGCCTAATGGTATCCTCTCGAGTATTTTCAGGTCATAAAACTGTTTGAGAAAGACGATTTTCTCGAAAGAAAATTCTTCTTAATGGTCGCCATAAAACTCGACAATATCCGTGTGTTTACATCCGGGATACTTTAGAAATGATGACGAAACAGACAATTTACTAGTTTAGATTGTAATAAACGCGTTAATATATGTATCTTTGCAACAGATTGATGTGTATAACTTCCTCTCTTTAGTAGTCGACGAGACACACGTCCCGAATGTAAACACACGGGTTTGAATTAAGGGATTTTTTTTAATTATCTGAGATAATTAACGACTTAAAAACGACAATTTAAAAACGCCACCTAGTGCCACTTCCGGTACTTAAAACTGCGGCTTTAGCTAAAGAAAATTATCTACAATTTTTTCGTAGGTATATATTCAGATAATAACTTTTTTTTTACGGTATTCTACCCATAATTCAAGTTACCGTTTATTTTTATTTTTCTACCCAAAAATACAGCTTACAAAAAATAAATGTAGTGTTGAGTAAAAGAGTAATAGGTTCTTGCATACGCTTTTGGGAAAAACAGGTTGATCTTTCACGAGTGATAGAAATTTTATGTCTTTTCGCGAGTGGAGCGCAGCGGAACGAGCCAAAAGACATAAAAATTTCTATCACGAGTGAAAGATTACACGGGCTTTCCCAAAAGCGTATGCAGGAACCTATTACTCTCTGACGTCCAATCAGAACGCCGGAAACAAGAACGTCATAGAAGAACGTTGTTTTGCTTCCATAACAAAGTTCTTGTTTCTGGCGTTTTGATTGGATGACGCAGCAAGTACAGATGTGTGCGCGTGAGCTCATCTGTACTGGGTCATCTGTACCAGAAATCAGCCATTAATGGAAGAAATAACAGTCTAATAGTATTTCCGATGTTTGCCGAACATTACCGAGGTCTGCTATTTTAAAAAATCAATGGACATTCGGGACACCAGCTGGATCTTCGACTTCGGCTAAGATGCGAAATAAAATAAGATGCGAAATCAAAACCTTTCTATTTTTAGCAATGCACTGCACAGACTGTTGATGATTGGAATTAACATATCGTGGAGAGCGCCACCTATGATATCTCTTGTTGTTTTTTACATTATATATTTTACGATTAAAATTAATAGTTCATCATATGTACAATCAATGATTTTTGACGTGGGAAATTGACTTGAAAGTATATAGATATTTAATTGATTTGTGTTGATACGAAAACCATTGTAGATATCGTTTGATTGCCCCTTTACTCGCACGCGATAAATTGCCCCTTTGATATTATTTCAATTTAGTCGGGTAATCTGCATTTTGCAATTTATCTTTTATTCATGTTGTCATAACTAGTGATGAGATGAGTTGTGGTTTAATTGTTCTGTTTATTAAAAAAAGATGAGACATCAAAATATATGAAGATTGTTATTATAATTTTAAGTATTGGCGTAGTTTAGATATAAAAAATGGTGTCATATTGGTCATAATATATTTCTATTTTTAATACCGATACAGGCAGCTCAATAAAATCTGAAAAAGAGTTTCTGTAAGGCTGTCAGCTGTTACTGATTACAATCGGATCACCTCTGATATTTCCTTGACGAAAATGGCCAAGAGATGTTCCGATTGTACTGTTTACTGACCTACATGTTTAGGTGGGGAATTATTTTTGTTCCGAATTGCAGAAGACGTATTCAATTGTTAGAACACTATTAACCTCTAAAATAATAAATTTCTTAAATACAGTAATAAACCTCATAAAAGTAATTTGACAGCCTAAACTAAACGTAATTAAAATTTAGAGGGGTCAATTAAGTAGCAGATGTATTGGTTTCGTGTCAACACATGCAGCATATGACTTTTCCCAACAAAAATGATGTACCAGTAAAATCGCTTCAAATCCAAATCCAATAGCACCCAATGTCTATGCAGTTACAATGATAACAGTTTAAAAAACAAAACACAACTTTGTACTATGAACTCCCATGTCGTGAGTGAAGTATAAAATGCATGATTATTGAAGCATAATCTGCGCGCCATATGTCAAGGTTAACAGCCGCTAGAGGGAAGTGCATGGGGTTATGGTCCGACCTTGTCCCTGTTAGCGACGCGCATATACAAACTTTTCAAGCTTTCCTGGGGATGTCGGGTATACTCAATGAATACTTCTAGTTTATCCCCAAGTAAAAAGAGTAAAGCACGATACAGCTGTATCGCTGATATTGCTGCAAGTGGAGCCACGTAAACCCCGTAGCGTCGACAAGTGGGCATAAGAAGACTTTTCGGGGGGGGGGGGGGTAATGGTGGCAATTGATAGACATTGGAAGCCTGGAACTGGTTTTAGTGGCTCAATTGTTTACTCTTAAGGAGACATACGTGTTTTCTAACGTGTGTTATTGTTTGTATCTTAATACCGAGTTTACCTTCACTAAATATGTCAAAATTCTCAAAATTCTCTCATGGCGGAAAAGCTTCTCGTACAAACGCAGCAATTTAATGTAAAACTTATGAAATGTATATTAATAGACTATTATTATACAATTAATTACTGCTTTAGTGGTCAACAGCAGGAAATGATGGACCCTAAGACCTGGACTTGAGGTGACCTGACCTGACCGAGGCCAACGGGTCGAGGGTCCATTATTTCCTGCTGTTGACCACTAAAGCAGTAATCAATCGTTTTATTATACCGAAATGAACTTCTCCAAAAGTCAACATATGTCATGTGACAAATATTGACAAGTCAACATTAGTCACATGACAAATAATGACTTTTGGAGCAGAGTTGGTGGTCATGTAGTGGAAAATGAATTGAAATCACATGTTCAAATATAACCAATAGAAATTGTCCATATTGTAATTAATATTCATGAGGTATAATAAATAGAAATAAATAAGAGCTCGTATATTATTTTACAATCCCATCATTGTTTATAAACGTGACGAGCAGACGACACCTGTAGTCGCGCAGTAAACGGGGAATGACGTGTGGAAGACGTTATATCTGGGAACCAGTTATGTTCTCTGTGCCGGATAGTGTAAATATGGAAATAGAGTTTTCTTTGTCATTATTTTTACATCAATTTTTATTTCGCAGGAGCAATAACTATAATAGTTACAGTGGGAACAGTCTACGCAATAATTAGTGCAATTCGTCTTGTTAAAAATCGTTAAAAATCCACCATTTTAAGGAATGTCACCAAACGTCATTGTTTTTGTCTTATAATAACCGAGGCTCAGTAAATTGATGAATTTCTAGAATTTCCTATAGATTGAACCTGTAATTTTCTTTGTCATTTTATACGAGATTCAATGTCTCTATGTTGATTAGTTGTCTTTGATGTTTTTGCTCCATGTTGTTGTTCTAATACGAAGTTTTAATTCCACTTCCGAGATCTATCAGATCCTAGCGTCTTGTCAATTTTGCGTCAAATAATGAGTCGTTTGTTTAGAGTTTCGTTTGATATGGTTTTTCTCGCAGTAAATAATTAGACCTAGAATACTGACCAACAATCTCGATCAACAATGATGATGTTGTGTTTCTTAATTTACAGAAAATTGTCTTTAACTATTGCATGTGTATCAATTGGGACATCGCTCGGCCCTTTCCGTCAAGGGTCGGGACCATAGGCGGAAATAACCGAGTTGATCCGACTGCATGTTTAATCATACATATATACAATCTACTTATAATTTGAGAACGATGAAAAAGAGGATAGAATACAGAAGTACTATTAATGAACTTGTAATTCATCCGCAAAAAGCTATTAGACAAATAGAACCAATCCAATGAATGAATTATTCCGTATAGATCTGGACTACTTTGCCTTGGATATTTATACAACATTCGTACATTGTCAGAAGGTGTCTGTGTGTGATTGATTGATTGATTGATTAATGGTGTTTAACGCCCGAGCAGCAATATTTCAGCTATATTCAGGCGATGAACATGAAATGGATGATAAAATGAACATGAAATGATGATTAATGAAAATGGGATGGGACACAAGGAAAAATAGGGGTAACGGATTTTAGATTGCCACTGGCAAATGGGAGGATGGATAGGGTCGGGCAATTTAGCCTCCTGTAGCGGGATCGAAATCCCTACTCATAGCGAATACTACAGCAGCGTTCTTTAACGTGCGAGGAACGTGGCATTTTTCCCAACACGGTGCACTAATATGGTTTGCGGTCAGGTTTTCCGTATTATGGCCTGACAACCCCAGCTTGCCAGGGGTACCCCATTCAACCACCTGGGGCACACATCCCAGTCGGTCTTTAGGCCAACCGACCTGACACGCCGGTCAGGGTACTGGGCGCTATTTAGTCGCCTTTTACGACAAGCTAGCGCGACTGCGGTCTATTCTTTTAGCCACCCGGATCCCGCATGGGGCTGTCTGTTTGTGAGCCAGGGGCGTAGCTAGACTATGTATATTCACAAAATAACTAGGGGGTGGGGGTGGGTCCGTGGGCATGCCCCAACTAAAAATTAGAATATTTTGGAGAGTGCTTTTGTAATTGTATTTTAAAGTGCTTTATCAAGTACTAAAAATGTACAGTTAATCAATTGCAGAGAAAGATAACCAAATTTTGTATTGTGTCAAAATTATGTGCATTCAGCCGCGTACTCGCGTATAGGCAGCTACGCCCCTGCTAGCCATGGATACATGGGGTATAATGCAAGGCTGTACCAGCATTTCTTGCATGTTTTTGCGGGAAGTATCAGGACTGGTCTCCACATACAGATGAATAAAAGTTTCTAAATTTGTCTCGAAGTGATGTGGGCGTGGCATACAAAATAAATAGCCGTCTAACACGACATTAAACAGTTTTCTGCTTCACAACAATTCCAATTTCCCAGGAATTGTTCGACGTATTTACGGCTATTTCTAAACATTAACAATGTAAGCGCATTTAGTAAAAGTGCACAGTTTTTTTTCTTTTTAATTTAAGTAAAATTGCAATTTGATTGAGACATAGACGGAATAATTGAAGTGTTTAAAGGCTATGTTGCGTAATATTTCTCAGGCTTAAATGTATATTATATCTTTTAACTATGTTTTCAATTTAAAGTTGTTTTTATATTTGCCGTAAGTCATGTTAGCTGATAAACATATTCTCTAAAAATTAAAAAGGTACTACATGCATGTGTCATATTTTTCAACAAAAATTAGCATAATTTTAAACGAGGGTAAATTCCTTTAAGGGAAACTTCGCAAAAAAAAAAGAAAATTTAATAAAAATAAAAAGAAACATGTTTGACTTAATAACGTTGTATTGTAATTTTAACAGTGATTTTAAGGTGATACAATTTTATCATAATGGGGCCCCAATTTTAACGAGATTTGACGAGGTTTGACGAGATTTGACGAGATTTTCAACGAAATTTGGTAAATATTAAATCTGGTTTCTGCTTTTGAATGTACATAGAGGAGAGGCAGCACTAATCTCAACGCTAAGGTTTTTAGGTATCCTACGTTAAACACAATCACCCCTGTCACACTATTACTTGACGACATGAGAGATATCTCTCATGAGATAAGCCTCGCGCACTTGTAAGCGTAGTACATGTACTGGTGCGTAAAACTGTATCAAATGAGTGTAAATGGAGTTTACAAAAATAAAATAAACAAGTTCTTGTGTATTTTTTTTTACAAACATCGGTCTATGTTTACAAAAATCAAGGGCGGACGACAAATTATGTAGACCCGCAGTAAACGGGGGATGACATGAGACAGGACAATTATGATCTCTGTGCCGGAAAGTGCAAACGCACAACTCACGATCCATGTTATCACTAAAAGACAAAACGACTGTCGTTAAAATGAGGATATTTTCCGTTTAATTTAAAAACATTTGTATTGTTGCGTCGCTTTTTTTTTATGTCTACTGTATCGTTCATTTTTAATGAACGGATCTAGTGCATGAATACATGTCGAAATAAAATAGTGCAATAATTGAAAAAAACAAAAGGCTTCAAAATGAAAGTTATTCTTCAATAGTTGGAGTTATAAGGAAGAAAAAACTGATTTTACGTATTTCATCAGTGTATGAATTTGCCAACTCACAAACATAACATGAATCCCTTCGCGTTTAATTTAGTTTGTGAGTGAGTTGATCTCTTTCATACACCGATGAATTCTTCCACAACAGCTTTTATTTCTATAATCGACCTCTTCGATATAGATATTTTTGTTGCTACACTTATTGACATTAAACATAAAAAAACCAGAGAACTTGAGAAACAATATCATCGAATATGAACTTAAAAAGAAACACAAGTGGCATCTAGGGCATAACTGATCACGTGATCATAGCTGGTGTCCGGGATGTCCGTTGATTTTTAATGGAGCAGACCTCGTTAATGTTCAGCAACATCGGAAATTCTATTTGAGTAATTTAGGTTTTTTCTAAAAAAAAATTCAATTTGTATCCTTAAGTAGCAATACATTGATTTAATAATGCTGGCCTTCTTGGTCGAAAATAAAATTAAATTAAATGGTGACTTCAGTTTTGGGTCGAATACCTTAACCTATTTTTCTCCTTTAGATCAATGAAGTAATTACGTGTCAGTTCCCCATCTCTGCCATAAAATTATCTTTTGACAATCCCTCTACATTCGTCCAGTTACTACGCCGTTTTACTTTTCTGACGAACGACGTTTTCTTACAGTAAGTTGATTGTATGTCAGATCACAGAAAAAGAGAAATTTTGATTCTAAAATTAAGCATTAACTTTATTTCCTTTTTATCTTTCGAAACGTATGGTTGAAAAATTGCGTATTTACGATATTTCCGATTCTTCGTGCATCAATCTAAATTTTCATATTGGCTTTACACCCTCTAAACGAAGAATGCATCACCGTGATAAACACGTATCGATTCCGTCAGAGTGTTTTGTAGTTAATTAGTCGCGCTGACTAATTATTTCCACTAGATATTAAGTTAATTTCAGATATGTCAAACTGACATCAAAAAGTCCATTTAGCTTGTACATATATTTTTATTTTTCTTACTTGGCAAACAAATTTGTAATTATTTAATGGAAAAATAATTGCCCGGATATGTAGAATCTTTTCTCTTAATACGCTCGGGCAATAATTATCTTTTAAAAAGTGTTAAAATTAGTGCCAGGCTGTGTAAAACGAAGTTGTAGTATTTTTAAAAGATAAATTTTGTATGCTCATTGCAGTAAATGTGGTGTGATCATCTTTCACAAGGTTTGTTTGTTTGTTTGTTTGAATGGTGTTTAACGCCAATTTTTTGCATCATATCATAGCGTCGAGTTTTTACTGGGTGAGGAAGCCATAGTACATGGAGGTAACCCCCGACCTTCTGTAGTAAATCTGGCAAGACTTTTCAGTTAAGATTGGAGTCGAGTACAGCCTGCCTGCAGTAAAGCTCAAACCCGCAACCGCAGTGTTGAAAGACCACGTGATCAATAGTAGAGGAACTACCTTAACCACTCGGCCAAGAATATATGTAGTATAAATTTGGTATTCACTGAATAAAAATAAATATTCTAGCGCTGGTGATAAGCTTTAACCAAAGGTAAATAGCATGTGAAGCCTCTTTGACCTTGACATTTACCTTTGTGACCTTTGACATTTGCCTTAATTTTATTCATACAATTACCTTTGATATGAACGGTGTAAAAATACTAGTCTTCTAATTCTTCAACAGCGTTGTTTGCAATTTACCATCAACAAATGTCGTTTTATGTATAGGTTTTCCGTGAGGTTGTAAAACAAACCGTTTTTTAAATTACTTTCCTAATGAAATCTATCTGTAGCGGAAATAAGAAGAAAACCCGAGATTTTTTTCTTGAAGGATAACTTATTTATGGCCTGCAGTGCGTAATTATTTCCTGAGTTAACTGGGTGTAAACTGTCTTTCAGTACGACACGTGTTTACTGACGTTTTTCTGAATATTGAAATTAGATTTGGTGCGTTAAAATTATAGAATCAAAAGGATTAAAGAATATTAAAGACACACGCGCAATACTGAAGAGATTAAAGAAATGAGATTACCTAGGGCCAAGCACAAATTTCAAGAAATGATACAGAAACTATAAAAAAATTGACATCAAAAACTATTCACAAACGTTAAGATGACTCGACCCTGGTAGTTAAGTCCTTAACACCAAAAATCTCACTTAAGAATTAGACATTCTTTATTTAGCCAAATAATAAACGGAATAGAGTAAGATCGATTGTAGTGCACTATATTCTAGGGCGGATCATGAAATGTGTTGTATTGGGGTTTCCCTTTGTTCAATTCTGCTCTTTCAAGAAAACCGGGTTGTGAGTTAGAGCCCAACGTCCAGTGTCTAACTGACATAAGTTGCCAGCTCTCCTGCCGAAGGTCTGGTTATCAAACGATAGTCCGACTTTCATTCCCTTAAAATTAAAATAGTTCGTGCGTAACAACACATTCAAAGAAAAAATAATAATTAAAAAAAAAGAACTTCTAATACTTTTTGTTATAATTTTTGTAGTTTAATTAAAGCAGGATCAAACGACATTGATGGATGGACAGTAGATATGTGTATAATTAAAGTGTATATGTATATAGTCTAAAAAAGTACATTTTATATAATATTTTGAACTACCTGTATTGGGTATTTACACGATCCCAGTGGAATTATATTATTCCATGTTCAAATGAAAAAATACTTTAAGCATTTAGAGTTAAACGCCACTGATGCGTCTTAAGTAGACGAAACGCGCGTCTGGCGTAATTAATTTGTCACCTTGGTTATTTTGATAACATTTTTTGGAATATTTGAGAAAGGAAAGTAACAGCCCGTCCTCGGGTGGCGGACTGGGAAGCCATGTATAGAAGTTTTAAGTACAGTTGGAGTGAGAAATTTTAAGATCAATATGTTATGACTTGTTTACATTATCTATTTATATTGACACTCAATGACTAAGGCCATTCGTTGGTCAGTCTGTATCTATAATGTTGACAACAAAACACCGTCATTTTTATCGTTGCATACTCTTCTAGACTTGTATATATATCATTCTTTTATTAAAAAAAACAATAGACCTATGTGTGATGTTTGTTTGACTGGTTTTATAATTGGCGTTGTGGGCTACTTTCTTCAATTTTTCAGTCATGGCGTAATATTTTTATTAGGTAGCCGGATTGCGAACGAATGACAATTATTTTCAGTAACATTAGAGTCCATCACACCCTACCCAAATGAGAAGTATTTGAGTATATGTACCTATAATCACATATAACGGATTTATTATTTTATTTTTCAGTTGTTGTATTGTGTGCTTCCGCGAATTCCGTCAGAGAAATCTTAATAAAAGCTCACGAACTTAATTTTGACAATGGAGAATATGTCTTTCTCAACATCGATCTGTTCAGCAGGTAAGTGGCTTATCTGCGCATGCTCTGAATGAGAACTTAAGCAATCTGATTGGTGTTTGATGTAATTTTTTTTACAATGCTTACCATTGGTGTTTGAATGCAGAGATTTTGCTCTGCCTGCTCTGAACCGAAGATATGTTTAAATAGGAAACGTCGATAGTTTCTGCCCTACCGTGAATAAGATGTGTTAAAGTCTTTTCAGATACTTAACGTAGCTTTAACTCTTAATTACCTCCCTTTGTTCTATAAATGACAGCGATTAAATCGCGTATGTGATCAGCGCGCATGCTTTGAATGTGTGTACCGGTGTACTCTCTCAATAGAAACTCAGGGGTGTCGTTGGCAGAATGGTTAAGGTAGTTCGTCCACTATTGATCACGTGGTCTGTCAACACTGAGGTTGCGGGTTCGAGTTTCACTGCGGGCATGGTGCGCTCAACGCCAATTTTAATTGACAAAGATTTGCCAGTTTCTACAGAAGGTTGTTGGTTCCCCCCCCCCCCAATAAAAACTGGACGAAATATAACTGAAAAATTGCTGACACTGGCATTAAAAACCAATTAAACACACACACAAACAAAAATCAAAGCCGTGTTAAACTCATTTCGTTGTAAATGCTTAAATTGGCGAGAAGCTAAAACTCGAACAATAAACAATCAGTCACAACTCAAACTGTAAACAATAACAAATCAACAATAACAATAAAAAAGGTAATATATATCTTTGACTTTCATAAAATTAAGACTAATTTAATTAGAAGTTTCTGTCACTCATAGAAATGCAGGCTTTATTTTATAATCATGTTATCTAATTCGTAAAGGTATCGCGTGGTGAATTATTTTGTAGTTCTGTCGATAAGCCTCGGGAGTCTTCATACTGACATCAATGTTTTTAAGTCACGGTATTCTTGCATTAATTAGGTGTTTAGATTTTGCCAAAGATCTTATTAAGCCAAACAGAAACATGATTAATTTTATTAGTGGTATACACGAAGAGCGAATTCATCTCCTATTAGGGTTAATTCGTACAGGATCGGGTTAATTCGTACGTGTTCGGAAAAATTTGTCGCCTGATCAGTTTTGTATAACACGTATTTAGAGTAATGTTTATTTAACATATATTTATTTGATTTGTTGATTGTTTGTTTGTTCGGTGTTTAACGCAAATTTCAGCAATTGTTCAGCTATATCATGGCGTCGAGGATTTTTTATTTGGGAGGAAGCAGGAGTACCCGGGGAACACCCAGACTTTCGGTAGGAAAACTTACAATCCTTTTCAATTAAGATTGGAGTTGAGCGTACCCTCCCCGCAACGAGAATCGAACCCGTAACCTCAGTGTTGACATTCAACGTGATTAATAGTAGACGAACTACCTTAAAAACTTGGCAACATGATTTTTTTATTCTTTAGGTATTTAAGGAATCAATCATGTTCCTTTCTTGAAAAGGGAGAGGGAATGTAATGAAAGGGAGTTCGTTTTTGCTATTTCCGGACAACTTTTCTTTTACATGAAGGCACGTAATTTTGATTTTTAAAATGAAAAGAGAAAACATTTTCTTTCTTTAGGTATTTGCATTATATATTATGTCTCCTTGCTTTTGTATTTACATGTTTGAAATATATTAATGGTTATTTCTGTGTGTTCAGTATTGCGCAGGCGCCTTTAAACGGTTTCAATTAGTCTCTAATTACAGCGGGGTCTGGGTCGCCCGAGTGGTTAAGGTTGTTAGTTACCTGTAATTAGTCACGAGCCTAACTGTGGGAAGTGTGTGCTCGACTCCAACTTGAATTGGCAGTGGTTGCCAGTTTTTCTGTCTCCCGAAGGTCGGGTATTTTCAGTGGGTACTCAGGCTTTCTCTGCCAATAAAAACTGTATTCAGGGCGGGAACAAGTTAAACAATAAATCTATGGGGACCAGTGGAAGCTATTGCCAATATATTTTGAAATAGAAAGATATGGATAGGGACATTCTTTTTAGCAGCTGTAATGAGCCTATATTTTTTTATATTTTAAAAAATTAACACACAGTCTATTTCGAGCGGGACCTCGCCTTTGCTGTGACAGTCACAATTTAGTTCATGCTGATCCGTTTCAGTTGTCCACGACATTCCTTGCTTTATTGTTTTGTTTCTTTTCTTTAAGTGTAAAGTATTTTAAGTATTTGAATCCATAAGACGTTAGTTCGTTGTCATACTCTATCATACTCTGTAGCTATGAATATCGTTTGTCCACAACGATCCTCTGTTTTTGTTTCGTTTCTTTTCTTTTCATGTAAAATATTTCACATAAGAAGTAAGTTCGTTGTCATTAGTACGGTCTGCTGCTGTGTTTAAAGGCTATCATACTCTGTAGCTATGAATATCGTTTGTCCACAATGATCCTCTGTTTTTGTTTCGTTTCTCTTCTTTTCATGTAAAATATTTCACATAAGAAGTTAGTGCGTTGTCATTAGTACGGTCTGTTGCTGTGTTTAAAGGCTACCATACTCTGTAGCTATGAATATCGTTTGTCCACAACGAGCCTCTGTTTTTGTTTCGTTTCTTTTCTTTTCATGTAAAATATTTCACAGAAGAAGTTAGTGCGTTGTCATTAGTACGGTCTGCTGCTGTATTTAAAGGCTATCATACTCTGTAGCTATGAATATCGTTTGTCCACAATGATCCTCTGTTTTTGTTTCGTTTCTCTTCTTTTCATGTAAAATATTTCACAGAAGAAGTTAGTGCGTTGTCATTAGTACGGTCTGTTGCTGTGTTTAAAGGCTATCACACTCTGTAGCTATGAATATCGTTTCTTTTAATCATTCCCTCATCGTCCGCAGAGTATAATAGACAAGTGATTCGTAAATCCCTTCGGAACATCTCTCGCATTAAAGTAACCATGTAAATGTGAATCTCGAGACGGAATGAACATTAAGCGTATTATTATGTTATCAGAAAATTTAACGTTTTCACTGCCTGGCTTAACCCACAGTTTCTTTAAAAGTACCTGTACTAAGACAGGACCATTGAAGTAGTTCCGTCATGTTTGGTTGTTTCTGGAGTTTGCCGGTTTCTCGGACTTTGTTATTACCTTCATTTGATGAATTATAACAGAATACTAAATATGAGGCACGCGCATGCACATATATTTTTTATGATTTTCTGGACAAGATTAAATATAATTCCGAATTACCACTTGAGATATCTGACTATATATATATATATATATATATATATATATATATATATATATATATATATATATAATCGTTGTCCAATCAATCAATCAATCAATCAACTTATGGTGTTAATTTTAACCTAATTAAAGAAAGTCGATATAGCTTGACACTAATTTCTCCCCCCCCCCCCCTCTAAAATATTTAGTTTTAAAGTGTCAATGTAAACCTTCATTATGTATTTGTAAAAGAAAATGAAAGGCATGCAATCCCTATCCCCCCTCGTCAAATTTGCCACTGGGTAATGGTATAAAAAATTAGCTAAAATGTGAGCTCTTCCTGACCACTCGCAGTATTATCGTCCCCCACCCGAACACGAACTTATCGATTTGTTTACTAGTTATTGGTCAAAGGAATGGCAAAAATCATGTTTTGCCACGGAAAATAAAAATGTAATTCTTACATAAAAATTAAAATATCCGGTGCACAATGACACTGTGTAAAACATTTTATTAAATTCCATTAGTTGGTGAACGTGGAGTTGTGGATAAAATATGAGATACTCGATCCCAAATTGTAACGTGAGGATGGGATGATATTCTTATCACTATATATCCCCTACATAACCACTTGTCCCACCCTCGTTCCAGAATTATAAACTGACCACCTAAACGAACCCAGCCTTTATAAGCCTATATATGATTATGTATTAACGTTTTGCGCCATTTACAGCGTTCTGCAGCTATATAATAGCGTCAGATTATTATACGGTGACAACTCCCAACATTCGGCACACTTTGCGGAACTCGAACTCGAAAATCCAGTGTTGACACGTCAGTGATCAATAACCATCGCTAGGCCTCTATAACTGTAAAGGATTATTTTAGAATAAGTCATTATCCCAAATATACGATCCTAAGTATTATTAAATAATGTGCAGTCATGTGTAACGTCGTCCTGTAATCTGTTTGGAATACTTATGTTGTTAGTTTCTGGATCATTAGCTAGTGATACTATTTATAGATAGCTTTAAAGTACATTTGTATCCAACAGATGTGTGTCAATTTTATGTAAATCTGTGATCCATATTCCAGACTCCGGAATAACTTTATGATGTTTTGATTGATTGGTACCTTTATGTCAAACGAGCAGTATTTCAGCTGTATTCAGGACGAGAACAAGTTAACAAACAATACATCAACGACAAAATGGGTAGGATGGAATACAGGGAACACAATTTTCACTTCAACAAGAAAAGTATGGAGTATTGGGAATTTAGCCTTTTGTAGCGACTACAATGAACCTACTCTGTTTTCGAATTCCACAAAAGGGGTCTTTTAATGTGTAATGAGCATGGCACATTCCAACCACTATGGTGGGTTTTTTTTGGTTCAATTACTGTGATAAAAAGATCTTACCATATACTTAAAAATTGATATTTTACCAGATTGACAAAGCGGCTGATATAAAAAACGTTATTAACTGCTTCCGAAAGTTATTACACGCTTTCCCGTATGTGTTATCACATGCCTTTCCGTAAATGATCGGAAATTACCGTAATTTTTTTTACAAATATGACGTCTAACGACATTAAAGCAGACAGCATGCATGATAAGATGCATCGGGATGGACAATTAATACTTTGGATTATTTTGAGTCAATAAAAACTTACAAACAAAAAGAAACAAACCGTGAGTGATATGAAATTATTATTTAAACGACTTAAAACTTATTCGGAGCACAGGAATAGCGGTACCAGAACTCGATAAGATTTTTATATATCCAAGTCTATTTCATTTTCCCCTGCTGAAGCATATGATAAAAAGACCATTACATGACATTTTTGATATCATATGCATTATTAGCCCTCGGTTGATATTGGCCCTCGAGCCTGCGACTATTGGGCCAATATCAAACCTTAGGCTAATAATACATATGATATAAAAAATGTCATGTAATAATCTGTTAATAACATTGCATTATTCCATATCGGCCCTTCTATCAGCCCTCGACCCATATCAGCCCTCGAGTTAAGCTCTCGGGCTTGATATGGTAGTCTCAGGCCGATACTCGGTCCGATATGGAAAATGCAATGTAATAATCTATTCATACATTGATTTAATAAAGCTGGTCGAAAAATAAAATTAAACGGTGACGTCAATTATTGGTCGAATATCTTCATTCCAAAATATCTATCGATTTAAAAATATCACCAAACAGAATCCGTACATGGGACTACGTTAATGTATATTTATTTTGCTAAAACTGCTGATTTTAAGAATCGTAAAGGTTCAATTCATTATTCATCACTGTCAATGTCGAGTTTATTTTGTCTAATTACGAACACATTTGGTTCTAATTGTCGGTTTCTTTGATGTTAAAATTTACAACCGGTGTTGATAGAAATTTATCCATTTATCTAACAATTACTTGACAAATGATCCAATTCGAATTAAAATAGAAGGCTATTAAAAATAAATTTATCAGAATATTTAAAGTGCAACTACCAACTAAAACATGTAAAGTGGTAATTTGTTCAATTTTAATTATAAAGAACATGTTTCGTTGAGGCTAATGATTTTAAATAGCTATCAATCACTTCTGGTCCTATGTGTTTGGTTACATGTAAATAAAGTCCAAGTGAAGGTGGCGCATGCGTAATGATATTAATAACAAAATAAACCGCAGTTAGACATGCAACAGATTTATCATGGAAAAGACGTAACTGCATATTCGGATTTAGTCCATTCAAACGATTCAATAATTTAGTCCATTACGGAAACTATTATATTATTAATATAAATCCTTTACGGAAACTGTTCTTTAATTTAGTCATTCCGGAAATTACTATGGAAGTGTGTCCATTCCGTTAAGGATTTTATAATTTAGTCCATTCCATAACTCGCAGTCACCCAGTCGTTATATTGCCCTCACTTCGATCGTTGTCGCTATGAATTGTGGGGATACTATAAATAATCAATGCAAAAACGAGAAGAAAAAATAAAAAGTTCCAGTAAAGTATTTTTTTGGATCATGAACTGTAAATACAATATTGACCTAGTCATTGATAATTAGCTTGAATATCTTTATTGCAGTTCTAATCTTCATTTCAGTAATCGTTGGAAAAAATGCAAACTTTTCATTACAAGTTTTCTCATAAATGACAAAATTGGCCAGGAGCTTTAGGACAACTCTTTACATAACCAATTCAAGCCCTCGAAGAGATGTGCTTGATATAGCACACTGAATTATTCAAGATTATCGTTGAAAACCCACTTCCGGTCGCGTTCTCGCTTGCTACAACTTACTGACCGGACGTGGGTTTCCGACGATGATTCAAGATCACTAGTTTTTAAAAGATTTCACCAGACTGCTCTTGCTTCTTAATGTCAGACCATTCCTACATATCAACAGCTATAAATCTATCAAGCCCACAACATTTTGTTACCCGGATGTTGGGTGAGGTGGGATTTCTGTTCAGACATAGTTTGTATGTTTCTAAAGAGGAGATTTTTGTTCCAAAGTTAACAAACACATATAAAGCTTTAGGCAGTAGAACACTAACAGGACACACGATATTTTTTATACGGAAGTTGTAGTATTAGAGCAGCTGAAATGTGTTGACTTATTATTTTGTATGTAATTAACTTGCTACAAAACGAGTTTTAGCCACGCCTCCTTTACGAAGTTTAAGAAAAAAATATACAAAATGTACAATAGATTGTAGTATAAACATTATATCAGTGTATTCACTCGCTAGTCTCGCCTTATCTAAGCCTAGTCCTTATATTATGTTTATTTGAAGTCACTATACTAATATTATATATTTAAACAAGTTTTCATCAACCTAACGCAGGGCCACCCCATGCCGTGTTAAGAAAATTGTTTGCCCTCCTTGAACACATATAGGTTATATTTGAGCTTATTTATAGTGGGCATGACTATGATCTTTACATTGATTTCTTTCTTTCTTGTCACCTTTGAATTTTTATATTTACAGTAAAAATGAAAGTGAAAAGCCATGGTACCGAGCTAACGACACTGCGGAAAGAAACGAAAAGGCTAAAAAGGCATATGAAGCTCTGATGACGGTCACCCTGAGAAAACCCACCAGTAAAGAATACAGAAACTTCTCCATGGAGGTGAAGAAAAGAGCCAAGCAGAAAAATGTAAACTTTACATATGGCGAGGAAGAGGTATGTTGTTTGGACAAGACCAAAATATTGTAAACCCCATCAACAGCAGAGCGGGGGGGGGGGGTTCCAAGTTATAATATGGAAAGCCTGAAATCGTGTTGCGTAATGTGTTTGGAGGGTGTCAGGCGTGTTGCGTAATGTGTTTGGAGGGTGTCATGCATGTTGCGTAATGTGTTTGGAGGGTGTCAGGCATGTTGCGTACAAGTGTTTGGAAGGTGTCAGGCGTGTTGCGTAATGTAAGGCGTAAACAATGAACAATAAACTCTCGTGACATGAGCCGATACAACCCTCGGGACAAGAGACGATACAACAACCCTCGGAAGAGGAGCCGATATAACAACCCTCAGGACATGTGCCGATACAACTTTGAAGTGCAATTAAATTAATTGTAATGTACATGAAAATAACAGTGAAATTAACTGTAAAGTAAATGAAAATAACAATAAAATTAACTGTAAAGTAAATGAAAATAACAATAAAATTAACTGTAAAGTCCATGAAATAACAATGAAATTAATTGTAAAGTACAAGACAATAAAAGCATTCACACGAGTCACTTTGAACTGATGATAGACAGTTTAACAACTTTCAAACTCCAATGAAAAATTCTTTAAAATTAAAACTCGATCAATTAATTGACAGAATCGGTTTCTTTTTATGATCCCTGCTATCTATACGTTTATTGGACATGTGTTCTGGCTCATATTGTTTTGAGGGATAGAGTTTTGGAAAACAGACACGACTAAAATTCTTTCTTAATTTACATGTTTCGTCATTATTGAACAGTAATAGGTTCTTACATACGTTTTTGGGACAGAACGGGTGATCTTCCACGAGTAATGAAAATTTTATGTCTTTTTGACTTTCAGCAATTTTCAGCTTTATCAAGGCGTCCAGTTTTTATTGGGGTAGGAAGCCGGAGTACCAGGAGAAAACGCGGACCTGCGGTAGAAAAACTGGCAATCCTTGTCAATTAAAATTGATATCGAGCGCACCCTGCCCGCAGTGAGACTCAAAGCAGCAATCTCAGTGTTGACAGACCGCGTAATCACTATTAAACGAACTACCTTAACCACTCAGCCATCGAGGCCTTCACATCGAATGATGCATGTCCCGTACTCGCTATTGTGTATTCTCTTTAAATACTAGTACGCAGATATGAAGTAAACGTGACTTTTTCTTATCTAATTAACTTAACACCCGATCGAGTTCACAGTTATATTAAATTACTCTTACAGGCGTGAAATTTTTACTTTAATAATTAAACACAAGATTTTATTAGATACACTTGACATGTCAAAACTATTGGAGGAAACGAGACAAAATTAATAAAATTGTTCTGATGGGAGGAAGGACATGGAATTTTCTAGAAATGATATAAAAGATATCGGGTATATTTGTTGTTAAACAAACGTTAATGGTTTATGTCATTGCTGTTTTGGTATATATTTGGTTGAAAGAAAATGACTTTGAGACAGTTAATCACAATTTTACTCTTCCCGTGGTATTCGATGTTTTTTGTGGGTTAACAATCGACATTAGTCTGACAAAAAGTCATAATGACTTTAATAGTAATAGCCTTTTTAAAAAAAACAACCCCTCCCCCGAGAAAAAACTGGTCACTTACAAGGACAGTAAATTGATATTGAATTATTAAATGTTTATACCAGCAAAGAAATGTACAACAGCAACGTCACAACTGTCTGTTCTCTTTAATTCATAAATGTCCAAAGCATGTCAATTGATCAACGGGGAAATATATATATTTCTTTTTTTTTCTGAAATTTACATCCCAATTCTCTTGTTAATTTAAAAACGACAAAATTGACGACAGGAATTTTCAATCATGAACTGAATGTAACTCCCAACAGCTCTTAAACCTGAGTATGTGACAAATACGATACACTAGAGTTTCCCGCGAATTAGGAAAATGAAAAATTGCATTTGAGAATAGTTTTGTGCAATGCACAGCGGTAGCCGAACAGGACGATATTAATTCGTCATATTCTTGAACTCTCCGTGTCATCGAAGATTGATGGAAGAACACCCTGATGTTCCGAGTGTGCGAAACAGTCCCAGAGATCGTTTGTCATGGTAAAATACGTTGACATATTTCTTGTCGATTTCGACTTGGGAGAAACAAAATCTGAGGAATCAGGAATCGTATTACACGCATTTTAAATGATGTTTCATTTAGTTCAGGCATATATTTATGGAATGACTTATTTTAATGGCTGCCGAACATTAATCAATGTCAAGGGAGTTTTATTTTTAAAATTTGATTTCAACTGTTACATATGTTGTGATGTCATTTTAAGTAATTTTTGTAATAATATCAAAATTAAAAATAGTCATCAATCTTACCTTGAGAGAAATCAAAAACAATAAAAGACAATAAACTTTACTGATAAAATATAATAATAGATAGTCATTGTTGGAAAAACCAAATTAAAAGCAATGATAAGCAATCATTCAGTTATGCTGAGTAATCAACATGCAAAACTTCAAAAGCATTTCCAACTGTAATATTTATCAATGTATTAAATCTTGATGTAGGTCATCAGACAAATGAAACTTCAAACACCATGCTGGAAGAAATACACGCACCAAATCAAGTTAAAAGAACTGTCCTGAAAGTAGAACAAACTTCTCCGGATATTTTTTATGACACATTGGGACTTGAACCAAAATTCAATACTCTTCCAAACAACCAATCAAATTCAAAAGAAAGACAAAATTTTAAATAGGAAGAAGACATTCATGAATAAGTAATGAAAAATATCTTACATAAGAAGTAACTAATTAATTATGAAGAATTAAATAATTGCTAAAATTATCTTAGAATTAAAACAAATTTTTATGCATTCTAATATTAAATAAAACAATAATTAAATTGCAAAGGAAATTCAAAATTAATAGCAACAATATTTTGGAATATTAGGTAAAATTTCAATTTCATCAGACATGCAGAATCTCACCTTCACGGAATGGATGCTCAGAGATGCTCGACAGTCTGGAAATTAGAGAGACTCGCTCGGCACTATAAAACCAAGAGCGTTGGGCGATTTTCTCAGATTCAAGCTGTTTCGACCTCTGTGTTCATCCATTTCAATTTCCATTTATAGAAAAGTACTTCATGCGCCAAGCATAGACCCCCACATTCCATCTAACTATCTGTCAAGAAAATGTAAAACGAACGGAAAAGATAATAACGAGAACATTCGTACCTTACATCTGCACCATCAGAAAGATCACATTCAAGTCATAACAAATGTTGGAAACCCGTTCCTGTTTACTTGAACCAGCCAAACAGAGAAATTCACATAGCAAGTGTTGGAGTACCAGATATAACAACGCGGAATCAGTCCCATCACAGCAACTGGAAGAGCAAAAACAATGAGGTCGGCACCATATAAGAAATTTTTTTTTAACCAGAAATACCATCACGTCAAAGACAGTGAATCAATTTAAATGGAGTTCAGCACAGTTATCCAGACACAATAAATCAATAGAATCATCAATACAACAGAAGATAAAAGAAGTCAACGACGAAGCACAAGGATTACATCTACCTAATGTGGGGAGAATAATGGGACATTTTTAAAGTTTCGATGAGAGCTTCTTTTCCTGATATTCAGTGAGGATGAACAATAAGTTACCAACTTTGATGAGAGCTATTTCAATTTTCGGACAATCAAAGATCATTACAAAAACAGAGACCATTGTGTTATTTAATAGACATGTTGCATGTTGTTTATATTATATTAAATTGTGTATATAACGGAAATTCTGATAAAAACAATGAACATAGGTAAGACAATAAATTTACTCAAAATAACGATAAATATTAAATTAATGAAATGTATTTTAAATCAAGTCATAAATAATATTAATTATCGATCAAATCTAAAGATATAAAAAAAAATAATCGCGGTTAAATGAATGAAACCCGCTAGAATAAAGTAATAAAAGAAGCAAAGTTGAGAAAGTAAATAAATTCATAAATGACCATTTAAGAATATAAAATTATAATGATAAGCATGGCATGAAACTTTTGTGAAGTCAGTTATCTAAGTAATAAAGTCTATCCCAACAAGGTATCGCGAAAGTTAGGGTTGTAAAAAAAAAGTATTTTCAGTCAACCTTTTAAACGGAAGAGAGGACATGTTCAGTCTATACTTACCGTAAATATATGATGTCACGCAAGCACAGACAATTGTCTTTTTTTTTCTTGCAAATATTTGTCATATTTTTATAGAATCAATGTAATGAATCACATATATGTTTATATAAGGTTCCCGGGGTAGGGAATGCTTTAGATACGACATTCATATATATAGCTACCCGACATGGGGACGCTAATTTAACTTTTCGCGGAACAAACTTGCGGTAAAATAGCATATTACTATGTTTGACACTTCACAGTAGCTATTCCTGTACAAGCAAATACATATATTTCATTGATGAATTAGTCAATACGCTTAAATGATCATTTATTGCATGATTTTACGTCAGTTTATTGAATCAATCGATTATGTTAATTTTCAAGATATATGAAAGACATATTGAGTCACAAATATGGCAATTATTATGAGAATAGAAAACATAACAGAAGCAGGTTGAGCCTTCTGTTCATTTGAAATTGATTATAAGATATATTTCATTAACACGAGAAAATCGATAGATAACAACATTAGCGTTAACGGCACAGCTAACGATCATGTATAATAGCACAGTAAAAAAAAATTACAAATAATGTCAAGGTAATACTCAAACGAATATCAGTCAAGGAAAAGGAGTAATCAAATAAATAATAAACAAAAAAAAATTGTAAAATACAAAATGATAAAATTAAATAAAAAAATAGAAAAAAAGAATTAAAAAAAAAAAAAAAAAAAGAGGAACAATAACAAACTGCAACAACTAACGGTGTTAGTTTAAGCTAAACAGGGAGGATTGTTGTGATGTCATTTTAAGTAATTTTTGTAATAATATCAAAATTAAAAATAGTCATCAATCTTACCTTGAGAGAAATCAAAAACAATAAAAGACAATAAACTTTACTGATAAAATATAATAATAGATAGTCATTGTTGGAAAAACCAAATTAAAAGCAATGATAAGCAATCATTCAGTTATGCTGAGTAATCAACATGCAAAACTTCAAAAGCATTTCCAACTGTAATATTTATCAATGTATTAAATCTTGATGTAGGTCATCAGACAAATGAAACTTCAAACACCATGCTGGAAGAAATACACGCACCAAATCAAGTTAAAAGAACTGTCCTGAAAGTAGAACAAACTTCTCCGGATATTTTTTATGACACATTGGGACTTGAACCAAAATTCAATACTCTTCCAAACAACCAATCAAATTCAAAAGAAAGACAAAATTTTAAATAGGAAGAAGACATTCATGAATAAGTAATGAAAAATATCTTACATAAGAAGTAACTAATTAATTATGAAGAATTAAATAATTGCTAAAATTATCTTAGAATTAAAACAAATTTTTATGCATTCTAATATTAAATAAAACAATAATTAAATTGCAAAGGAAATTCAAAATTAATAGCAACAATATTTTGGAATATTAGGTAAAATTTCAATTTCATCAGACATGCAGAATCTCACCTTCACGGAATGGATGCTCAGAGATGCTCGACAGTCTGGAAATTAGAGAGACTCGCTCGGCACTATAAAACCAAGAGCGTTGGGCGATTTTCTCAGATTCAAGCTGTTTCGACCTCTGTGTTCATCCATTTCAATTTTCATTTATAGGTGAGTACAATTTATTTTATTTAAAATATAATATATTAAATCATTTCATTGGCAACTTCTATTTAAAAATTAAATTAAAAATATGATATAAAGGATAATTGGGATAAAACAAAACTAAATTATTAAAAATTTATTTATTGAAATTAACTTAATATTTCAACTGTATTTGGTAAATATAAAATTTGTGTAAATTTAAAATGAATAAAATAAAGAGATTAAAAGGAATTAAATTTATGGGAAAACAAAATAGTTATTTAGTGGTTAATATTTCTGATTCAAATATTTTATATTTTGGTCAAAATTTATTGTATGAAATATTATTAATTAATAAAGATTCCAGCTGTTTCGACCTCTGTGTTCATCCATTTCAATTTTCATTTATAGAAAGTACCTCTTGCTCCAAGCTAGACCCCACAACCCGGTTAAGTTACATCGATGAAAATGTGAGCCGAACGAAAGTGTATGACGGGGTTCGTCCCTTATATTTGGGACGATAAAAAGGGCGAATCTCCGTCATAACACATATTTAGAAAAATGTAAATACGTTTCGATTTTGATTAGACCAAGTAGCTGACTTTTAAAAATAAGCCGATATTTATATTGTTGATCAGAATCAGGGTCCTCGTTGGTCCATGTAGTTAGTGTGCTTGTCGGTTAGGGTTTCACTGCGGGCAGGGTGTACTCGATTCCAGCCTTAATTGACAAGCATATCCAGTTTTCTTACCGCGGGTCGGGTTTTTCTCCGGGTACTCTGGCTTCCTCCCCCGATAACACAATAACACTGGAGTCCATTTAAAGAAATTGTGTTCAAAGTTTTCGTTTGTTTGTATGTTTTGAGATTTTGCTTGCAGCATTATTTTAGCTTTTTTATGACGTACATTTATGTTGCGTAATGTGTTTGGAGGGTGTCAAGCGTGTTGCGTAATGTGTTTGGAGGGTGTCACGCGTGTTGCGTAATGTGTTTGGAGGGTGTCACGCGTGTTGCTTAATGTGTTCAGAAATACAATTAAGATCTAACATATTCAGATGGCGAAGCTAATTATAAGTTTTCAGAGGATTTAAATTTGTACATGTATTTGGGTTTTTTAATGAAAAACACTTGTTGTAACAAAAGTTATTCGAAAAGTTAGTTTGACATTTTAAATAGACAAATTGCTGCCGTCAGCGCAATTATTGCCGAGACAAAAGAAATTATCTGTCGACTTAATTACTAATTTTAGTAATATGTCAAGCAAAATTGTCTCATGATAATTTAAGTTGTGTATATCTGCAGCAATTACATGGAAAAATCTTTTTCCACTGCGGCAAATTAAAGTCGGCTTTAAATAACCATCCCGCGCATGTTGCGGATGATTACTAGTTGTAGATCGGCTGACTGTGAGTTATGGCGTTACAATGGCTGTAATGCAGTCTAACTGTTAAATTGGTGCTAATTTATCAGTCAAATTATTGCCTTATTTAAAAGAACATGGTTAAGTAATCTCAAGGAATCGACATAAACCATACGACAAAGTCAAGCCTTTATGTACCCCGTGCAAGGTAGAGAAGGTCAATGGTCGCTTATGACAGGTGGCTTGTCATAAAGATTGTTAGTATGAAATTCACTACAGAGGTATTTAAGACAGGTTGATGCTTATAATACAGGTGGTGGATTTGTCGTTTTGACTAGTATATTATAGAAATATGCTGAAATCGCGACACCTTATAACATAAACATACAGGTCATTTACGACAATCAATCAATCAATCAATCAATCAATCAGTCGAATTGATTCATTGCGCTTAGCAAGCAAAAGCTTAAAATCAATCAATATACAAATGAAGTAGACAAATGCTTAGGTACATTTGACTTTCACTAGAAAGGTATGGAATGCCATAAGAACTACAAACTATGCCTTTTATAGCGGCTGTTATATGCCATGTCTTATTTAAATCTACATAAGGGGTCTTTATCGTGGATGGCCGCGTGGCAATCCCCAGACACGCGACAAGTTTCCAGTCTTTTCGAATATCATTTGACAATCCACCGACGTGATGGCATCCCGGACATCCGCACAGAAATGTGATGAGTAGCATTGTGAATTGAGGCCAGGGAACCTACGCATGCGGTCTTCCATTTGGGTCTGATCGGTAAAAGACTAAAAGGGTACTCCGAAGTGTTTGTCCCGTTCAATCTCCATTTTAAGTCCAAAATTTGGCGGCACAAGTCGTTTCTGTCTATATAATATTCATTGTATGTTTGTAGTATAACTAGACGACAGTATAACTGCAGACGACAGTATAACTGCAGACGACACTATAACTAGACGACAGTATAACTGCAGACGACAATATAACTAGACGACAGTATAACTGCAGACGACAGTATAACTGCAGACGACAGTATAACTAGACGACAGTATAACTGCAGACGACAGTATAACTAGACGACAGTATAACTAGACGACAGTATAACTGCAGACGACAGTATAACTGCAGACGACAGTATAACTGCAGACGACAGTATAACTAGACGACAGTAAAACTGCAGACAGTATAACTAGACGACAGTATAACTGCAGACGACAGTAAAACAGCAGACGACAGTATAACTGCAGACGACAGTATAACTGCAGACGACAGTATAACTGCAGACGACAGTATAACTGCAGACGACAGTATAACTAGACGACAGTATAACTGCAGACGACAGTATAACTGCAGACGACAGTATAACTAGACGACAGTAAAACTGCAGACAGTATAACTAGACGACAGTATAACTGCAGACGACAGTAAAACAGCAGACGACAGTATAACTGCAGACGACAGTATAACTAGACGACAGTATAACTGCAGACGACAGTATAACTGCAGACGACAGTATAACTAGACGACAGTATAACTAGACGACAGTATAACTGCAGACGACAGTATAACTGCAGACGACAGTATAACTGCAGACTACACATGTTCTCTGGTGGGAAAACATATTAAATAAACAGCCGAAACATTTGTTTTCATTTTTTGCAGGTGAACAGTGTTGTAGGAGCATTGCACGATGCCGTTATATTGTATTATTTTTTGCAGGTGAACAGTTTTGTAGGAGCATTCCACGATGCCGTTATATTGTATGCACTTGCATTGAACGAAACACTGGCAGCAAATAAGTCGATTACAGATGGCGCTGAGATCACGAAAAGGATGTGGAATAGAACATTTAACGGTAAGTTACACCATTCCAATCCCGTCACACAAAAATACTGATATTTTCTGTTTGTCACTCTTCAACCTTCCCGAAATCCACAAAAAATCTTAATATTCTAAAATGATAATAAATAAGAAAACCACGGTAGTATCTGTCATACTCCATTACAAATGAACATAAAATTGACCTGTATTTCGACGGGACCTTTATAATGCCTGTTTGTTGACAGCCGTTAAACACAGGTTTTGACTAATTAACACATTACGACTGAAACAAACCTTCTATCTCATCATAAATGATTTGTATTTAGCGGACACTTGTTTGATTATAACATACCTTTGTTTGTGGTCGTTAATTACAGGTTTGAATATTTTACAAAAAACGAATTGTTTGTGTTCGTTTTTAAAAATGATAGAAATGGGGAATAAGAATTATATGTATGTATTGGAGATGCCGTTAATTACAGGTACTGATCATTCTGAAAATGAAACATTAGTCTTCTATTGTAATATTTTTTCATCTACGCATGCTCCGCTGTCAAATATAAAGCCAGGTCAGGACCGTCGATAAGCATTTTCATTGCATAATAATATGATGCCATTTCATATCACATGCGCATGTAAATCTTTTTTAAGAGCTGGGAACACCTTTCCTTAAAAAACTTAAATATAAATTACATTTTAACTTTACGTTATGCAATCTTAATGTAAACTCAGCTAAGAGAACGTCACAAAACTTTCGGTCTACTTGAAGTTATCTATATTACAATGGTTAGTCTAGAGAATATCTGAACGTAAAATTTCAACGCTCTCGCCGTTGAATCCAATGCTCCTGAACTGGCGTATTATCCGAAGGTCGCTTATGTTAAAGAGTATAGTTGAAGCAGTAGTTGCAGAATATAACACGTTTTACAGGTATAACTGGGACAGTTAGTATTGACGACAATGGCGACCGGAATGCTGACTACTCCTTACTGGATATGAACCCAGTTACACACAAGTTTGAGGTAAGTTACATACTTGTTTTTACGCCACCGATCGGTAACAAAACTATTAACATTCAACTTACATCATAATCCAATTATTAGCTGTGTGTTGCTTTGTTCATTAGGAAGTCTGTAATAGCGAGCATCACAGATGCGAGCTTTAGGGTTACATGCATGTGTGTAAAAAAAAGTCACGTGATCCATACGAACAAATCCATTTCAGATGGTAGCTGAGCCATCCGAAGAAAATATTGTAGACGAGCACTAGAATTAATATAAAAGTAGACAAAAATAATTTTGAAATCGATAAAATTAACATGTTTATTTTTTAAATAACTACAAAAATGTCAGACTAATTTTTTGCAATCTGAAACACTGTATTTTAAATTATAGCGACGTCACGTCATCAGTGGAACGCAGAGGTACTGTTAAAGCTGCTATGAAGTAACGTTAACAATGTGCGGTGCTCGCATTTAGTCTGCGCCTATATTCATATTTCTTCATATTACTGGACTTTTATTTTTTCTTCGTTTATGTTTAGTCATTAGTTGTTTGTTATACATGGCCTTCAACTCCACATGGGTAAAATTGTACATTTCTGATAAGAAATAAAATTAAAATCCAAACACGTATTTAAAGCCTCTAAATGATCGAGAATACCAAAGAACCACAAAGGATCCTGTCTCTGTTTGTAATAGGAAGGCTATTTTCAGCGTGAAGGAGTTGCTTCCCTTTCCAGGAATTATAACGATTATATGTTTCTAGACAATTTTAGATTTCATTCTGATTTAAAGAAAATGGCAAGATAGACAGGAAAAATATAAAAACAAAAACAAAAACAAAATCCAAGAACTAATTGTCAACAGCTACATGTACAATAAATATTCAGAAGCTGACATGCGCAATCCATGTCTGATACGGCTTTTGAGAAAAGTGCAGAATACTAAACGATTAGATGTGAAGATAGCGGTTTCTAAAGTCCTTTTAATGCTATCAGCTAAATAAAATTTAAAATGATTTTATCACTTGTATTAGAATGGCAAAGCGCCTATTATCCTGTAAATTAGGGTATTATATTCCTTGTCAGTGAATAACATAAGAAATCTCCATAAATTGTTCTAAAACCTGGAAAAACCAAAATCCGTCACACAAAATAGAAATCTTATTTTATTTCTTAGTGCAGTAATGTTAAGAATAAAAGCTGATAACAAAGAAAATAAATTAAATACAACTAACAAACTCACCACAGATTCAGACAAACTAGCAAACGCACCACTGATTCAGACAAACTAGCAAAAGCACTTCTGATTCAGACAAACTAGCAAAAGCACTTCTGATTCAGACAAACTAGCAAACGCACCACTGATTCAGACAAACTAGCAAACGCACTTCTGATTCAGACAAACTAGCAAACGCACCACCGATTCAGACAAACTAGCAAAAGCACTTCTGATTCAGACAAACTAGCAAACGCACACCGATTCAGAAAAACTAGCAAAACACTTCTGATTCAGACAAACTAGCAACAGCACTTCTGATTCAGACAAACTAACAAACCACCACCGATTCAGACAAACTAGCAAACACACTTCTGATTCAGACAAACTATAGCAAAAGCACCAAAGATTCAGACAAACTAGCAAACGCACCAAAGATTCAGCTAGACTACTGATTGCACACAATGAAAAACAATATCTTGTTGAATATAACACGGGATATCAATAAAACAACCTTACATTCTAATCACGTAGATCTGTACTTTTGATGAAAGCCAATAATTATGCATAGTTCGTCTAATTAAAACAAAAAGGCCATATTTTTCCAATTTGAGTTAACTTTTATTATTCTATTATTTAACTTTCCATTATCCAATTGGAACGACGTTTATTGGATAAAACAATTACTATCCGGAACTACGTATGTTATGTCTTTTTTTTATTAGTTGTCACGCTTCGCCAGAAGTAGAGGTTACCAATCAAAATAGGACATTAAATATACTTGAAAACTAGAAAATATCTAAAAGTGTGCCCACGGTCGGTTTCCGACGATGAGGAAAAAAATAATGTACCTTACACTGTGTGTATGTGTGTGTGGCAAAACAGAAAAAAATCTCCCCACTTTCTAAAACAAATCAGGCATTGGGAATTTTTTTTTTTTTTTTGCAAAATAAGGAATGATGTAACCGATTACAGATGATTATTGATCATTCATACACAAGTTTTGACCAATCATATACATGCGTATACACACGTATACACTTGTATACTACCAAACTCTTACACGGATTGTTTTGATCAATTAACTTTTATTAACTGTTACCCTCTGTCCACAGTTCCTATGTCTACACAGGGCAGCAGAATACAAAAAAACCCATTGGAATATATTAATCAATCAATCATGTTTTTTATAGGTTGTCGCAAACTACTTTGGAAAAGACAAAGAATACAAAGCAGTTCCTGGTAAACAAATCCATTGGGCTGGAGGTCGAAGTTCACCGCCACCAGATACACCCAAGTGTGGATTTGATGGATCAAAATGTCCGCCCGAAAGTAAGCAATAATTAACAAATAGTAATTTTAACATCTCATTGAAATTAAATTTATCCTTTTGCTTCACATTCTGTGTGTGTTTATTCATGCATGTCTTTATTTTCTTTGTTATGGATTTTGTTGGCTTTTTGATAGATCACGTGACAACTTATGTTTTTCTTCTTAAAACCGGCGTATTTTTTTTAATGAAATTTTCTATGGAATTACTATCATATTCGTTCTGACTTTGGAGAAAAAGGTCATTAAAATATCGCAAACAATTACAGAGAAAACATCTCTTAAGGTAATGTCCTCGCCACAGACATAGCCGTGTTACTCTGTCTACTATTAGGCGAGGATAAATGGTTTTGTATTTCATATCTTCGAAGCATTACAAAATAATCGAACATAATTATATCAAATTTATAATATCAGGTATATAGTTGTGGTGTAATGTATCCTAAAAATTTGATAAACAACCCAGACTTATGGGAAATATTTGTTTTGAATCATTATCTGTTTCTCTTTATATTTTTAAGTTGACATCCAGGGGCAGACGCAAGAGGGGGCGGGGTGGGGGGGGGGGGGGGGTCCTCCAACCTTACCAAAATCGAAACGGGTTTTATTACATTGAATGGAGCGTCAACTTGATTTTATAGTATTAAAGTAATAGTCTCGATCATTCAGGCGCTTTAATTACATTTTGAGCGTCTGGATGATTTTTTCTGGTTTTCCTGGTCTACAAATTGGTCCATTGAACAGAATGGTTGTTTTGTCCACCTCATAGTTACAAGTAACAAGGTGATTCCAGACACACCCTAATATGCTTTTGAGTTTTAGAGACTGATAAAGTTTTGTTTTCTTGTTTATTGATCAGTATAAACAAGGTGAAAGGTCAAAGTTTAAACCCGTGTACCGCAGAAATACCGGAAAATAAAAAATAACAACTACATATATATTTTGCAGATACATGAACATAGTTTATAAAAAATCGCTTATAGAAATACTGTGTTAAATTGATTCTATAATACAGTAATTCTCCCGTGGGGTCTAGATGTTCTCTTGTAAAAGGGGGTTATCATATTAACAAAGTTATATCTTTGCTCATATTTCGTGAATCGTCAAAAGTTGACCTTGTTCTGAACCGGCTGCCGCCAGTTAGTCTTAATTCATGATCTTTTTTATGTTTTCATGTCCCGAGACAAATCTGTCACTATTCTGATTTTACCGCTAAAATGTCTTAAAATTGCCAATTTCGAAAGACATTCTATTGTTGGATGAATAATTGACAATACCTTTATATTTTGTTAAGGTGTTTTGACGCTACTTTCAGCAACTTTTCACTATATGATAGCATCCAGTTTTTGGGAGAAGAATGAGTGCCCTTTGAATACCCCACGGCCAGCTAAAACTTCCTGTTATGGTTAGAGTCGAGCACATCCTGTCTGGAACCCGCAACGTGCGTGTTGACATTCTATAAGAACTATTTTCTTGTCAAATGTCTCACGGTTTCCAACAGTATAAATAACATTCCTCCACGGAACTATATTACTTGTAAATTAATGCATAAATCTGTTTTATATTAACTAATGCATTAGGAGCTGTCATTATTGTGAACTGTATGGTTTCATTATCATTTCTCATCGTAGAGAATCGTGTTGTTATTGTTTATCGACATGGTTTCAGATTGTCTGGGAGTCATCTTAGTGTCCCAGAGCACTGATAATAGAAGTGATGACAGTGTATAATACGAGATTCTCGTCCTGATTGTATTACTCCGCCGGCATTTCCGGTGATTACATAACCTATTGTTGATTTATTCTTTGATATGGTTGTTGTTGAAATTTATTGCCCTGAAATAACGACCATGTTCTTAGATACAGTCATCGTTCCATTTGTCCTTCCTAAAATTTAGAACATGTTTCTGATGCAAGTGTTTTCATGTTTCCAAAGTGTAGAATTATGGCTTGTGATTTGGGTAATAAGAGCTCATCACATATTGATTATTTGGTTTTTAAAACTATTCGGTTGACCACTAAAGAGTCTTAGACGTAACGAGTCCGGCGAGCTAAGGTGATAACCTTTATTGACAACAGGCGCAATGAAACACTCATACTGTGAAATTTTTTTATATCAAATTAAATCCTATTGAGTATTAAATATTTTTGTCACAAAAGTTATCTTATATGGATTGGGTGTCAATGCCTGGTTAGTTTATTGTTTGTAAACTTTTCTCTTCCTGAATATATCTGATATACCGAGCCTCCATGATGTCAAGCCTTCAAACAAAGATGGCTGCTGCATCACATTATACCATTTGTAAGTGTAAATAGAAAATGTCGAAAGGATAGGGAACCAGAATTGTCATAAGGGAGCCAGAGTTGTCATTTTCATATTCGAGGGATTGGCTGGGTTAAAATGTCTTTTTAGGTTAGAATTAGCTTTTGTTTCTCTAAGTTGATCCTAACACGATTTGTGTGTGTGTAAATTTAGCATTCATGATATGATAGGAGTTTGACGATTCTGAATTTTTTTCCCATTAATGAAATGTTAGAAAAAAGTCATCTTGTTCCCATATTCAGTTTGTTTGTTTGTTGTTTGTTTGAATAATGTTTAATGCCACTTTCAGAAATTTTTCATTTAATTAGTGGCGTTTAGTTTTTATTAGGGGAGGAAGCCATTATGAATGGAGTCGAATACACCCTACCCGCAGTGAGACTCGAACCCGCAGTCTAAGTGTTGACACCACGTGATCAATAGTAGTCTAACTAATTAACCACTCGGGACACCGAGCCCACCTTCCAGTTTGTTTACAATGAACTGAACAATAATGGTCGAGAAACTTACAGCTTATTGACAGATTGTATGTTTCATTGACTTCCATATCTATCTCACTGTTACATAAAGCTTATTTCTCATGCAGTCCAATGACTAAGATTTATATTACGAAGCTGATTTAATTTCAGATAGGAATAAAATTATCGGAAAGTGTCGATTTTATTACATTGCCATAAACTTAAGGTCAACTTCTTAGTGAGATATTGTTGCTTTTAAGTTTTTTTTGGTAATAAACACGTATCAGACTATTATCGCTAGGATTGTTATAGTCTGTTTCAAAAAGGAAAATGGCTGGTAATGCCGTTCTTTATGGTGACGTCATTTCCAGCGAGTGCACGAGGCATTTAATTCCCTATGAAATTAAATTATATTAAAATACTTGGTTGAGTTGTACAAAAAAACGGAAAAATGATTTATCACTATTTTTCACAATTCGTTTTTCCTTTTATTAACTCAATATTTGTAAACAATTCCGGTAATTTCCGATCGCTTACGAAAAGGCCTTTGAAAACACATACGGAAAAGGAAGCAGTTAATAACATTTTGATATTAGACCGTTGTGTCATTCAGGCAAAAATATCAGATTTCGGCACTTTTATTTGCTGTATCATACAGTAAAAGGGTAACTTATTTTGTTAGATTGAATTAAAATCTTAACAATTTATCGCATTTACTTTCAGAGCCGTTTCCGGAGTATGGTATTGTTATTATTGTTCTCGGCTCCTTACTGGTGATCGTTTTAGTGGCAGCCTTTTTTATATACAGGTAAGAACCAAGTACAATGCGAACGATTTTTTTTAATATTTTTTTTAAATACAAAATAAATAACTTTCAATACAAATTATCAGTAAACATTGTTTTGAAATTTTACATGACTATTCCTGTAGTATACGAAAAAAATAGAGGCTACATTCGACGATTCTACGAAATTGTTTACCTTTATTATGCATGCGCAATATCTATAATGAATAAGAGTTACTTTAATGGTGACGTCATATCTTGTTACTGGTTGCGACACGCTGTTACAAATTGAAGACATTTTCAAATTTTAAAACTGTTCTCATATCATTATTGTTAAAAATTTACATTTCTTCCTATGGAAATAGTATAAACGTATCACTACTTTTCTGGTTTCTTTTTGGTCCATATTAATTCATACACCCTACATGTACCTCTGAGGTCATTTTTTTGACTGTAGGCGGAATTGTCCGAAGATGGTTCGATTACACTGTGGATCAGGAACGCAGTCGATATGAATATTAACTGTAATTCAAAGAACCCGTAACGGAGATGATATGTGTCTTATTTCAAGTTGTTTACTGTGTACAGAAATAACACGACTGGATTGCTAAATGAATCCCTAGAATACAACAAATAGATACGTTTTTTCTAGCATGCGTATTGCTGTATATTTTCATAATATATTACTAATAGCAACTAAATGACTGTTTCGGATTGTCTGACTTACCAAAGTCACATAATAATCGTGGTTTAACTAACTACCACAAACCAGGACGGTCATAACTTTAGTTAAAGTCGGCACGTTTTGATGGAGGTTTTTTGCATGACATATCAAAACTGCTTACTGCGTATGGTCGGGCATATGCTCCTTTTGTAGGTGAAACATAAATTTGGAAATCAACAATTATTTCGTCAAAATATTCAGTGTTTTGAAATGCAGCGATCTTTCATTTTGATAAGGCGATTTTCTATAGTTTTCGAAACCGTTCAGGCTTTGTCGTTTGTGATTGACGCGGGAAAAGTCTCGCAGTTTTTCCGAATACCATTGTTCGTCACGAAAGCAGACGACCAATTTGTGACTTTTAGTATAATTTTTATGCCTTTGTTTTCTTACTTTATAATGCCCCCGCCCCCTTTCGACAACACGTCGGTGGGCATGTATGTACACTTTTACGTCCGTTCGTTCAGATTGGCGTGAATGGCACGTCTGGCTAGACTTTACAGTTTTGGTGCTACGACATTTAAATTTGTGTAGTACACATAATGGAAGCATGTGGAAACAAAGAGTTATATTCTTAAACAAAAGATAGTGAGTTTGCAGGGTACACGCCATGTAAAGTACATATTTTGTCCGGCTATCTCCTCCTTTATTTTTAGAGCTACATCGTATACATTTTTAACGTTCCAAATATCAGTATTTCACGTCTCAAATAGACTACGCGTCTTTCTACATGAGACCTACATCAGCGCGATGTAAATCAGAAGAAGGTTATGAAAGTTAGAGCACGAAATAACAAAGCTTTTGTTAATGGAGAATATCCACAAAAACTCTAAATGAAGGTTATAACAAAATACCGAACACCAAGGAAACCGTCAATCAACATATCAGTCCATTGATATCACAGGCTATGATATCTGTCCTGGAAAACTGTTATAAGTAACAATATTGGGCTTGGAGGTCGTAACTTAATCCGAATGTGTGCAAAAGATGTGATTATCAGAACTGAAGCATTATCAGTCTTCAAAAGTTCAGCAATGAGTAAAACTGTCTAACATCTGGAATAAGTATGGTGTTGTACCTGCAGATAAAGCTCCTAACAAATACGGTGTTGTCCTGCAGATAATGCTTCTAACAAACAATGTGTTAACCTGCAGATAATGCTTCTAACAAATATGGCGTTGTCCTGCAGATAAAGCGCCTAAAAATATGGCGTTGATCTGCAGATAATGCTTCTAACAATTAAGGCGTTGTCCTGCAGATAATGTTCCTAACAAATATGGCGTTGATCTTCAGATAATGCTTCTAACAAATATGGAGTTGTCCTGAAGATAATGCTCCTAACAATATGGCGTTTTTCTGCAGATAATGCTCCTTACAATATGGCGTTGTCCATGCAGATAATGCTCCTAGCAATTTGGCGTTGTCCCAAAGGGTAAGGGTCCGAATAACAGCATCTTTATATGCATGCAGCTCTATATGGATTGTTTAATAGACGATTTATGTATTTACAGTTCACATTTCATTCCTACTTCACCCAATTTGCACTACTAAGATTCTTCAAATTTACTTCATTTGTTCTCGTTATCAAAGTCTATTCGATGACTATGATCTTATTTCTTTGTATCATGGTCTGCCAGGTTTCTACCAAACCTGGTCGAACTTTAATATGTATTAAAACAGGTCTCCAAAATTATCTTTGGACTGATCTATATCAAATGTGGATACTAAAAAAAATCAAAAACATAGTCGACATCTGCAGTGCTGTGACTATTTCAAGTGACTGAGTACACAAGCAAAACAATCTAGTCAGCCTCCTCCTAAATCTTCTTCTGGAACTTGATTGAAGAGGAAGTATGACAAGCGTGATAACTTCTATAATCATCAACATTCGGTTCTATAATAACAATATTCCTTTAAAACTATCACTAGTGTTTACATTTCAAAAGACGTACTTAATGCTAAATCATTCTATCAATAAACCTCAAGCTATTTCTATACCGCAGTGTTACCTCAGGCATTTCTTTACATCCGGGTTACTTCTACTTTTTCTATACAATTGAGTTACCTTACTGGTGGTGTAGCTGTCTATACGCAAGTACACGGCTGAATCAACATTATTTTTACAACAAACAAAAAATTCCAATCTATCCCTGTAATCAATAAACTGCCCATTTTTATTACAAAATAAAGCACCAAAGAACTCTCACCCGATTGCACCATTGTTTTCAAAATTTTCCCGGGGGGGGGGGCAATCCCAGAGTCTCCTTAATTCTGAATCCACATTGTAGTCTAGCTAAGCCCCTGCCATAGACGTTTCTATATTCCGGGCGCCTCATGGAAGAGACACAATATGACGTTCTGTCAGTTGAATCATCGCCTTCCCACATTTCAGATGCTAAAATGCATTATTTAAAATCTCTGTATGACATACAATTAATGTGATTGATATTTAATTAATCATTAATTTAGGTGATATATAATTCATTTGTAATGTTGCTGGGGTTTCGTCATTCTGAGAATACTCATTAATCGTGTAATAATTATAAATGTCGTTTGACATTAGGGACGATAAATCACCATTAATGATAGAGCCAGGTTATGTTATTAAATAGTACACATGGATTATCGACTGGTCCCTTGTTCTACAGTTATTTCTTTTAGCATAATGATTTGTTAAGAGTTAAGCAATTAAATATTACGAATGGAATATTGACTGGTTCCCAGTTTCCAGTTAAGTCTTAGATCTTGGTGATTTATTAAAAGTTATGTAATTTAATATTATGAATGTATAATTGACTGGTTTCCTGTTATACAGTTATTTCTTATAGCACAATGATTTGTTAAGAGTTATATGCAATTAAATATTACGAATGGAATATTGACTGGTTCCCTGTTTAACAGTTATGTCTTAGATGACAGTGATTTATTAAGAGTTAAGTAATTAAATTTTATGAATGGATTATTGGCTGGTCCCCTGTTCTATAGCTATGTTTTAGATCATGGTGATTTGTTGTTTATTCTGATATTAGAACATCATTTTGATTGTAACATATATTACTTTAGACAACGTCGGTTTTAACACATTCTTTATGTAAACAAACCTACTGTTCATGTTTTTAGAGAATTCAATTATTTTTTTGGCCATCCGTTCTCTGTGAATTGAAATATTATTTAATGAACACATTTTAATATTGAATAATCATTTGACAAATAGCATATTGCTTCAATGGAGTTTTGCGCCACTTGCAGCATGTTCAAGTTATAACAAATGACGCCTTTTTAGGGAGTTAGAAGAAGAGCTAAATCACCAACATATGAGAGAAAAAGATGTCAGTTTAGGTCGAATGTGACCACAAAGTGTCTTAAATCGAACTTAAACTTGAACCGTAAATGGCAAGTTTAAAAAGGATAAGGTTTTATCTTGTTTGAGTAATGCTGTTTACTAATAAAAATAAGTACTGATTGTCAACTTTCTTCAGCAAACCAAAAAAATAAAAAAAAATAAAAACACAATCGAACAAACAAACAAGCAAACAAAAAAAAAAACAAAAAAACCAAATAAACCCATAAATCTCAAAATAATTTTTTGTATTTCAAATATAGAATGTCGATCGATTCGATTGAACCTTTCATCAAATAAATTGTAATTTTCGTTCTACTTGGGATTCGTTTTATTAAATAAATAAGATTTTTTATTCATAGGTGACCTTGTATATGACACTTGATACAGCCTAATGAATCTCACTTGACACAGATAACGCATTATGAAATCTTTATTTATGGATATTATCTGTTTCAACAGACTAATTGTCTGTTTCGGTTACACCTACGCATGCGTATTGACTCAACCTTTAATTGTATTTAAAACGTTTTTCACGATTATATTGAAAATTAACTTTTGTTTTGCCATATTCTTGCGTTCAGTGATTTAGAAGAAATCGTTGTTTTATAAAAGACATTTTGTGAAAGATTAATTAATTTATAGTTTTATTTGTAACAAGGTTACTAAGTTAAAACACGGTTATTTTTAGTAGTGGCGAGTTTCATGCAAATGTCATCAATAGCTGTCACACTGCACACAATTTATATGCTATTCGTTCAACTTTCGCCAGGTTAGTACTGTGCTATATTGCCGCGTGCTATAACCTCCTCAAAATGTGTCCCAGTTACAAACCATCACTCTGTTTGGCGGCAGTGAACACATTGTTAATTATTTTTTGTACTTATTTCCGTCCTGAATATATAGGAAATACTGGACAATCAATCAATCAATCAATCAATCAGTCAATCAATGCCACAATGACGAGTAGTCAAGTGCAGGCTGTCACTATGCTTCATTCACCTGCTGACAATGACGAGTAGTCAAGTGCAGGCTATCACTATGCTTCATTCACCTGCTGACAATGACGAGTAGTCAAGTGCAGGCTGTCGCTATGCTTCATTCACCTGCTGACAATGACGAGTAGTCAAGTGCAGGCTGTCGCTATGCTTCATTCACCTGCTGACAATGACGAGTAGTCAAGTGCAGGCTGTCGCTATGCTTCATTCACCTGCTGACAATGACGAGTAGTCAAGTGCAGGCTGTCGCTATGCTTCATTCACCTGCTGACAATGACGAGTAGTCAAGTGCAGGCTGTCGCTATGCTTCATTCACCTGCTGACAATGACGAGTAGTCAAGCGCAGGCTGTCGCTATGCTTCATTCACCTGCTGACAATGACGAGTAGTCAAGTGCAGGCTGTCGCTATGCTTATTTCACCTGCTGACCACAATGTATCAATTATTCATGGTTTGTACTATCGCCTATGACCAACTCCTCCTGGCTTATACCAGACCAATGACCATCGCCTATGACCAACTCCTCCTGGCTAATACCAGACCAATGACCATCGCCTATGACCAACTCCTCCTGGCTAATACCAGACCAATGACCATCGCCTATGACCAACTCCTCCTGGCTAATACCAGACCAATGACCATCGCCTATGACCAACTCCTCCTGGCTAATACCAGACCAATGACCATCGCCTATGACCAACTCCTCCTGGCTAATACCAGACCAATGACCATCGCCTATGACCAACTCCTCCTGGCTAATACCAGACCAATGACCATCGCCTATGACCAACTCCTCCTGGCTAATACCAGACCAATGACCATCGCCTATGACCAACTCCTCCTGGCTAATACCAGACCAATGACCATCGCCTATGACCAACTCCTCCTGGCTAATACCAGACCAATGACCATCGCCTATGACCAACTCCTCCTGGCTAATACCAGACCAATGACCATCGCCTATGACCAACTCCTCCTGGCTAATACCAGACCAATGACCATCGCCTATGACCAACTCCTCCTGGCTAATACCAGACCAATGACCATCGCCTATGACCAACTCCTCCTGGCTAATACCAGACCAATGACCATCGCCTTTGACCAACTCCTCCTGGCTAATACCAGACCAATGACCATCGCCTATGACCAACTCCTCCTGGCTAATACCAGACCAATGACCATCGCCTATGACCAACTCCTCCTGGCTAATACCAGACCAATGACCATCGCCTATGACCAACTCCTCCTGGCTAATACCAGAACAATGACCATCGCCTATGACCAACTCCTCCTGGCTAATACCAGACCAATGACCATCGCCTATGACCAACTCCTCCTGGCTAATACCAGACCAATGACCATCGCCTATGACCAACTCCTGGCTAATACCAGACCAATGTCCATCGCCTATGACCAACTCCTCCTGGCTAATACCAGACCAATGTCCATCGCCTATGACCAGGAGGTACCAACTCCTCCTGGCTAATACCAGACCAATGTCCATCGCCTATGACCAGGAGGTCCTGGCTAATACCAGACCAATGTCCATCGCCTATGACCAGGAGGTACCAACTCCTCCTGGCTAATACCAGACCAATGTCCATCACATATGACCACCGAACCAACAGGATTCTGCAACGCTTCATGGCTAACCAGCTAACCAGGCCAATGTCCATCGCCTTTGACCAGCAACTCAACAGGATATACCAACTCCTTACGGCTTATACCAGACCAATGACCATCACATATGACCACCTAACCAACAGGATTCTGCAACGCTTCATGGCTAACCAGCTAACCAGGCCAATGTCCATCGCCTTTGACCAGCAACTCAACAGGATATACCTACTCCTTACGGCTTATACCAGACCAATGACCATCACCTATGACCAGCTGATCAACAGGAGGTACCAACTAATCTTGGCTAATATCAGACCAATGTCCATCACATATAGTTTTTATGGCTATTGTTAGCCATTGTTGCTATCGGAGACTATTAATAAAACTTTTATTTCAGACATATCAAATTAGAGGCAGAGTTGGCAGAAATGAATTGGAGAGTCAAGTGGGAAGACATCATGTTTGGAACGATGGAGAACGACAAAAAACTCCGGCGACAAGGAAGCACAATCAGTTTAACTAGGGTAGGCAACTTCATCTACATTTCTTAAATTTTGTTACCAGTATGTCGTCTATATATGATATTACCGTAAAAATAATATTTGATTAATAATTTATTATAAAACTATATCAATGATTTATTTCTTAAAATTTTAATGATTATTTTCATGAATAATGATAAAAGGTCAGGGGAAGTAACTCCAGGGTGTTGATTATTTGGTACATTTGTAATACATTGGACGTTGAATACGTTATTAATGTTTAATCAGCTTGTAATTAATAATAAAAAAAATTAATCCGAAATAATATTTGGCGCGTGTTCTAGCGGTAATATGGCGTCACATAACATCACGTCGTTCTGAAACATTTCGTAAACTAGGACTGTATACCAAATATCGTTGATGGACGAAAAAGGAGATTTTACTTAGGTACTATCCTAAAAAAGTACAAAAACACAGATGTTTGTTTTGAGTAAAAATATGTATTAACTGGAAATGATTAAAAAAAAAACAAAATCTCGACAGAGAAAACTATAGACATATCACAAACTCTCCGAAGGTATCAACAGCCCAGTAGGAACTTCGTTTGTGACAAGAATATCATTGATTTTTGCAGTTTACTGATCTAAAATATCAAACAATTATAACAATTCTAAGGCTTTTTTATCCGAAAGGTGTAGCAGGATTTGGTACCACGGTTTGAAATGTTCTTTCAAAAGCTATTCAACACCTTAGTCATTTGGATTTTAAATATCGTTTGGGTCTGAGCGCCATTGATGAGTCTTGGTTAGACGAAACGCGCATATGTCGTAGTAAATTCCATAACCTTCGTATCTTTGACATTTTTTACATGTTTATAATAGGAGCTACATAAACAATCTGAGAAGGAGGTAATTTTGATCAATCTTCCTTTTTTGTTACTCATTGTACTCTTTCTGCACAGTCTTACCATCAATCTCCACGCAAAGGATTCTGGGTATCCCACGTCAACCACAATCACGTCTGCCACACATTGGTTGACGCAATGAGAGACATCTCTCATGGCGGATAAGCTTCGTGTACAAACACAGTAATTTTAATGTTAAAATGTATCAAAAGTGTATAAATAGACTATATAAAAATAAATAAGATCTCGTGTATCATTTCACAAACATCGTTCTTTATTACAAACATCACGGGTGGACGACAAATGCAGTCCCTCAGTAAATGAGGGATGACGTGTGGCAGAAGTTATATATGGGAGCCAGTTTGTTCTTTGTGCCGGAGAGTGTCTACTATAAGCCATTCCAATGGTTTTCTATATTTCAAACGATATACTAGTAGTCGTATATAAGTTTATCATTGTGAAATGTAATGGATAGTTTTTTCAAATGCATTCATCTTAATTAATTTACGTCACACATTTTTCACAAGTACGGGTTATGGTATCTAAAAGTTTTCAAAAGCCCCGACAAATAATGATCATACTATTTGAGTTCAGATTCGACGGTGTTATTACTTCGTAGACTTTTATTTTTGATCCGTTTCTGTATACATTTCAATGCTGGTGACTCCTAAATTCGTGGTGAGTCCTAAAATCGTAGTGTATACTAAATTCGTGGTGAGTCCTAAAATCGTAGTGTATACTAAATTCGTGGTGAGTCCTAAAATCGTAGTGTATACTAAATTCGTGGTGAGTCTATTTATTTACCAGTTGTCAAATATTATAACTCGTGTTTTCGAATCAATACCCTGTTCTTAAATGAGTGAAATTTGTCAATGATCACTTTGCTGACAGGCATTGACACATTAAGGTATCCGACCCACAATTGAAGTTACCGTTTAATTTTATTGTTCGACCAAGAAATACAGCTAAAAATAAATCGGTATATTGCTTATTAATGATACAAATTAAATATATTGTTTTACTTTGTGTCAGTGTTACCAGTTTTGGTAAAATAGTTAGTTACTTAAATAGTATTTCCGATGTTTGCCGAAATTTTCCGAAGTCTGCTCCATTGAAAAGCAATGGACATCCGGGACATTAAATATGATCACGTGGTCAATTATGGTCCGGATACCTTAACCCAGACTTGTGGGGATATAGTTAACACAAAGTCCTTGTAGGTAGAAACTCAGTACAACTATAGTAGATAAACTATTTAGTATGATCTCAAAAGTCAATAATACTTTTTGATTTAAAGAATACTATTGTATCCATTGTAAGTATATGCATTTTTGTAACTCCTACGTACTAAACGTACTAACTGTGCCAAAAGACCAAGTAGCCGCCAAAAAGATAAAGGGACACGCCAAAATAGAACTCCTAAACATCTTAACGTAGACCTCAGAGAGGATTCTTTCTAAAATGTACTTTAATCTAAAAACATTTTCGGCACATAATAAATTACTTATCCCTTTACAACTTTTTTGCTAATAGAAAAAATGATTGAGTATATTGTTTTAATATAACGCCCTTCTTGTATTGTAAGGTTGTAAAAAAATAGGAAGTTTGAAAGGGCAATAGAGAGGAGTTTTGACTTTGGCAGAAAAGACTAACTTAGTAGCTTTTAGTGAAATAAATAGCTTTATGCACGAAGGGTAGCAGCCATAGATTTTAAGCATTTATTAAAAATAGTGAAATAAATTTATAACATGTACACATAGCAATGAATTGGAAAACTTCATTAGATGTTAAAACAAGAACGAATGGGCGTTCTGAATAACAACAATCCCCTTTAGATACTAAGGTGAGAGAACCGTGTACCCGTGTATGTTCTTTGTAAGTCACAAAAACGCTATATTTTAAACCGCTGGGTTGATTTATTAGTAGCTGCTTTGTATCATGAACTTTCACTAAAATACGATGGAGGAACTGTTTACTCCACAGACCAATGGTGAGCCATGTTCAGAGGGGCGTGTACTGATTGAACGTTCCGACACGATTGACCAGTCTTGGTGCAAGTGTGGACAATGTGAGGAAAGTGATAGGAGGCGAAGAGTTTGCTGTCGTCAGCTAGAACTTTTCGGAATATTTGACGATGGGACCAACTGTATAACAACGACAGAAGATTTCCGAAATGTTGTACTAAACAAAGATGTTTTAGTAGCTGTTTTTATTCACGTGATGCTTGTTCGAAGGCAGCGAGGGGCTGCACCTGTGGATCTCAGCCCATGGTAAGTACATATTCTTTGAAGCCTTATATATCATACGAATCATATCGTTACTTATGATCAAACTGCTGATATCATTGTTTCATGCAAATAACTTATTCTGATCAAAAAACATACAATTAAATAATTTTCAGATTTGTGTGTTTCTTATGTAGAGAAGTGTATATAAAAACAAAATGCATGTCTGATGTTTGTTTCACGTTATAATATTTTTATGAATATATGTGACGAACGTCTGGCGTAGTTATTATCGAAAACTTTGCTATCATTGATGAAATTGTATTTGCAACCACTAGATCGATGCCTCTACTGTTGGCTTTTTAGTTCCCGAGGGTATCACTAGCCCAGTAGTCACACTTCAGTTTTGACAAGAATATGACTCTTTTATTGATATAGTCATAGTCTAATTTTACTATCCTAAAAGATTTAGAAAATAGTATGCATTATAAGGATTTCTATTTGCAAGGTGTATATGGGCTCAGCCGGATTCGGTTTAATATTGCAGAATTTTTATGATAAAGTGCTATTAGTCTTAATTATTTTGATTTTAAATAGTTTTGGGTTGAGAGCACTAATGAGTCTTGATTAGTCGAAACGCGACTGGCGTTGTAAATTTCATAACATTGTTATCTTTTATTAGCAATTGGTTGATTGAAATGATTGACATTTTGTGTAATTTAGACATGTCAATCAACAAACCAACTCGCATACTAATGTTATGGAAACGGGAGGTTTCACATGCCATAAAAACTGGTTTAAAACCCTTTTCCTTTTAAATGCTTGTACCAAGTCATTAGTTATTATAGTTTTAGTTGTTGGTTCTGTATTTTGTCGGTTTCTCAGACATTTTTATTTGTGAATTGTCTTTTTTGACAGTGTACTAGGTGTCGGAATTTTGTTATTACATTCATAAATACGACCCTTCTGTTAGATATTATAAGCGTACTTTCCAGGACGCCGTGATAATATATAACCGTGCTGTTAGGCGTGAATTTCGCTGTCTCCTTGTCCTGCGTGGTTTTGGTCGTTACCTTAAAAACTTCTTGTAGTAATTATTGATCAGTATAAACTGCTAATTTTAGAAAATAACAAAATACCGAACAACAGGTAAATTGTCAGAAGAAACAATCCTTGAAACACTGTCCAATAAACTGATAAACTACAGAATCAAAGACCAACAATATAGCAACTACAGCAAAAGTCCTGCCTTTATGCGGTCATTTGAAAAGAGAAATGGAACCTATTTTATACTACATTGGAATGGTTTTTTATGCGACTATCATATTACAACAGCTATTTATACAGAGATTTTTAATATAATTCCTAATGAGTTGGCAACGATGAAAATGTGTTTCGTCTCGCCTATGAATTGAATTAAGTAGTTTTTCTATAATAATACTTCTAAAAGTAACCCCAAATACATTACTGCAGACTATTATTATATATTACTTACCTGAATTAAGAAAACGTTTTTATGAAATTTTTTTAAATTGGTAATGAAGAAATCTGTTTTTCGTGTACGAATTCAATAATAAAGTGGTTATTACATGTATTTTCAAAAAGCCTTTTAAATTTACTAACATAAATGCATTACATTATTACATAAAAGTAATGAATAACTGTGTGTCCTTTGCTTAACTAAACCCGATATCATTACAATCTTTTAGTCGGTGATCTATAGTTGTAACTGTCAGCCTTAAAAAATACTAAGTCGTTTTTTTTCTGGATTTATAATTTGCTAGAACCACAACCGGTTAGGAGTGCAGTTTACTCGGACTCAATATTCTTACGCGTATCACCTAATTTTACCTTACCTTCTCATTAGTGCTCATTGTAAGAGGAAACAGTTTGTCCATGAGAGCGCTATCTGTTGATATGTATATAAAACAGCCAGTTTTGTATCATAAAAATAGCTAAGTAATTTTACTGCTTTGCTAATATTACACCATGTTTTCAATCTCGTATGAAAATACGGGTGCAGTACATTTCCTTAATATTCGAATTCAGTGTACAGTGAGTGTGATACGATGATTATTATTACTGTCTTGTGTATATTATACCAATCAAGTTAATAAACAAACCAACTCACATACTATAGTAATGTTAGCGGGAGGTTTAGCATGCCATAATCCTGGTTTAACCCACCATTTTGTATAATACCTGCACTAGTGGTATTGTTGCTATATTTTTCGTTTTTGGTCCATTTTCTCTTATTTGTGGAATGTCTTTTTTGACAGTTTCCTCCGATGGTTTCGGTATTTAGTTTTTACCTTCATTCTTTATAAGAATTACATGTAGCAGTCTAATATTGACTGTTGTCATAGATTATTTGGTCTTGGAAATGTTCTCCTTTTTTATTCCTGTATGTGGTAAGCAGGATTTCAAAAAGAAACCATAAAAAAGTAATATATCGGATATGTTTGATCAACATGCAGTGCCCTTTAGCATACACAAAAGCTATAGATTGTAAAAACATATATATAATTGTGGCTTCCGTAAATAGACATCGTATTTTGCTCAGACAGATGAATCGTCGTTTTGGGTACGTTAATATCTTTTACGATCTGTAGAAGGCTTCAGGAACATTGTTGTGTAGATCATTTTGTGAATTAATATAAATCATTCACGACATGACTTAATATTTTACCACGATGTCGGTGTTATTCTTAACACTAAAGACATTTTAAGACAATGATTTGAAAATTAGTGACATTATCACCATCAATCAGGATAAACTAATTAAGTTTCTTCTAATGTGATCATAGGGTATGATTTGTCATTTGATTTTATCATAGGTCAATTAGATGCTTAACATTTTATTCTGGGTCAATTAGAAGTTTAACATTTGTTATTTTATTCATGCTCACAAGTCTCTTTATATTGAAATGATAAATGATTTGAGTTATTTGACAGTTGTCTCGCGTGCATACTGATAATTATTTTTGTTTGTGTTCACGTTTGTGATTTACGTACTTTAACTACATTTGAAATATTCATATTAATTTTTGATAATTAAATCGCCAGCATTCATGGCTCGGCTCACAAAACTACTTTTAAAATTGAATTTTTGTTTCTTTCAAGACATTCACTTTTAAGACCTAACAGAGGGCAAATATTTCCGTGTATAAAATGAGCAGACATAATCCTAAATATTTCAATCATAATTGTATGTAGTTGTTACAGGAAGAAGTACTGCGTTTTCATTGTTATTGACATATTTTATTATTTTCTAGAAAATTCAATATATTTTTGTCCGAAAATAATTTGTCGATGATCGTTGAAAATGCACTTGAATAAAACACTAGTAAGGAAGCATTATAGGAAATCGTAGAGCCAGACAATACCGGAAGTTATTAGAACATTTGTTACTCCTGTATTGCAAGGTCATAAATTTAATATACATGTGAAAGGAATTTTTCAATGTTGTGAAAAACTGGCTTGTATTGAGTAGTAGATGTCTACCTATTTTAAAAACCTTTTCCAACCGAGACGTCGCATTTAAGATGAAAGTGTTCTTTATTTTATTACTATTGACAACGAGTGTTGCGTCCAACATTATTCCAGTAAATACTTAAGTGCTTGTGATCTGTTTGTCTTTAAATGTTAAAACTTGCTGAAGACGGATAAAACGTATATCATGTTCTTATATGTGGTATGTGAAATTGTCGTATTCGAGTTATGAATTTTAACGCATCTCGCAATTGTGTTTCGGTTACTTTCAATACACCAGCCATTAAATATAGTGCTAAGTCTAACCTGTAATCGGAAGGCTACTTATAGATTTCAACAACAAAAATCGAATTGCATATTGTACCCCTAAATTGTATTGGTTTCTTAGCACTGAATAAACATTTCAAACAAGCTGCTTGGCACTGCTGATGACTTCCAGAGATCGACTACCGCAACTGCTCAGCGTTACTCACTGTGGCGAATAGGTCAGCCCATCTGTTTAAAGAGTCAGGTTATAATAAGGATAGTCTGACCGTGGACCGCGGACCACATTGGGTAAGGTGTTAGGAGATTGCCACGCTGTTCTTTGCACTTGAAGTTCCTTTTTATATACGCAGTGTAACCAAAGATAAAATTGAAAAAAACCAACTTTCCTGTTTTTGCCATAGTGAATCAAATTATAAACCCTGTTTCTATAATTGATTTATTTTCGCTCAGTCTTTCCCTGAAGTAGACTTTTTCCTAGAGATAACAATGAGTAACTCGTCGGGTGTCCAATTAGAGGCAGGTACTGCTTACTTTTCCGGTGCACCTGAATGCACCCATTATTTTTATTGGGTTCGGGTTACTTACTTTTTGTTTTTGCGTTTTTGGTTATTGTTTTGCGTGGAATATATCCGGATTTGTTTTTGTCTCCTTAAACCTCGGCTCTAGTTGTTCAGTCGGTTTCCTTACTATTTTTATTTTTTTTTAAATTTGTAATATTACTAAATATTAATGTAATAGTGTTCATTTGAGGTTAAAAAAAGATTTTATAAAATTAATCCATTCAGTATAAATAGCTTTAAACAGTTCATTGTTGTTAATAATTGTTTCTATAAATCTAGTCATGCATATTGACATCAGACGTTACCAAACCTAGTTTATGTCACAATTTCATATCAGAATAACGACAGTCCCTATTTTGTCAAACGAAAGGTGCATCTAGGATTTGTTACCAATAATCAGGGCCCCACCACTTTGTTGCGGACGCCCTATAGTGATCAGTCTGTCCGTCCATGAGTCCGTGTGTCAGTGCGTCCGTCCTAACTAATCGTGTCCGGGCTGTAACTCTTTTTTCTTTTGAGGTAGGCGTTTGATATTTGGAATGTGGGTAAATAATATCAAGGCGATGTATCTTTACCTTGGGAATGGAGAATCGTATAATTTAAAAAATCGTAGACACTTCATATAAATAAATTTGACAATGACAATCTCAATCAATGGCAGTCTGATATAATTGTCAGCACTAAAGTGTGAATAACGTCATAGTAGGAAAACGGCAACACAATCTTATAATGTTACTATAGAAGAACACTTGTCTATCTTTTATATTCATTCTGAAAGCATTTTTTCCAGTTTACATTTCAATATTTTAGCACTTGAAGGTGTCTATACTACACAAATAATTTAAAAGATTGCTTTACTGTCCAACAATAACAGATTTTATAGGTTATTCCTTGTGAATAAAAATAATTGTGATTGCCGTATTCACATCATTTAACAATGTAAAACAAAGCTTTGCTGTATTGTTAGACTACAATAGTAGCTTGGTCTGATATGTAATGTCAATGATTCGTTCATTTATTTAGTTATACTATACCGTAATTGTCAAAATTGTGCGAAAATAATTAAAATTGAAGAGTTTTTTCTATCTTAAAGGTTCGCCTGAATTTGCCTACTTTTTAGAATTTTGGTTTAAATATTTCCTTTTGATTTGTTATCAGAAACACTGGGTCTTGCGTATTAGAAATGTTTGGTTCAGTGAGATATTTAACTTCAAGGTGTTTGACGACATGACTTTAAATCATGATTATATACGAGCAAACACAAACATCAGACATGCTTTGTTTGTTATTGTTGCCACGGAAACAAATATTTATGTAAAATGTATAACGTAATTTATCACGATTATCACGAAATACTTTTATTTATTGTCATATTTTAAATAAATTTCATTGTTATTTATTGTGTATATTAACCCTATTGAGAAATTTGTTTGATAATGGTATTGACTAACTTTTCTGGACAAAAATCTCTTTTTGTATGAATAAAAATGTATGCTTTGCGTCTGTTCTCTGTGTCCTTTTATTAGTAAACGATTATTTTATCTTTTCATAAACTTTATATGATTTCGTTGATATTTTGATTGTGAAATGGTCATTTTAATTCGGCATCAACATGTTTAATAGGGGTATAACACGTAATGAAAGATAACTCTTTAGGATCCGTTGTTAAGATATTGTAATAAGAATTCAAGGCTACGATGTGGAAAATCGTTATATAAATTGTCGAAACGGGACATAAACTCTTAGCAAATTTAATTCCTAATAGAAAGAACTGTTTACATATTTAGTCTTTAGATCGTTCAACATTTTGTCTATGTTAGATTGTTCAGCACCACTGTCAAATGCTTTCATCTAAACTGTAATGTTATACATGCACCTTTAGTTTTTCAGCCACGGTTCTATATTCTTTACAGTAAATTTCGTTTGATGGCAAATAGACAGTTCCTATGCTGGATGCATCGTGGACAGAAATTAAAGAAAGAAAGCAGAATGACAATCCCCTCGTGCGTGTCACGTGCTATACATTTGAAGTTCCCGGATGAGGTTCCTGATTTTTCTTCTGCATCAAGAGGAAGTTGCACAACCACAACATTAGCAGAACTTATGCCCTTGGATGTTCAGACTTGACATTGTTTTAGCTTTCAATTACATTCCTTATTTACTAACTAATGGAATTACAATTTTTGCAAATAGTTGGATCCGGAAGTAGCTTGTTCCGGCAGAACAATTTTCGGAAATAGTTGGGATCGAAAGTAGCTCGTTCTTTCAGAACAACTTTTTTCGTCTGTTAAGTTGACATTTTTTGTTTTCTAGTACTTAGATTTTGGATTGTGAGATAATGTTTACCGGATAAAAATGTTTTGTTGAAGGAGTAGTTGTGGTGAAATGTCCCCATCATATAAGTAAATGATAGGTTCTTGACTTGAAATCTTGTTTGTTTTTTAATAACAGTTTTAAACTATAATTGAAAAGTTATCCCTTTTGCATGTTATATTTAAGAACTGTGAACTTAATTTTCTGTGATTATTATAATAGTATGCTGTTTGGATAATTTACGAAATCCTATGGAGTCAAGCGAGGCATCCAGTAAGAACAACTTATACAGACAACTAAAGCCAAATAATGTATAAATGTCTAGAGCCATTTGGTTAAAAAAATAAGGAAATATATTCGAAATCTTAGATTTTATAGCAAGGCTGGTAAATTGACAGCCTGTTCGAACTAGTTAACATCCGGATTGTCACATTGTAACTAAGTATTTGAAATCACCCCTATAAAACATTGTCTGTACTACACATTTTATAGCAATGCTGGTAAATTGACAGGCTGTTCGAACTGGCCAACATCCTGATTGTCAAATTTTAACTAAGTATTTGACATCGCCCCCATAAACTTTGTCTGTACTACACATTCCTGTTTGTTTTATTTTTAGATTTAAAATGAACTATTAAATTATGTTTATATATATAAATAATCATTTGTAACACCCGCGATATTCAGACTAACGCCACGTGGCCAATGTATGCAATAATATATATTCTTTTTTGTATAGATTTCCAATTTAATATAGTTCAGATATATAATTATTGAATGTACTGACTGTTTTATAATTGTTAACAAACTCATACTGTGACAATCGGTTTTACATTCCATATATAGCTAGTAGTTAACATTTGATGGAGATACCTATATTTGTTAAATGAAACTGAAACATTAATATTTAAATAGCTATGAAGTTTTTTTCCCATCTAGCGTTAACTGATATTTATTTAATATTATTTTATATATTATGCTATTATTTATAATTTTTAGTATAAAGCTTCCTTCTTAAAGGAAATCGCGCGATGTTAATTTTTTGAACGTTATTCTATTCAGTTTAGTCCATGAAGAGAAAGTTACTTATTACTTGATGATCATTTGTTCTCGTTCAGATTTGAACCAACATATTTTTGCTAATTTAATTAAGGGATACTTCAAATTTCTGAACAGATTATACGATATAATACGGTTTGGGTCTGTTTACGCCTATGGTAATGGTATAAACAGACCCAAACCATATTATATGGTATAATCTGTTCAGAAATTTGAAATATTCCTTATAATTTAATTTTAACTATAAATCTTATCAATTTATGCGGTAAAAGCGTCGATGACGTCGTGGAACTATTTGAATTTTAACGGCGTTAGAATAGGTCATAGGTCACGCAAGTTATTTCTTATAATATGGTTTGCCCGGTTTGAATTGACCAATCAGATTTCAGCTTACAGAGCAAATTAAATTATATTGTATTAGTGTAATGTTTCGTAAATGATTACCGTAATTAGGTGCGTTAAATACGTGTTGATATAATATACGCAAGCAATCGAATTTTCTAAGAACAAGTTATTAAACTAATTTAACTTCACATATTTAACATAATTGTCTTCTGATGTATTTACACGAAATGTGAGTATAGTATTATATAAAATAATTACAGTAAGCAGTAATTTTATAGATATCTCTAAGTATCATTTGAAAACCAAAACTTATTACACAATGCTCGAAGAAGTATTGATAAAAAGTGAGTCAAGAGTTGTGCCCAACCTTTTTTGACGTCAGGCGGCCTTGAAATAATGGTGCTTGATGATAATTATTGTAATTACTCAGTTTACTTGAAAGGAAACACGATAAGGTTTACCAGTAATCTGTCTTACTTTAGTGAACTACCTCCGGCTAGGCATGTCTAGCCTTCTGCCGCAAGGATACGATATATTGATATAGTAAAAGAAAAAACAAAATGACTAAACCGACTTCCAGAACCTTTCAGTTAAATCAAAATGCTATCGATCTCAACATGGATTTATGTGTCTTTATAACTGTGATTAATATTCTATAATAATAATCGTTTCAAAGATCTGACATTACTAGGCAAAATATCAATTAATGATTGATAGCATGTTCCCATGTTAGTATACAAGCTGGTATTTAATGTAAGATAAACAATTACAAGCGCATCTTGAACATAAATGATATATATTTTACACAATAAAATATTTATACGTGTATTGCTTTGTCAACAGTAGATATATTTGTGTCATTACAGACAAAATATTTTTTTTCTTTAAATTTTTTATTTTTAAGATGGTTATCATGACAAATCGCTTCTAGTTCTTCGCCTGTACCCTAGGTTGTTGTTAATATATATTTGCAAATAGGAAGTTAACTTAAATATTCAAGTTTTCAATTACAAAATGTTGTTCTTTGTACAATGTTATATGTGATTTCTTCTTAGGTAAATGTGTGCAGTATACTATATTACAATCAGTTCTGTTTAATACTGTTTTTTTTGGTAATATATGAGATATCGTACAGTAGTTTAAAATGTGTTTAAGTTTAATTAATTGAATTATGTGTTGTTAGAACACTTGATTGAGAGGGTTTATTCACGTTTCTCCAACATTTCTACTTAGACTAAAACAACAACCAATTAAGATAGGGGATTAAGAGGCATTCAAAGGGAGAGGTTAAGGATTATCCAACACAGAATATATAATACAGCTTTAAGATATAATGATGGGCTATTTAACTTTTTGCTAATTTTTTTTATCGTTCATTGTTTATTATTTTTTTTAATAATTCTTTATTGTGAATTGTATTGGTTTTTTATTTTGTTTTTTTTAATGATTTTATGCATGGCAATACTATAGTATGTCTAGCACTTGCAAAATTCATTTCGAAACATTAACCATCTCCGTATATTGCATCAGCGTTTACACGGTTGGTGAGGTAACTAGTTGTAGAAACACCGTTGTCTGGTAATAATAATAATCGCCGTGAATTAAATATCTATTAATCTACAAGTATCTATTCTTCAAGATAGATATACCGTTTATACTAGTCTAATACGTCCGTGGTTATACTTTTTAATAATGATTTTCATGAAATACACAATTATAGACCAAACATTATTTGTTTTGTATCACTGTATATGATATTTCCTTTTATTTAAAACAAAATGCAGAATAATGAGTTAAGACACACATTTTATAACTAGTAAACGTTTATTAAACAATTAAATTTTACAGGTAATATCAACATAATAATCCTTAAGATGCCCCTTAATCCCCACACTTAATTAAATGTTGTTTTAACTAATTATCAAATGTTGGAGAAACGTGAACACACCATTGAGAGTGTATTATACATCCTTGCGTATTTTACCCAGCCAATTACGATAAATATGTATGTAGATAATTTTTTCCAGTGTGCCATGCTTTCAAACACCAAACTAGAGCACAATTGTATTGTAGTTTCCAGTTATAATTTCATGAATTATATTATTTTGATTATTGAAGTAATCTCGTGCATTTTAACTATAAATATATTGCATATGCTCAATGTTATATGGTAAGAGGAACACATGAATGTTGTGGGTCATATTTGGAAATTTTAAAGTTTTTGTAACTAGACACATAAAGGGGAGACAACACGTTTTTCTTCACTTACAAACGTAACATATAGTAGTTCTTATATTGTAAACCGTAATAAGAAAAGCTTTATTGTTTACGTTGTTTTTAGTTTTTTTGCAATGCAACATTATTTTAGCTTTATACTTATATAAATTGGTTACTAAATTTGAACGTACTGATAAAGTTTTGTGCATTACAGGTGTAGGTGTAACTTGTCCGATTGTTATCTTAAATTGCGATTTGTTATAAAAACATTTGTTTTGTTTTCCGAAGGAGGTTTAGTATTGCAAAATCTTTGATTCAATTTCATGCTTTCTAGAAAAGTTTGACAGTTGATCAAGGAATATCTGATTAAGTTTTAGCGCCAATAATTTCATAATATGATGTAATGAACATTTAACTTATTACTGTCTTTAACTAGGTGAGAAATATAAATATTTTTTCTACGTTTATTTAGTTCATACAAGCTATACCCCTCGGCTTATCATGTTTTGACAGCATGGTTTGTAGAAAAATGTTATTTATCGTCAAATCTAAGCACTATGTCTAGACACTTTCCTTCAAGTCGAAATTTACGGGATAATCTAATCAATTTGTGTGTAATCAAAATTTTTGAAACTTTTCACCAGCCCAGATGTTCACCTTTGTGTTGACAATAATATCATTGATTCTTTTAGTGATAAAGTCTAACTTTAACACTCTGAACTTTCCAAAATGTTTCAAGTCTTATGTTTTTCTATTCGCAAGGTCAGGATGGCGTTAGCTATATTCGGCATAACGTTTCAGGAACTTTGATGATGAAAGTGAAACAAAACCTTCATTATTTTGATTTTAAATATTTTGATGCTTGAGTACCAATGACGAGTCTACGTTTGACGAAAAGCGCCTGGACTCAGTAAATTTTGTTAACCACGGTATCTTCAATGACATTTCATTTTCATAATTGACGTAAATCTACACATCAGAAGAATAAAATAAAATGCTAAAACCATTTATACATATTTTTATTGTAATGCTTTGATATTAAAATATGTATTTTTCTTGTTATATACTTGTAATATAATTACATTATTACATGCTTTAACTATGATATGAACACACAATATGGTGTAAGTGGTCGCTGACTAAGACTTGCAACAAGAACATGTAATTTTAGTTTTGTTTGAATATTTATATATATATATATTAAGTCGACTTGTAGCAAGTTAATCAGTGATTCCTTGTTTTAGTATTTTCTCTTGCTACATTGTTTTGTTTAAGGCGTTTTTTTTCAAGCTTCACAGTTATTCAGTATTACATGTCAAGGCGGGTATTTTTTATTTTACCATATCACGTGATGATCATGTGCCAGTATTGTATTTATACAATCTTTTTTTATTCTGTTATAATTATTGAGGATTTCTGCTAGTCAGGTGATGGAAAAGTTTCTCTATTTACTTTCTGAAAGACATTGATTTTCTTTTACAATTCTATCTCCAATTTGTAATTTTGATCGCAAATCAACTATGTTTTGAATACTTTATTGTCCCCGTTGTCTTTTCAAACTGTGACTTGTTAATCTTAAACATATTTGTCATTACCAGACTTTTGTGTTGACTTTGTTATTGTATACTTGTTTTGAAACATAAAAAAGAACAAAACCAGGTAATTTTTATGACATGAAATTTCAGGTTTAAACTACTTAATTTTCATTTATAATAAATAAGTAAGACAATAATAGAAATTGAATAATATATAAGTTATGAGAGATAATTCTGACAGTAATTATTGACATTTTAATAAATTAGTGTACACATTAAGGGAGATAATTATCATAATGAATGCAAACATCAAGGGAAATAATTTTAATAATTAATTAATGAACCACTAAACCGGATTTTAAAATAAATTATTTAGATATACATGGAAATTGAATAAATTTATGTTATGAGAGATAATTTTAACAGAATATATTGACATTTCAATCAATAATGTATTAAGAGAGATAATTATAATAATGAATATAAGCATCAAGGAACATAATTCTAATAATGAATGTAAGCATCAAGGGAGATAATTCTAATAATGAATACAAGCATCAAGGGAGATAATTATAATAATGAATATAAGCATCAAGGGATATAATTCTAATAATGAATGTACATATACAACAACAAAGCTAAATGAAATGCAAACATCAAGGGGGATAAATGTTAAAGAAAACCACTATGAAAATCATTACAGAGAAATCTTAAAGTGACCGTTTTTTGTTGTACCAATCAGAACACTGTCCATAAACAATAATAAAAAAATAATTCAAGCATGAAATTAAACATTGTCTTATTTGCATATATGATATCTGAAATGTTATAGTTATTTATACACATATCAGTTCAAACATATACAAGACTATAATATTTAATATGGGTATATATTGTATCAATATAAAAAACATTTTTTGAATTACTTCTTAATGATGATACTTAAGTTCAAATGTCTTATTGCTGACTAAGACTTATGTGTATTGTCTTATCTTAAAATACGATTCAAATGGTCTTTTCCAGTATTTGGTATGAATAAGATTGAAGACGTCAAATTCGTAGTTTTATTATAGCGTACATACTTTACTTTAAAAAAAAACAAAACGTAACAGTTATTTCAAGATGCAATTATCAAACTGGATCAAATACGTCAAACATAGAATATCAAGTATAAACTGTTACTGAATAAAGAATCCCCTAAAGGTGCTAATGTCGAAACAAATTTACCCCAATCGGAACGGAACATTTCTCGGTTATTTCCGTCAAGGGTCGATACTTTCCGACCGCAGGCGGAAATTACCGAGGTGATCCAAATGAAATGTACCCCTTATTGTTCAAGTTCACTGCTACAATGTCTTTTTCTTTGTTTTAGTTTTAAAATCGAAATGCCAATAATAAAGTCAGGAAATAAGTCACCCAAATCTCCAACTCAGTTTGCAAAGTGTCAAAACGCACACATTAAGATTTGTTCATTATTTATTATTTGTGTGCCATTTATTGCCCTTATCTTATTTTTGCATATCTTTTGCTTTGTAATGCATATCTAAATTATTTATTATATTATATATATAGAAGTTAATTCTTTTTATTTATTACTTATAACTGTTACTTAATATTAATAAATATATATCTCTGGTTTTGTTGTGTAGTAGGATTTATCTGCCGAAAAAAAACACGTACAGCCAACAATTGTTGTGATTACACGGTTTTGCGACGCATGATTCTACAAACCAGTTATGGTTTTCATTACTAATGTAGTAAAATCAGTGTTTAAAGACCACTTAAAGGAGACCAGAAGGCGATCTAATAAGACATATCTTTAAATTTAGTTTCAGTTCAAATAAGACATTTTTTGCAGAGAGATCTTAAGTAACGGTCTTAAAGGACACATTTTATATGAAATTCGCTATAGAGAGGTATTAAAATAACAGTCAGTAAAACAGGTGTTAGCTTATGACAGGTCTTGAACATGTTTGTCTATAAATAATAATAATAATAACTAGGTCAATGACAAACAGGAAGTTTCAAATTGATTTTCAAGGGAGATAATTCTAATATTTAATTTAAACTTAAAGGGAGATCGATATATAAGGAAATTGTGATGATTATTATGTAATCAATAATTAAAATATATGTATGAAGTAGGATCTATTTCTGCATCATTTGGATACGGGTTATCGTGAGGTCTTTATTTATTTGAAATCTAAAATGCGTTTTCTTGTTTCATGGCGTCGTCGGAAACAGATGTATACCCTATTTTTAGACTTATAGGATCAAACAATGATAAAACCCTAAAAGACAAAATATATTGAAATACAAAATGTCCTGGTGCAAACCAGTGAAAACTTAAGAAACAACGACTTTCCTACTAAACTTTCAATAGCGTATAGCTAAAAATCATGGAATTTACCTATGTTAATATTTTGTTTGTCTATTTCAAACTATAGCTACCATTTGAAAAAACCATATTATTTCAGTAGTGTTCATGACAATAAGAATCCACCAGAGTAATGTTAGACAACATATCGGCCATTTTTGACACCATACTATAGACACTGATGGCAGAGTAATTTGTTATTATGTGTTTAATGCATCTAGACGTATGTGACACCATACACAAGGCACCGTTAAGTCGTGTAGTTTCGTGTCCTTTTATGTGCCTCAGTTGTTAAGTGTGATATCAACGGGACATTTTGGATCATTCTCCACGCATGTCTGGATATCCTACATCAACCACATTCACTTCTGCCACAGATTGGTTGACGCGATGAGAGATATGACATGAGAGATATCTCTCATGGCGGGCGGATGAGTTTCGCGTACAAACGCAGTAATTGTATAGTAAAACTCATCAAAAGTGTATACATATATATATTTTATTCTCTGTGCCAAAGAATGATTTTGGAGTTTCCTACCTTATTACGAAATTTCCATAAAAGCTAGTTAAAGGTTTAACCAATTACGTGCCACTTCCAGTTCAATCGGATAATTACAACTTAAGATGTGACGACAAGTTTATGACGCGGCTTTTGATGTCGACCTTCGGGAAAGTTCGGATTATACCGTTTATATTTATGTTAAATCTATTTATCGAATTCCATACTATTCTTTCTTTCTATCGTTTTGTGATATTTTACTTTTTATGTGTTTATGCTATTTATTATTATATATATTTTATATTTATTATAATTTATCTCTTAAACTGTTACCCGCTTGGGTTAAGGTAAAGCCTCTTTCTTCAACGAACAAGAAAAGAGATAAGTGTTAATTTATCGAGATGACTCGAGATTTCATTGTGTAGCTTTCGATGCATAATTCGTTTCTTCATTTTTTAGGCATTATTTCCGTTCAAATTTCTGACGTTAATTATCAGTTTTATATAGATATATATATGGTACTTGGACTTACCTGTCTTGAGTTGTCTTTTCCTGTTTGATAAGATTTCTTATTTCATATTAGGCTGCATGATACATATTAACACCAATTCTCCATAAGGATCAAAGGATTTCCATATAGGGTGAGACATGACATGTCTCAGATTTTGCTGATTTTCATTTTATAAGTTGAAACTGACCATTGGATCACAAAATAATGATTGTTTGTTATGATTTGACTTCGTTTGTCATGGTAACTGTGGCAGCCATTTTGGGCCGATTAAAATACAGTGAAAAGGGCGATATTCAAATCCCAATTTTTCAGGGGAAAATCAATTCATATTCAATAGAATTTTTTTATTTGCTTAATTCAATATCTAAGTGACAATATTCAAAACAGTTCCAACACTTTCAATATATGTGTGATCAGACTGAGACTATTGAACATGTCAAGAATTAGGGCATTATTCTCTATAATTTTTGGTTAAAAATATTACCATTTTTGCCACTTTTCTGACTCCATTTTCAGAAAATGCACCAATCACAAATACTCATCGTGAACATAATAACATAGATTGATGATTAATATTAAAAAAAATTTAAAATCTCAATGGGTTAAGAAAAAATGTCTTTAGAAAACACCGTTAAAGTTGGTTACCATGGTAATAAAACAAAAACGGCAATTTTTCGATATTTAAATATATGTATGACCATACTTCTAATATGAGCCAAGATAACAATTGTTGTCATCATATGTACCTAAAAGGGATCTTTTCAGCATAGCATGACCTTAGAAAACTTTCAAGGTCAATTGTGTTGTTTTCAAGGTCACTTAAAATTGATTTTGCTTCGAGATTTTTATATTTATAAGCTCAATTTTTAGTTGACCTTGACCTTGAGACACTACCCTGAAATGATTTCAATGTCATTTTAAGTTTATAGGATGTCTGTTAAAAATAATAATTAAGGATGATTTAATTTAACCCTAAGAAATAGTAGTTTCGTGGAAATATTGAACAATACAGAAATGGCTTTTTTCACAAGTTACAATGGTAACCATCTTTGACAGTGTTTTCTTAAGACATCTTTTGTTACCCCATTGAGATTTTTATAAGTTTTGAATATTAATCATCAATTTATGTAATTATATTCATCATGAGTATTTGTGATTGGTGCATTTTCTGAAAATGGAGTCAGTAAAGTGGCAAAAATGGTAATTTTTTAGTAGAAAAATTCCAGAAAAAATGCATGATTTCTTGACATATTGGATAGCCTCGTTCTGACTACACATTTATGTTTAGTCTTGAAACTGTTTTGAATATTGTCAATGAGGTATTGAATTAAGCAAATAAAACATAATATTGAATATGCATTGATTTTTGAATAACAAATTGGGAATTGAATATAGGCTATTTCGCAGTATGAGAAATGATAAAAAATGACCGCCTCAGTTACCATGGCAACCGTGGTCAATCATAACAAACAGTCATCATTTTTATGATCCAATGGTCAATTGCAACTTATGAAATTAAAATCAGCAAAATCTGGGACATGTCATGTCCCAGTTATTTTGGTGCTTAGGGATAATTGGTCTTAAACATTTATAAAAAATAAGTTTTACCTGGCTGATCTATTGCAATTGTGCACCTGCAGCTTTTAGTTGTTGCTTTCTGTTACTATTTTTTACGATTGTGGTACATGTTGAGATTTTTGAATGTTTTGCATTACGTTTTTTATTTATACTACTAATTTTACTATTATATCTCATCATTTAAATTACAAACTTTACAAAAAAGTAACTTCTGTTATTAAAATAAAAGTACAATGTATGGGCATGCGTACCGGAAGTTAAACTTAGTTAAGAGTTGAAGAAAGGTTAATAATGGTCGTTATAGAAAATATGTATTGTGGTTTGCGACAATTTCCATTTGAGTGTATTTTATTAAAATTTAATACTTTAAAAATTAGTATTGCACGGTTCAGGAATTTTGATGATATAAGCTCTACAATATCTTCATTATTTGGAGTTAAAATATTTTCGGATTTGAGCGCCATTGAGTCTTCGTCAGGCATTGTAAATGTATAACCTTGATATCTTTGAAAACATTTACAAGTAATAACATATAGAAAAGACTACAGGCAAAATTAATTTTAGCTTTTCAATAAGGCAGTTAACAAGAATCTCGTACAGGACTTTAAAACTAAAAATTTTGATTCTGTCAGTACTGGCTTCGCACATCGGATGGACACAACCATTTTATTGTTGTAGATGAGTATTTGTCATTGTTTAACATAGTCCCTTACTAGTTTGTTTTCTTTTTGTCTTCAGAAATTGTCAATAGCTAGCTCTTGCTCGAGAGATACAATAGCAGTACACTTGAGTGACGTAGGACAGCGACAGTTGTTCACGAAGACGGGATATTATAAGGTATGAATACGCATTGACCTATTTTGTAAAATTCTTGATGAAGAGTTTAATCTTTTCTTTGATTGCAAAATTAGTAACGATATCACATTGCCTTTCATCAATTTTATGGAAACAAAATTCCACAATTTCAATAAGATAGATTCTCTTGAAAAAAAATTAAAATTATTGATAGTGTCTAATTAAAGACTAATATTCTTATATATGTCTGTATATCTATGTGTATTATTTTTTTTATGTATTGCAATACCTAATTAGTGTTTACATTCAATAAAGATTATTATTATTTAAAGTACGCTTCAATACAATATAATTTGTCAAGTTGTATTAATATATTGTTCATGAATATGAAATGTTTGATGCATATTAGCAAATAAAACGGATAAGATTTAAAATATAACGGATGAAAATATATGAGACATGTATGCTGCTTTGTCTGAATGGGGTTTAACGCCACTTTAAGCAATTTTTGAACAATGCCCAGTTTTGGGGAAGCTGCATGAAGTTCACAGTGAAAACCCCGACCTTCGGCAAGAAAACGTGCAATCCGTGTCAATTAAGGTTAAAGACGAGGACACATTGCCCGCAGTAAGACTTGAACCCGTCAACCTCATTGTTGACAGTCAAGTGATTACTAGTAGATGACTACCTTAACCATTCGACGACAGAGGCCGCTAATGTCAAGTGTAATAATAGGCACGCTTTAAAGGGAGGTAATTATGGTGTAATTTCTTTTCAGGGTGCCATTGTTGCCATAAAAAATATAATTAAAACAAGTGTTACTATAAATAAACCACTGTTACTAGAGATTAAAAAGGTTAGTATGTGTATGTTTGTTTCTGTCTGTCAAATGTTGGACCGATTTCGAGCCCAACACGATGACAAACACACAACCATCGTTAAACATATACCTACGATATTGAATTTTGTTGTTTAAATGGATTTGTATGCCACTTTTAGCAATTTATCAGCTATATATTAGCGTCCAGTTTTTATTAGGGGAGGTAGCCGGAGTACCCGGAGAAAAACACCAAACTTCAGTAGGAAAATGGGCAATCATTGTCAATAAAGATTGGATTCGAGTCACCCTGCACACATGGAGACTCGAGCTGGCAACCCCAATGTATACAGACCACGTAACCAATAGTTCATAACTAGCTACCTTACCCACTTGGCCATCGAGACCCCTCGGCATACTCCTAATGTTTACAGACCACGTAATCAATAGTTGATAACTACCTTAACCACTCGGCCATCGAGACCCCTCGGCATACTCCCAATGTTTACAGACCACGTAATCAATAGTTGATAACTACCTTAACCACTCGGCCATCGAGACCCCTCGGCACTCGGCCATCGAGACCCCTCGGCATTTTTAGTGAACAGGGATATCTCTGATATTGACAATGATGTAAACAGTTATATGGATATTTCGAAAATCTGGTGCTGCTTCAATGATCACCATATCAAAGTATAAATAACTTTGGTAACAAGGTCAAATTTAAGAAAAATTAGAATAAGGATTATGTCCCTTAAACTAAAATGTCAACACAACAAGTAAAATGGATTCTTTGAATAGTTAACTTTGTTCACTGTTAGCTCTATAAATTAGTGTTTCTATGACAATTAATGTTTTTGATTGCAGCCTCATAATGCAAGCCGTTTGCAGATCTACCAAAAATGAATATATTTTGTAATGTATTAAACATTATTATTTTTGTATTAATTCTTTGTATTAGATCAAAGATTTACAGAACGATCACATAGTACGCTTTATAGGGGCGTGTATTGACCCTCCAAACATGTGTATTATTACTGAATATTGTCAGAAAGGCAGCTTGCAGGTAAGTCGCGTGATCTAGCAGTTTTTTTAAAAGAAGTTAGAGATAAAATATGGAATTCTGAGCTATGTCAGTGCCTCATTTTTATTGAGGGCAAATTAGGCCGAAGTATCCCTCTTGACCACCACTGCTCTAGGAAAATTATTGATAAATCAGTTTACTAGCATTAAACTTTGGACTCGTTCTCTTTGTTGAACTGTTTGTTGTCTTGTAATGTTTAGGTTTGCTATTTGTGTCATTGCACTACAAGTGAACATATTTTGGTGAAGGTATTTTGAGTGACAAATGAAAACTGTTTACCGCTTATGGTTCAGCTTATGCTCCTTTTGTATGTAGATCAAGAAGGGTACTTTTTGAAATCGACAATTATTTCCTCGAGATATTCAGCGTTTTGAAATATCGTCTTTTTTATATTTTGATAGGGCGTTTTTCCATAGTAAAATTTTGATCTAAATTAGAACGGAAGTGTACATTAGGAACAATCGATTGTTGTCTATTCGAAATCCGTCGGGTAAAGTCGTCTGCAGTTAAGGCGGGAAAAGTCTCGCTATTTGTCTAAATACCATATTGAACGTCACGTCATAAGACGAACTTATGTAAACTACGCAAGGTCCCTTTAAAAAAATTGGGCGACTTATGTAAAAACCCCGTAGCAAAAGTCAAGGACCATTTGTAACAATTAAACAACAAAGGCATGGTATAAAACATGGACAGGTTATCGTATCTTAATTTTTTCTACTGGATTTTCATAAGAAAAGGTAAAATATGGAATAATAAATAAATGCAACCAAAGCATTCTTTACAAAGGGGTGCGGCATTTAGTTACAAGGGGGTGCGGCATTTAGTTACAAGGGGGTGCGGCATTTAGTATAGTTGTTAATTAGCTTAATGACATTTAATAAATTGTAAATTACATGTTATTGTTTAGGATGTATTAGAGAATGAACAGATTAAATTGGATTGGATGTTCAGGTATTCGCTGATGCAGGACATTTTGAGGGTATGTTTATAGGAAGTTATAATAGATTTATTTGACAACAATTGTTTGACATATCTGATGTTTACAACATAGGGGAGACAACTCTAGAAAATTCATAAGGTGTGCAATAAATCTAAAAAAATCCTTTTATCATTTATTAAACAAATTGATTGCATTTTGTTTTTGTTATGTCCCGGCAACGAAAGTTAGGGAACATAGAATTTCGGTCCGTCCGTCTTTCCCACCTCTGGTTTATATTTGCATTGAAGCTTTTTTATGAAGAGGACTTTATATCTCCATTTAACTTGGTACACGTTACACATAAAGAACACTCTTCCGTGGGCTGTGCCAAATATTTCACGCTTGAGTGAACTTGAAAAAAAAGCTGATGTTGACCAATACGTGGCAAGCGGGACATCAGTGTCACCGAGACGCATGGCCTTGTTTTTTTCTATATCCAGTAGGTAATTTACATTCGTTAATACGACGGCTTATTCGTGCCAAACAACAAAAAGAAAAAAATATTTATTTCGCTTGTACCGTTTATTAAATCGGTTGTACGGTATTACGATTTAATACATCGTACAAACGATTTAATAAACCGTACAAACGGAATAATTTGTTTTTCTTTTTGTTTGTTGTTTTGCACGAATAAGCCGTCGTACGTTAATGATGCGAAAGGGAAATACAGAGTTTTTTCAATTTGTGTTATAGCCGGGAGCTATATTATAACTCATGTAATGAACATCTCGAAAGTGGGGTGGGTGGGTTGAGGGGGAAGTTGTGTAGTAAACATCATAAAAAGAACAGAATATCAGTGAAACAATACAAATATGAGCTTAACATTACCTCCTTCCTCCCAACCCCAATTACTTGTTCTTATCCTAAATATAGCTGAAATACTGCTTGCTGGACGTAAAGCAACTATCCAATCAAAATCTTAATAGTGTCAAGGGTTGTTTGACTGTAAGAATGGTTATAATCAAAGGTTTTTTTGTTAATACAGGGCCTTGGCTATTTACACAGCACCGACATACGTAGCCATGGAAACCTAAAGAGCACAAATTGTGTGGTTGATGGCAGATTTGTGTTGAAGATTACAGACTTTGGTCTTCATGCATTCCGATCGAAAGACGAAGAAGAAGACAAAGAGTCATACGCTTATTATCAAAGTAGGTATCTTGGCCTCTGTGTGTGATTGTTATAACTGTGCCTCTGTGTGTGATCAGAGGTATCTGGTCCTCTGTGTGGTCGTACGTATCTGGGCCTATATGTGTTAGTAGGCATCTGGGCTTCTATATATGGTCATAGCTTAGGTATCTGCGCCTCTGTGTGATCAAAGGTATCTGGGTCTGTGCGTGATCAAAGGTATCTGGGCCTCTGTGTATGGTCTTAGGTATCTGGCCTCTGTGTATGGTTGGGTATTTGGGCATCAGTGTATGGCCATAGGTATCTGGGTCCTGTGTTTGATCGTAGGTATTTGGGCCTTTTTGTGTGATCAAAGGTATCTGTGCCTCTGTGTGTGATCAAAAGTATCTTGGCCTATGTGTGTGATCAAAGGTTTATAGGCCTCTGTTTTGATCAAAGGTATCTTGGCCTCTGTGTGTGATCAAAGGTATCTTGGCCTCTGTGTGTGATCAAAGGTATCTGGGCCTCTGTGTGTGATCAAAGGTATCTTGGCCTCTGTGTGTGATCAAAGGTATATAAGTAGTAAAGACTAAGGGTCTTCCCTATTCGCCCTCTTAAACCATCAAAAAAGGTCCGAGAACGAATTGGTAATCAAATTTTTAACAAATTTTGTCTGATGTGAAAAATATTTACCAAATTTTATTGATCATTTCAGTTTAATTTGTAATTTAAATTAGAAATTTACTAGAGTATTATGTTTTCTTTTGTCTCTAACCAAAGTTTGTACAGATAGGACAGGTTACTCATATGTTTCTTTGTTCTATATCCATATGATAAAAAAAAACTTATTAAATTTGTTAATGTAAAGAAACAGACATAATAGCTGTTTCTGGGAAACTTAAGTAATTCCTTTTTTCTTTCACTAAAATTGGTGGTTTATTTATGCTTGTTTGTTTGTTTGTTATCATGGTGTCCAGTTTTTTCTGGGGGAGGACGATATAGTATCTGGAGAAAACCTCCGACCTTAGGTAAGAAAACTGCCCGCAGAGAATCCAACCTGCAATCTCAGTGTTGACAAACCATGTGATTGATAGAAGGCGAACTATCTAAACCACTCGGCCACCGAGGGCCCTTGGTTTATTGACGATTACTTTATAATAAATTAACAACGGCTAAATTCTATTGAAATGAGTTTATTTCACGATGCGACACATTAAACTACATAATGATATGGCATGCAGTATCAGACAATAGATTGATCCTAAGTGTACGTTACAAGGCATCCTGATGTCTACATTTATTAGAGAAATTAATTTTGCGATAAGGTTGTGTACAATTTTTACGCATTTCGGGAAATTTCAGCAAAACCATTTTATAGTGTTAATTCGATATGGCTGTACAATACACGACATTTGTTTAGAGTCTAGAGTACGAAAACCTATTCTTCATATGATAAGCTTTTTCCGGGACCCAGTTCATATGAAAATCTTCTTCTTGCACTCAGTTTATATGATTTCTCTGTCTATTCTGGAAAAAACTGGTTCCCATAATATAGCTGGGTCCAACCACATTCAAACAAACAAACAAACGAAATCGGAAATGACACACGGAAACTATACTTATAATGAATTAATTACCAGCTTTGCATATCATATAGCGTGATTGATTATGTACTTTAATATGGTTGAATTTGGTAACTGTATTGATGTTAATATTAAATGTTTAATTGCGTCTTTGTTAACAGTTTTGTCCTGTGGCCGAGTGGTTAAGTTAGTTAGTCTTACACTTATCATTACATGCCTGTGAACAATGAGGTTGCGGGTTCAAGCCTTTCTGCGAGTTTGTCGTGCTCGACTTAAGCCTTATTAGACAAGGATTGCCAGTTTTTCTCCCTAATGTTGGGGGGTTTCACCAGATACTCCGGCTTCCTCTGTCAATACAAACTGGAAGCCATGATATAGCTGAACAATTGCTGAAAGTTGCGTTAAACCTCATTCAAACTAACTAAACTGTCTATTCACAATCGGATCACCTCTGTTATTTCCGCCCTATTTACGGAAATGACCGAGATATGTTCCGATTGTGTCTATTCTGTAACTGATCCACCAGTTAGCCTCTTTAAATATACTTTGTTACTATACACATTAAAACAATATATAAAAATTCACATTTGTTTTACAGGTCTTTTGTGGACAGCTCCTGAATTATTGCGGTTACACAGTAGACCACCAGGGGGCACTCCTAAAGGAGATATTTACAGTTTTGGGATTATGTGTCAAGAAATAGTGTATAGAAGTGGTGTTTTCTATTTATCTAATATGGACCTAAGCCCTGAAGGTAAATACTTAGCTTAACCTGGTCTCCATGTGTTCATTTTTTTAATTTATGCAATCTTTAAAAAATTATACCAGGATACGATATAAGCATTTTCATTGGTTAATAATACGACGCCATATTATGTCATCTGCACATTTAAACTTTACATTAAAAAAGGCAATCTAAATGCAAAATACGCTAAAAACCATTGAACGCCATTTAGAGAAAGTACTTTCGGTGAATTAAACTAAATCTATATTACACAATGATTAGTAAAGAGAATATCCGAACGTCAATGTCAACGCTTGTCCTGTTTAATTATGAGTTTAATTATGATTGCAACATGTCTGGACGGAGAATTTTTGCTTTATATAGCGGCGACAATACGTATACTTTTCTTCGAAATCTACAAAGAGGTCTTTTTATGCAAGGACCACTACACTCTATCCTACATTAGTCCGCGGTCAGCTTTCGACGAGGGGCCTCCACTATCCTCCTTCTTGGTACTTGCTGATTAGCTGTATAATCGCACTAGATAATTTCGGACGTATATTAAATCCACATTTATACCACAAAAAACGGATAAAATTTCTGAATGAATCAGATATGTTGAATAGATGATTGAAATTGAGACGAAAATTCTGATTGGCTACTGAACAATTGTATAGAAGGTTTATGTAGATCAATCACCTTGAATCACTCTAAAAGGGATGTAAAAAAACAAATAAAGCAAATTTAATGACGGCATTACAATCTCTTGTAATTAGTGTAATATAGAATGTATTCTACTCCATCCCATGATTTATTGATTATTTAATAATAGCAAGGTCAATGAACAATAAATCAATTATTTGTTCTATATTTAGATATCACTGCCATAAAATTACATTATTAGCGAACAGCAGTATGTTTCAGGCAATAAATGGCTCCCAGGAAAATTCTTTAAATAGTCAAGGGATTTAATTATGAATTTATATCAATAAATTAGAAATCAATTTGTGAGAAGTATAGTTCAGATGTTTGTTTTCGTAACTATACGACACATAAACAGTTAATGTTCGCATGTCATATTTTTGGGACTCCTCGGATTTTATTCATTTTAGAGCATTTATGTTCTTTGTCCTTTGTTCTCAACTTGTCCCTGTAGAATTTTTTTCGACCAGTTATTGGTTTAACACTGACCTTCAAATCCTTAAGTATAATAAAACGACACCTAAACAGTATTTGTCATTTTGATTGGTTGAATGGTTAACAATGTGATGTTCATCCAGTAGCCTTTATTTTGAGCAAGGAGATAGATAAATGGCAAAGAAAATGTTGACTGCCAAATATATAGAGGGATAGCTACTGACATAAGTTGACTTTTGAATTAGGCTTATACATGAATGTACTCTTTGGTCGTTACCGTGGGGCGTAGCGCTGTTTGGTCCGCTGCTAGCTCTGTTTTATGATTCCAGACAACGCTTCAAACGAGAGTTTACCCCCTATTTTATCCTGCGATCGTTATTCCGATCACTGCTGTTGACTGCTAAACTACTCAAACAAGGGTTTGTTGTACCTAGGTTGATGTTATCTCTCCAGACGTTCTATGGTCGGAACCACGACCTATTGATCGTTATGGGAAATCAGTGTCTCAAATACGATATGACATTTCGCTGAGTCATAGGTAGTGTTTCCTATTCCTGGATTTGACTTTTCCCTAGACAAGACAATGAGTAACTCGACGGGTGTCTAATTAGAGGCAGGCACTGCTTACTCGTCCGGAGTACCTGAGTGCATCCATGGTTTTTATTGGGTTCGGGTTACTCTCTTTCTGTGTTTTATGTTTTCAGTTTTTGTGTTGTATTTGTCCCTTGGCTTTTGGCTCTTGTTGTTAGGTCGGTTTTCTTTGGTATTTTTTTATCATTTGAGGAAGCGCTAGGTATCTATGTTGATCCTTGAGAACTGCTACAGTACCTTATGTGTATCCCCTATCCATAATTCCAGGGAGCGCTACGACTTGATCAAATTGGTCCATGCGAAAGTTCAAAGTACCATTCACCACTTAGATTAACCCCAGAAACCCGTCTCTATACCGTGGACCACTTCGATCAAGGCCCGAAAACTGCTTTGGTCCTTCGATTTGATCGAGCCTTGAGAACCGTTAAGTAGCATGGGCTGTTGGTCGAACCCCTAGAACTGCTTTGATCCAATGTCACTTTGATTGAGTCTTGAGAACCGTTTAGTAGCATGGGCCGTTTAGATGAACCCCTAGAACTGCTTTGGTCCAATTGTCACTTTTATTGAGTCCTGAGTACCATCTCAGTGTCATGGATCACCTTAATTACAGGCAGGGTGTTCTCGACTCCAATCTTAATTGACAAGGATTGCCAGTTTTCCTACCGCAGGTCGGGGGTTTTCTCCGGGTACTCCGGCTTCCTCCCCCAATAAAAACTGGACGCCATGATATAGCTGAAAAATTGTTGAAAGTGGCGTTAAACACCATCAAACAAACAAAAACAATTACATGACTTTAAACAACATACGATTAACATAACGTTTTTTTTTGTAATCAGTTGAAGATGCATAAAACGTTTATAAGATTCTGCCGTGGCTGTTTTTCGTCACAAAATTTAAAAGTTATTTGTCCGAGCCTTTGAAATGGTAGAAATGCGATCGAGGGTCTGTCCATTTTTAGTAAAAGTTTACTTGAATGTAAGTGAATTTAACAAATATGCAACTGAAAGTTATATTATTTGAATATTCAAAATTAGTACTATCCATATGTTAAAATCTTAATAAATACGTTATCAACATCAACAGTAGGATTGATTAAATACGTGATTTCGAAACTTATTGAAAAATGTATCAATAATAAAAACAATATCTACACCAAACGTAGTGATAGACAACAATTATAAAGTGTTGCTGCGCACATCACAATACTTGTATTTATTGAAAATCTGTTGTTTTAACGATTTGAAATTAATTGTAGAATGACAACCTTATTTATTTAGAAATCTGGGAGGGGCCTCGGTGGCCGAGTAGTTAAGGTAGTTCGTCTACTATAGATCACGTGGTCTGTCAACACTGAGATTGCGGATTCGAGTTTAGCTGTGGACAGGGTGCTCGACTCAAATCTTAATTGACAAGGATTGTCAGTTTTACTACCGAATGTCCCGGGTTTTCTCCGGGACTGCGGCTTCCTCCCCGAATTAAAACTGGACGCCATGATATAGCTGAAAACTTGCTGAAAGTGGGGTTAAACACCATTAAAAAAACAATAAATCTGGGAAAGATCTGTTTGTCTTTTTAGCATTTCTGCTACGTTGAGAGGTATAGACAAAAAATAAATTTTAAAATGCAAAACGAAGAAGCAACTCGTACTCTTTTAGTTGTAAAATCTGTTTTAATCTAAATTTTATCCATTTTGCCATCAAATTTTAATCCATTTTGCCATCAAAATTCAATCCATTTTGCCATCTTAATTTAATCCATTTTCTTTCCTTGAACAAGTGCACTTTGATACATGACAATAACCTAAAGCTTATCCTTTCCATTCCGGAAAACATACATGACAACAATTCTTATCCTATCCAGCTTCATATTTGTTTTTTATATGAGTTTACGGTTCTTTATTGTCTTTGTGGTGTAACCTCCCCTTATCTGTCTTCAGAATTATGCATTGAGTGGGTTAGCTACAACATTGTAACTATTTGGACAGCAAGACAAAACAATGTATACGTCACTTCCGCCAGACGTAATAAAATATAAAAAAGCAAACATATCTACACAAATAAGACGCGTTTCCATTAAAAAGTAAAAAATGTGAAAAGCGAATCGATGCAATCTTGAAAGATATTATTTTCTGTTCAAGTCTGGTTTCTAACTAGTAATAAAGCATACTTAAAGAGCCAGTAACATACCATATGTGTTTACTTGATAAGAACAGCCCTAGACAGTATGTCTTAGCATTCTCTGTTGCCACTGTTGTTCTTGTAATATTGTATGGAATTCGAATCAATACGACACCGAGTCTATATACACAAGTGAGACAACCGTTTTACAATGATGAATGGTTTATAAGATTGTAATTACCAATGATTGGAGTGTCTATTTTAACAATTACATTGCTATTTTTGTTGCGACAGATTCGGAATCTTTAACTTATGGAATTTATGTTTGATTTTGTTTAGTGTCCATTCGGAATCTTTAACGTACTGATTTATTATTGGATTTTGTTTATTGTCCATTGAACGTTATGAGAGGACACCGGTACAGCAATAATGTTAATTACATTCTATCTTGTTTATATATACCTTATAGAAATATACAAAAAAGTGAAAAATGGCTGGCAACCACATTTTAGACCTACGTTAGACGAGTGTGACTGTCCTTGTGACGAATTGGCTGACGTCATCAGACAGTGCTGGAAGGAAGATCCCGTGGAAAGACCAGATTTTCAACAGTTAAAATCTATTATAAGAAAATTAAACAAGTAAGTTTTTGTAGTTTTTGTGATATGCCATAGCAAACTTTACTTTATGGATAAATCGTTGCATGCCTGTTATATTAACATTAGAAAAATGTTTAAAATTATAGTGTACATTTATATAGTACAATGGATTTCTACTTTCTGTAAAAATTTGTTAGGTGAAAAATCGTAAAAAAGTAAATTAAAAAAATTGTTATTTGCAAATTCTAAGTGGATGCCTTAGCAGTAAGTCCCCGAGGGTATCACCAGCCCAGTCGTGACAGCTTTGGCGCTGACAGCAGTATCAATGATACTTTAAGTACTAGAGCTTTTGTCTAACTTTCCTGTCATGAAATTTCGAAAATTATTAAAATTTTAAGGTTTTTTTATAAACAAGGTGTAGATAACAGCAGGATTTGGTTATGAATTTAGCTTTATAACATCTTAAGGTGTCTGGACCACAGTTGACCACATGATCATATTAGGTGTCCTGGATGTCTATTGTTTTTCAATGGAGCAGACCTCAGTAATGTAATACTATTTGAGTATCTATTTTTTTTTTGCTCAGAACTGTTAACACTGACTCAAAGTAAAACAATATATTCAATTTTATCAATTAGCGATACATTGATTTAATAAATCTGTATTTCTTAGTCGACAAATAAAATTAAACGAGGACTTCAATTGTTGGTCGGATACCTTAATTTTTCGGGATTTTGTAACATTTTTTTATTTGAGCGCCACAGATGAGATAAGATAAAACGCATGTCTGACGTAGTAAATTCTGTAGCCTTGGTGATTTATTTTATATGGTGTGTTGTCTATATCGGCAAGGGTTTCATTTGGTAATCCATATAAGGGTCAACTATGTTATAAAGACGAATTCTTGTGTTTGTATTTATTTTGTATTGTTATCGTTTATTCAAGTCCTATGAGATTTGTAACTGGGAGCACATAGCCGGACTAGGTCTTCCAAACGAAGTTTTGGGAGACATATTGTTTTCGTCCGGTTTCTTATTGTTATTCTATTTCTTTCTTTTTTTTTCTTTCCACTCAAATCTGGTCCACAGTTTCTCTGAGATGAAACGACCAATCAATATGAAAATTTAGGAACATGTTAGGTGGGGACATGAAGTTTTGCAATCCATTTTTGGAATTTTCAAAATGGCTGCCGTTTCCATTGAAACGGGGGTCATTATATAAGACATTGCATTATCTCAGTAAAAATTTGTATTTCGAGGGTTTTCAACATGCTGTAGATTTTAGTGGAAATGGAGGTTCGTTTGGGACACATTTGTGTTGGCATCCCAACACAGTTTTAACTAATTTAATCTTACATTTTCTGATCCAATGTATTGTACAATAAGCCAATTTTGTTGCCAAAAAAGATTATTTAAAGTATTGGCTTGAAAGTGATGAGAAAGTGACGTAGTGGTTAAGGTAGTTCTTCTACCTTGATCACGTGGTCTGTCAATACTGATGTCGAGTGTCAGTGCAGGGTGTACTCGACTCCAACCTTAATTGACAAAAATTGCCAGTTTTCCTACCGAAGGGCGGGGTGTTATCCGGGTACTCCGTCGTCCTCACCTAATAAAAACTGAACTATATCATTACGATATAGGTAAAATGTTGCTTAAAGTGGCGTTAAACACCATTCAAACAAACAAGCAAATTATACAGTTAATTTTGATTGTGACATGTGTAAAATACCAATTAATCATCCAAAAATAGATCCTTTACAGTACAATGTTAAAAGTGATGGGAAAGTGCAATATACAATTACAATACAGGGTGTCATCAAAGGGACATTACTGTCACATAAGACAATAAATATTCTAGGCGACAGCACATTAGCTATATAAAATATCAAATAACTCGAAACCGATAAAATATTCATGACAATTTCTGGAAAGTCTCTAATGTATCCCATGAGGTATCGACCCGCTTGATTTAAGATTTTGTACTTGATAGTAACTGCCGAATTGGGGATAATCTTTACGATCTTTTTATCCATAAAAAAAATGACGGCGACACATAAACGTCATTAGATACGAAGGCTGAAAAATTTACTGCGATAGACGCGTGTTTTGTCAAATCGGCAAAGCAACCAAAATACTGGAAACATAACGGAGACAATTTTTACACTGTTATGCAAATTATCGTGAGGAATTACAAAGGCGGGTAGAATTTGCAGAAAAATTGTCTGATTTCTTGATTTCCTGGAAAATACGTAATGTTTTTGCAGAAAAAACACATCTAAAAATATAGAAACGGGGAACTGACCGCTTATGTAGTACTGGTCAGCAATTTTTCAGCTATTTCATGGCGTCCAGTTTTTATTTGGGGAGGAAGCCAGAGAACCTGGCGAAAACCCCAGACTTCCGTTAGGAAAACTTGCAATCCTTGTCGAGTACACCCTGCCCACAGCGAAACTCGAACTCTCAATCTCTCAATCTGTGTTAACAGACCATGTTGTCAATAGTAGACAAACTAATTTAATCACTCGGCGACCAAGGCCCTATGATGAGTTAATATGATTTTCTCTACACTGTGTTGTCTTGTAAAAATAGGATTTGCTGACCACCGGATGTCGCCATGGTGGATTTTATGTGGAGCGGTCGTTTTGGGAAGGGATGTTTTGTTTGTTTGAATGGTGTTTAACGCCACTTTCAGCAATTTGTCGGCTATATCATAGCGTTCTTTTTTATTGTCGGAGGAAGCCGTAGTACCCGGATGAAACCCCGACCTTTTTAGGAAAAGGAGGAATGAGATTGGGTTACGTACCTTATTTTGTCTTATCTACAATTAACTATGTTTTCTCTTTCAGAGATGGTGATAAGGGTAACATATTGGATAACCTCTTGTCGAGAATGGAACAGTATGCAAATAATTTGGAGGCGTTAGTTGAGGAACGAACTGCTGATTATTTAGAACAGAAGAAAAAGGCAGAAGATTTACTTTATATGATGTTACCTAAGTAAGTCTTCTGACTTTTATCACCTACGGGCTAAAAATAGATATGTTTTTGCATGCGCTGAAGAAAGTAACCCTACTCTACGTAGAAATGTAAACATGCAACAACACTCTCTGGCACAGAGAACTTAACTAGTTCCCAGATATAACCTCTGCCACACGTCTTCCCCTGTTTATATTGGGACTATATTTGTCGTCTGCCGTGACTTTTGTAAACAAAGAATGCTGTTTGTAAAATAACACACGAGAACTTATTTATTATGAATGTAGAAAATTTTATGTTTATTTCATTATTTAAACGTTAGCGATGTCCACGAGTTTGTATTTCATTAAATGTTTATGAGTTTCAAAAATACCAAAAAAATCAAAATAACGACTTGTTATTGTATTCTCCTTATTGATCACGTGCTATAAATTCGTCATTGTTTTTCTCTGACTCGCGTATCATTAGAAGCTTAATGACTTTTTGTATCATAAATCATTCTCCTGACACTTTATATTAGTATGTATACAACCTAATTTTGTTCCGTCTTATGATTTTAATGAAAACGCAAACGCAACTGTCCGACATCGATTCTAAAATTATTTACTGTATATTTACAGATCTATAGCGAATCAGCTGATACGTGGAGAAAGTGTGCCTGCAGAAAATTTTGAAAGTGTAACGATATATTTTAGTGATATTTGTGGTTTTACTGCCATGTCTTCGGAGTCAACGCCATTCCAGGTATGATGTAACTAATTTTCGTGTGATTATTAGTTTCGGTGGTGTGTTTCAACCAGCGCACAAAACTGCTTACGAGAAATCGCAAATCTCGTACAAGCAGTACAACACGCTTCTGATCATTTTGTTAACATAGATTTGGCTATTACCTAATTTCGGTACTCGAAGAGCCTATTTACCATTTCACGGTTGCGCAAGTAGGAGTAAATGAAAAAAATAACAACGAAATACAGACACACGAAAATCACAATAATGAATTCTGGAGGTGTTCATTTATTTCCTGCAATCAATAATTTTAAATTGTTTGATATGAAAAACTTCGCTTGGGATTTGGTTGTTTAAAGTTTAAGTATCCGTTCTATTCTGCAAACCGTACATAACTTAAGTGTTTCATTGATAGTTTTATCATTTTCAATCTGTCCTATTTAATTAATCATGTATTATCAAATGCGTAGAAGTTTTCAAAATTGCAGTCCGTTTGAAATTAGTTTACATCAATATCCTGATAAAAAATCTATTGGGAATAAGACATCAAGAAATAATTTTTGCACAGTAATGAAAGCTAATAGCTATCGTTTAGATGACCGATCTTCTTTTAAAAATTGACAAAAAGCATACAGGACGTTTTGTCTCGACAGCACAAACAAATTTTATCGTTGTACCAAGTATTAGGTATTTTCAATAACATCAATTTTTAAACTAAATCAGAGACATAAAAGATTATCTTTAAAGTAAACCAAATTAAGTTATATTTATGTCAGTTTTCTGAGTCAGACATTCCGATATTCGAGCAATCAAATGAAAAGCTGATTCTGTAAGCACGTGCCATCGTTTGCAGTGAAAATAAAAATAAACTTTGACATAATTTAGGCAGAGTGTATTATTGGTTCTAGTTGAAGTTGGTTATTGCATGGCAGTAATTCCTTTGCGTTTAACAGGCACACGTGACCATTCATGCAATATTATCCAAGTGTAACTCATCGTCTCTTATTTATTTTTAAAACGATCGAAGGTTTTATGTTACAAGAACATAAGATAACTTATCTTGATTTATATTCGATGTAATTTAACATGACATGTTTACGAAAATTTGCGAAAACATTGGATTGCAACTACTAAATAAATTCGCAAATATGAGAACGAAAAATATTTAGTTTTTCGCAAATTACTAGCATTAACATGATAAGTCTAATCAAAATGTACCTTCCAGCCCGCTCAGTCGCTTGTGCTCTGATAGGTCATGTATCAATGCACTAAATAGGATAAAAGTAGTACTTTACACAAAATAGTTCTTTTCAACCTGGTGTGTATTGAAAACTACCCAATGGATTTTAATAAATGAACATTTTTCTGAAGTGAATATATTCGGACAATTTTGAGTCTTAAAGTGCCATTTTTAGAGTGGGGTTTACCCCCAGAAGCTGGTTTTCTCTTAGAAGGTTTTTAAAGTGGGGATGACATTTTGAGAGAGTGTGGCCCCGGCATGTAAGATTCTGGATATATATGGTGTTGGTCACTTTAAAAGTAAGGTGGACGAGCTATAAACATTCAAAATAATAAAAACAATTAATAGAAAATCTTAAAGAATTGAATATGTGTTTTCTCCCTTGACGATCTGATTGTTGCATAGTTTAACATATTTTTATTATAACATTTTATTTGTTGTAGGTGGTAGATCTATTGAACGATTTATACACCACTTTTGATTCCATTTTAGAAAATTTCGATGTTTATAAGGTAAGACATGCAGTTACTATGTTACCTTTTAGATCATGAAGGAAACATAAGGAGTAAGAATGGATTGTCCTTTAAAATTTTATATTTCACGATAGTGTTATACGAAAAATAGCAATGAAAGCTAAAACACAAAAGACGAACGTCAAGGGACGACTTAAAATCCAGATTCAGACAAACATTTACAAAACGAGACTTGTGGCAAGTCTAGAATTTACACTGTAAAAACGTTCCCGAATGTGTGCCACGTCAACACAGTCCATCAAGACATGCTCAATGGGCAACTGATTAGTATCACTATATAACGCTATATTTTATTGTAGGTTGAAACTATAGGAGATGCATACATGGTTGTTTCGGGATTACCCAGTAGAAATGGCAATTTACACGCTCGTGAGATTGCTCGGATGTCATTAACTTTATTGAATGCAGTGTTGTCTTTCAAAATTCGTCATAGACCTAACGAACAATTAAAATTACGTATTGGAATCCATTCAGGGTCAGTGTGTGCTGGAGTTGTGGGTTTAAAAATGCCACGTTATTGTTTATTCGGTGACACAGTGAATACTGCCTCTAGAATGGAATCTAATGGATTGCGTAAGTATTATTTATAGTGTTATACTCCAAATTAATAGACCTGGGATTAACGATACCACGTTATCGTTTATTCGGTGACACAGGGAATACTACCTCTAGAATGGAATATAATGGATTGCGTAAGTAGTATTCATAGTGTTATACCCACGAAACACATTAACAGTAAAACCTTATTACTGATGATACATATTCAGATTCAGTATTTTATTAAAGTCTCACCACTTATAAAACAATATACATATTCATAAAACAATATACAAATTCATAATACATAAACTCGACTCCAATCTTAATTGACAAGGATTGCCAGTTTTTCCTACCGCAGGTCGGGGGTTTTCCCCGGGTACTCCGGCTTCCTCCCCCAATAAAAACTGGACGCCATGATAAAGCTGAAAAATTAATGAAAGTGGCTTTAAACACAATCAAACAAACAAAAAGACATAATACATAAAAGTAATGAAGAAAAGTATATACTTCAATACCTACTATGATTAGTAAAAAGTTTACTTTGTCAGTTAAGGTGGCAGATAACAATCCTTCCCAAGATTCCCAAATCAAGTGTCATTATAAGTAGTGGAAAATGTTACCAAGAGCACTTTGTCCCCATGTTTTAATAAAGCATATTAAGAGATGCTATTTATGTTAGTGTAATGAAAGAAGAATCATGTTTCATTTAGCTTTGTAAATTGCACAGAATTTTTATTTCAAACCAGAGGAACAAAGAAAAACTTACAAAAAATTACTGGTACTATTAAACATATATACAATCAAAACAAAAAAAATGTTTAAAATGATTGTACATTATATGTATTTGTGATATTTGACTGTTAATAATACTGTACCAGGTAACTAACAAACACACACGAAATTTTACAACAATAATCGAAACAGAACCATCTAGCTACTGTCAAATCACAAAGTAGCCTCGGATGCCGAGTGGTTAAGGTAGTTCGTCTAATCTAATATTGAGCACGCGTTCGGTCAAATAACACATATCTATAGAGTATAATAATGACTAAACATCACAATTATAGAGTATAACAGTGACTATTAACTTTCAGGATTCTATTGTTGATCATAACAAAGAGTTTCACTTTTTATACAATTTTGATTTATATTTAACGTCAACTACGAATTTGTTAATTCTGAAAAACAACCAATCTGCGAAAAACAGAGAAATGAAAAACGTTATTATGGACATTTGCCTGAAATAATAATACATTCCTTGACCTTGCCAAAATTCGTTTGCATTTGAAGCTAATTTTCTCAATGTTAAATGTCAATGTTGTAAAATGCACCAATCATGACAATATTATGAACGTCTCATTCTTGTTGCTAAATGAACCACGTGAACAGATAACGTCTCATTATTAGAGGAGTTTGAAAATTTTGATAAAATTATGTCACATTCGTGTTGTCATAGAAACCAAGTGATTAACAAAGTATACTAACTTTTTGTTATGTATTTCAGCTTTAAGGATACATGTTAGCCCATTTACAAAAGAAATTTTAGATAAATTTGGAACATTTGATCTTGATCTACGAGGTCCAGTAGAAATGAAGGTAAATAATTTTCATTGTTAAATCATTGGAAATTTAAAAAGAACAGTTAATATCAAGAATTATAGAGTCTTCAGCCTCGACTTGGATACCAAAGGAACCTCCAGTCTTTTACTTCAGATATATTAATTTCGTTTTTATAGAATGTAGTTCCGTTTCAAGTCCAACAAAATAACCACAATTTGGCCTCTTTTATTAGTTAGAAGCTGCAGACCAACTGAAACACATCTCTAATATGTATATGTTGAGAATAACAATTACCTTCATTCACACGTCTTATCATCAGGACTGAGTGTACCATATTAGAACACAACAATCATGTTATGTTATTCGACACCTTTAGTACTTTTTAAAAATAATTACAAAACCAAACAAGACAATCCATTTAAAATTTCACTTTATTCTTAAATGTATAATAAGATATTATGTGTTAAGAGATACTTTGTCTACAAGGAAAAGTAACAGGGCACCTCTAGAATGTATCAAGGTTTTAAATGTGCTAAAGTGTGCTTCTAAAATCTTGTGTAAGAAGAAAAATAGCAAAGAAAACCGACCGAACAAGAGCCAAAAGTCAAGGGCCAGTTACAAATCCGGATAAAGACAAACACAACACAAAAACACAAAAAACAAAGATAGTAACCTAAATATATACATACTTAGTACGTATTCCAAACCAGGATTTTGATTTATGGTGGGGTTCAAAGATAATTATGACAAAAGGCACGCATAATTCTGTGGAAATAGAAGACAAAAATCACGTGACGAGACAAACCGATTTTTGCTGAAAATAAAAACACTCAGAATTGTACTTACTTTGACAGTAAACATTTTAAAATGCGTCTTTTTTGTTTCAGGGAAAAGGTACAGTAACAACTTGGTGGTTGACGGGTGAAAGAGCGTCTCCGAATCCGGATCGTGAGAGTATGTGTTGACATTGATATTAATCCGAATTCGCATGTGAAGAGTGTCAGTATAGCATTACAGAATATACTGTTTTATTCAATACTTATAAACAAAACCCGGATCCAAATACTGCTGACATTTACGGAATTTACCGATGACATCTACGGAATTTACGGAATTACATGTTGGTGATTATGCTTCCACAAAATGTTTAAGTAAACGTCCATTTAAGATTCATACAATATAAAATTAAGTGATACATCGTATAAAAAGCTACATTGTTTTATCTTGTCTTTTGATAGTATGAAAGCTATTTCTTATTTTTTCCTTTCTAATTCCTTTATGCAAGTAAATAAACACTGTATATTAAATGCTCAATGCTTGGTGCAATAAATCTTTCTTTGTACTTCATTCTTGAACATGGCCTCTATTGAACCACATTCAAGTATGTATCTACTTATATTGTAATCCATTGTAAACATCAAAGTTAAAAAAACTATATACGTATGCTTTTATCTATATAAAATCATATTAAGTACCCGTATTCTTCTGTAGTTTACTCTAAAAAAATAATGAACATCTTACATACTCAGTGTTGTGATAAAATTATCTCCCGTTGTAATACACACTTTAAAATTCATATCTGCCATGAGCATGGCTATATACTATAATTGTATTTTAGTCTAATTTTAAGATAAAAATAAAACAATGTATGCATTCCATCTATGTATCAGTTTTTGTATGATTCTGAAGTTGACTCAAACTTCACAGAAAAAAACAACATGAAGTATTACACGTATTGTCAATTATATTTTTTATTTATCTACCTAAGCATTCTTTATTATTTTTGGTTCAGTGGTACAGATTAGGAAATTGACAAATTTAGTATTTTACCGCTCAGTTTTATAGAAATCCCCCCATCCTTTAAAACCAAGTAAGTTCATATCCTCCTCTCACAATATTGTTATTGAATCCTATCCTATTCTAAAACAGATTTCATTGGATATCTTGAAATGTTTTCCAACGTGTTTTTACCTACTCCCTCGATTTTATAATTATCTGCAGCTGTTTTAAACCAGCATATGCTGATTTGAGATAAAATAAATAAAAAGGGAGATAAATTACAAAAACCATTTAATTAAATAGAAACACTGACAGTTTTAAAGATTCTTTGTGGTGAAATTCAAAGTAATGCAAAAACTGAACTACCAATTTTGTTATTGACAATAATGATCCTTAGTGATATTAGTTTACTAAATAAAGTTTAGTAGAAATATTACTAAAATAAATGACTAAAATAAGAATTTCAAAACTGCATTAAAATCATTGTTTTTAACCATGTTATATTTGGTCTGTCTGTTTCTTAGAAATAATTACTTATAAGTGTTATTTTGAGAACTACACAACATTTAAAATGGCATCAAAGCACATTTAGCAAAACATATCATTAATTATGTGTAAAACTGTCAAATATGTAATTTTTTGAAATATTGATTGAATTCTTTAATGGAATGTTAGGAAGAAAAAAGAGATGACCTTTGGAACGACCTCGTTGAGGGATAATTTCTCTCAATGCTCCTAGTGGCAATTGTTTTGTTTAATATTTGTCCTAGTTAGCAATACAATTATGGAATAAGACAGAAATGGAGTATCTAGTTCAAACGAAAGTGTAATTTTATATTATCTTGTTATCAAAAGTATTTACCTCTTGGTGTCTTTTTACGATCTGACTAGGTACAAAATATGTAACAATAAAAGTTACACTTCCTAACGTTATTGAAACCTCGTTTTAAATTATATAAGTTTTTGCATGGTTTATATAGAGAATGTATTTATGTTAAGTAACGTGCATTGTAATTTGTCAAGGTGTAAGATTTGAAAAAAAACTTAATTGATCGCATTGTAAGGACTTTTTAATGACGACATTTGCACACCTAATGCTATTCTGTTTTCTGAAAGTAACAACAGATTTGTTTTTAATTAAAACGTTTTTGACATTGAATTGTACATGACAAGTTCAGTATTTCGATATGCTTAGTATTTTTGATTAGTTTTCACAGTTCATGTGAGCACAGATCAAACGTGTTTAGATAGTACAACGCTGTGACAACAAATTTTATTTTATAAATGTATCACATTGTTTTGAAAGACTTTATGCGAGAATAATAATTGTTGGGTGTATAAAATAATACGAGTTATCCCGCTTTGTCTACAACATTTTACTTCCCTACTTAAAGCTTTGATATTTTTGTCGTATAAGATGCTACTTGTGTGCAGGTTCGGTAATCATTTTGCAGTCACCTCTAGTGTTTAGAATCATATTTATATTATTTGTTGGCCATTGTCAACGATATTGTTAATAAATTAAGTATTACATACTTATTAATGCATGTTGACACAGTGGTTATGTATTATTTTAACATAACCTTTTGGTATTTTCCATGTAAAACATGACAAAAGGATATAAATATTTATTATGAAAGTAATAATGGAAAACAAACAGTAGTCGAAGTGAGCACACAGAAGGTCAAAGGCAAAAATTGAAAAATTGTCTCGATAATTTAGAACTGAATCAGGAATAAAAAAAACTTCGTAGACGATCAGAAACTGTTCTGTTGATATGAGCAAAATGATAACACTTTTCTATGACGAGGTAAAAATCACACTTTTTACTGAACAGAAAAATTTGATATTGCTCATAAATTACCATCAATCAGTTCAAAATCTCTGCTATTCAAGGAACATGGGCATGATTTCAGAACCTGACTTTCACTGTAAGTGCTATCGAATTGATACCGATTTTGGAGTTTTTATTGTCATTTTTCTAGTGATGTACGCTAATAATCTGATTTGTTGTCATATTTTTTTTTCGTTTATAGACATTCTTTCTTTCTTTCTGAAATTAATCTCTAAATTGTAGTACAATTCTTAAATTTTAATACCTAGTTGGTGTTCTTTCTCGTCTGTTGTTTTTTCGTGTCGTTTTATATAAACTGAAAACGTCAAAAGATAATTTGCGTTTTTAAATACAACCAATTTTGTTTATTTATTTGATATTTAAGTAAACGGCTGTTATTTATAATATATTACTAAATGTATACATTTAATCCAACTCATATTGTAGTTTATACAGTATGACAGTATTACTGCTGTGACAATCGGAACATCTCTTGCCATTTCCGTTAAGGGTCGGAAAACTTTCCGACCATAGGCGGCAATAACCGAGGTGATCCGATTGCTGCTGTGAGTGTTTTGAAAAAAGTATTTCAGTTCGCAATATATGTTAAGGTGTACATAAAACGTCAACCATTGCAAACCGGAAGTCAACTGAAGCCATTTTAGACTAGGAACCATTGTTTAGTACTTTATGTTCTGATTTAAATTGTATTGTTTACATTAGAAAAGTGATATATAGTGTAAATGTAACCATTTTAGACTGAAAGTCGTTTAAAGTTGTTAGATACCAACTACCTAGTTTTATCATTAGACAAAATTTGACAACATGTAATGTTGAAGAATTCTCCGGCCAAGAGTCGACCATTTGTTAAATAGATCAACCAAATAGATTTCATATCTAAAAATAACAAGTTCTACATGTTCTTGTTCTTGTTCTAACTTTCGTGGACCGAACATGTCTTAATCAATTCTGAATTTAATTAAACCCGGCGGAAGTTGTTCATCTGATATTAGAATAATTGTTATTGTACGCCTTTGAATGATCAGATTGAATGTTACTTCAGATTGTGATTTGCCTTTATTCATATTAATATGTTATAAAACGTGTACGTGATCTTGATTATTTAAATAAACTTATTATGTAGTTATTATAGTTTTATTAAAGTTTGCAAATTATTCCTTTGTTCATGATGTCGAGTTGTCTTGTATATTGTGACTTCTAGAAGATTAAATTTTCTGACAAACTATTGAACTGATCTGCTAAAAATAAATACAAGAAGCTTTCAAATAGGTACAAGAGGCCAAATTTTCAACTTTTTATACGCCCGCAGTCGTCCATTGTCCTCTTAATTTGTCCATTCACTTCTTTATCATATGACCACGTGATCATATTTGGTGTCCCGGATATCTATTGTTTTTTAATGGAACAGACCTCGGTAATGTTCGGAAAACATCGGAAATAATGCAGCTGGCTAGATGTAATGCAACCAGATGAATAACAGGTTAAAAGGTCAACAGGTTTCATCTTTCAAGTACAAACTATGTCTAAAAAGCAACCAAACGTGCTTTGTATTTTACTTTATTTTAGTTATTTATATTTTTTCTCGAAATCAAATAAAATAAATAGACTTATACTGTAGTTATTTAATACAGTTTGTTATAATATAGATAGAGATGAAATATCGAATTTTCCGAGTGACAGAAATCACGGTAAATCACATGTGAAAATTATCGTTTATTTTCACTCTCGGGTTTTTTCCCGCCGAAATGTCACAATGGTTTTGTACTATACAGATATTCATCCGCCGTTCATAAAATTTAGGATTAAGCATTAAAATTTTACGAAAACAATTTTGATCTATATAATAAATAGGATAATCAATTGGGCATTGTGAATATCCAAAATATGATCACTCGTGCCGCATAAAGCATCAGATTACACTCGTGCGCGGAACAAGTTCCGCACACTCGTTTAATCAGATGCGTTATGCGGCACTCGTGATCATATTTTGGATATTCATTCCGCCCAATTAATTATCCTATAATTATAGATTTCAACAGGCCGTTACTGCTAGTATTTGACCTCATATGTTTAATTCAACAGGCCGCTACTGTGGCGTTTTGACCACGTATGTTAAATTTGAACAGGCCGGTACTGTAGCTATTTGACTGAGAAAAAAACCAACTGGCCTCTATTCAACCACAAAACTCAAATGTTTGCTAACATATCATAAAATAATATATATATTAATGTATCTGCTGTTGGCAAGGTAGATAACTCGAAGATATTAAATTTGGCAAGGTAGATTACTCGTCCATTGGGCAATATAGGAATTAGTGTACCTTTGATGTGATAGAATGATCTGTATGCTTTATGTTAATTACGGTTGCTATTAAGTTTTCTTGTATTTTAATTAAACATGTGATTTTTTTGTTACCATGGAAACCATTTTATTTTTTGTATTTAGTTGATCTGTCTATACAAAATGATCAAAAGTGTATATTTTGAATTGTAAATTGTAAAAATCTGTTATGTGCATATTTTAACGACCTATAATAAATTAGTTTCTTAACCATATATAAATGTGAGTTTTCTCCAGTTTTACGTTTTTTTTAACAGTTGTTCAGACATGCAACGGATCTTGGGTATCCTTAGTCAACCAATACCACCTCGGCCCATCATTGGTGATGTCATGAGAGATATCACTTAGGGATAAGCCTCTCGTACACGCGCAGAACTTTCTTATCAAAAGTGTAGAAATAGACTAAAAAATTACATAAGATCTTCTGTATTTTTTTACCATCATTGGTCCAATTTTACAAATATAAATTGCAGACGATAAATGTTGTTCCGCAGTAAATTTGTGATGACATTTTGCCGCGTTTTATTGGAAACCAGTTATGTTCTCTGCGCCGGAGAATGTTGTTCACCTATCATGGCATCGTTCAATTTTTATTAGGGGAAGAAGCCGGACAGAAGAATTATTGCTAATACTGACTTCCTGTTAACTAAGGTTATGGTCGAGCACACCTTGCTCTCAAATAAATATATACAACCATTGTTCCAATATGCCAGTAATAATTAATTGTTATGATGAACAACGTCCGAAAAGCCCGCTCATGTTTTTTTATGCTTCTTACATGCTTTATTTTTGACATATTGCTTGTTTCTTTAAATGGGGTTTGGATAACAATGTTAGCAATTGTTTACTATGAAAATAGCAAAGACAACCTACCGATCAACAAGAGTCAAAAGCCAAGGGACAGTCGCAAATTTGGATATAGACAAACACAACAAAAAACCAAAAACATAAAAACACAGAGAGTAAAACAAACCCGATCAAAACCATGGTTGCACTAAGTTGCTCCTTGCGAGTAAGCATTGCCTGCCCCTAATTAGACACCCGTCGAGTAACTCATTGTCATGTCTAGGGAAAAGTCAAATCCAGGAATAGAAAACACTATCTATGACTCAGCGAAAATGTCAGAGAACGAAAATACTATATCATGGCATACGGTTTATAGGTTTCATTTGAGTAAGCAGTAAAAACCGTCGGCCATCGATAGAAAGCTGGCAGCTGGCATTCATTGTCAATTAAGGTTACCGTAGATAACGGCACAGCTCTCAGTAAGGCTTGAACTCCCCATGTAAATATTGACAGGACGGGAATCAAAAGTAGGTGATAATGCGTGTTTTGTACTGATCCACTCAGTTTTTTATTGTTTGTTTGAGCGTTGTTTAATGCCACTTTCAGAATTTTTTCAGGTATATCATGGCGTCCAGTTTTTTTTATTCGGAGTACCCGCAGAAACCGTAGAAACACTGGCAATCTTTTTCAATTAAAATTAGGGTCGATCGCACACTTTCCGCAGTGAGACTCGAACCAGCAATCTTGGTGTCGGCAGACCACGTGATCAATAGAAGACGAACTACCTTAACCACTCGGCCACCGACCCCACCAGTATATATATTAAGTAGTTCATGTGCTGATGGTAAAAGGTCTACAAATAGCGAAAACAAAACGTTTGACCATGGAAGTGTCGTAAACCAATACGCCATGAGCGCTGGACATAATGAAAGCAAAGGAATGCCACAGTGTCACAACGGTGAGAGTTCGAATCCCGCTGACTGTAAGCAAACCGTTGGAAATTATTAAAAACTAATTCCAACAGTATTGGACTTTATTGTAGACGCATATAAATATCTGGTATTAACCCTGAAATAAGGATGCTTTAGAAATCCGCTGGATAAATTATATGTTTATCACACGTACTTTGACTGTATATAATTTACTTACTATGACTATGACAAGTAACTGTTAACCATCCTATATAATATACTATGATATTATTACGTGATGATTTCTGTATTGGCCTAGTTATTGGTCCAAGGCTTGCTGTATTGGCCTGAGGCGCAGCCGAAGAACAATACAGCTGGCCAAGGACCAATAACTAGGCCAATACAGAAATCATCACGTAATGATATATTTATTAATTAACTAGTCCAAATATCTCAGGCCAATACAGGTTGCAATTAGGCCAATACAGGACGAACTAGGCCAATACAGGGCGAATCAGGCCAATACCGATATTGGACTAGTTAATTCCGTATTGGACTGGTTCAGCAAAATATATCATATTGGCAGTTTAACTGTTATTTAAGCGCATATTACAGTAGTTAATTAATAAATAAAATTACTGAGCTAGACTATTGTCAGATAAATACGCATTGGTCACGAAATCCCATTGCCACACGCTAGTACACATGTACTATGTTTATCATTACGATTTACTTCGGCTCGTTACTATATATCATTCTAGTGTGGATTTTGCCGAGTAGTATAGGGCGCTGTATATTATGCAGACGAATGGGTGCCACAGTGTCAAAACGGTTTGAACCCGAATCATGCAAAAAGAGGCAAATTTTTTACAGTATTAAAATATAGTTGTAACAGTGTTTAGCTTAATTTGTTGGTGTATATAGGTATTTGGTATAAACCCTGTATTTCTAATGCTTCAGAAATTTGCTGGATAGATAAATTAATAATAATAATATGATAACGCGCAATCTGCCTATTGTTCAAGGCCACTCAACCAAAACTGCTTTGCTGAACATTCATCACGATATCGCCGTTGCATTAGACAAATGTCATTGCTCCGTGATACTAATGCTTGACCTATCTGCCGCATTTGAAGTTATTGATCATACTATATCAAAATCGTGTGACATATTCGTTTGGAATATTTGGTTCAGCATTAAATTGGTTATTATCATATCTTCAAAACAGAACACAGCGTATAGCAACCAGCGCCACTTACTTAGATGAAACAAAACTTGAATATGGTGTCCCACAATGATCTGTACTTGGTCTGTATATTCTCAAAACCTATTGGTTTTATGTGTAAAAGTCACAATATGTGCTATAATTGCTATGCGAACGAAGTCTACATCGTTATTGAATCACTTGACAGCTGGAATGACATAGCGAAACAACTTGAAGCTCACGGATGTGCTTTAAAATGCTGCAATTTAACGAAGACAAAGCTGATAGTTTTTGCCCCCGAAATATAGAGTGAGTGAAATACGGAATACAGTCTGACGTATGATTACATATTATTAATAGCTCATACTGTGTTAAAAATCTAGGAGTGTACGTCGAAAAAAACATTATCAATAAACCACCAACTCCGCAAAATTTTGAAATCTTGCTGTTGTATATTCGCAACACCGACAGGATATATTCGAATATAAACGAAAACGCCTGTAAAATGTTAGTCAGATCGGTAAAGCACTTTGAGTATTTCCTTTAAAAAGTCCCATATAAGAACTGTAATTAAACGAACTGTCATTATTATCTGCTAAACAGATATATTATATGGTTGTCACACTGCTTTGACGTCTATATATAATTATAATTTACTTACCATTGCTTTATGACATCGTCTCACGCTAGTATACATGTACTGTCTATCATTACAATGTTTCACCTCGTTCAGTGAAGCGGATCTTGCCGAGTGGTGTAAAGCGCTGGACATAATGTAGTCGAATTGGTGCCAGTGTCACAGCTCACAGCGGTGTGTTCAATACCCACTGGGTGTGGGCAAACAAGTTGACAGTATTAAAATCTAACATTGTATTCCTGGGTTTGACTTTAGACATGATAATAAGTATCTCGACGGGTGTCTAATTAGAGCTAAGCGACTGCTTACTCGTTCGGAGCACCTGAGATGTTTTTTATTGGGTTCGGGTTACTCTCTTTCTGGTTTTTTTTTTTGTTTTTGCTGCTCTGTGTATGATAGTCTATATCCGGATTTGTAACTGTCCCTTGACTTTTGGCTCTTGTTGTTCAGTTGGTTTTCTTTGCTATTTTTCTTGTAATCATATATACATATTTGATATAAACCCTGTTTTTCTGATGCTTCAGAAATCCTCTGGACAGAGATATTGTAACGCTAGTTCGTCTCATAGAATTAACATGTTGTGACTATATGACACTAACTTTGTCATTCTATAGTATGTATACGTAAATGGTGAGCTAGATTACTGTTGGATTAATACGGATTGGTTACGAATATTCCATAGTCACATGCAAGTACACATGTACTATGTCAAACATTGCTCTGTTAATGAAGCTATATTTTTCAATAGCGAATTTGGCCGAGCGGTGGAGAGCGTAAGACATAAGGCTGCCACAGTGTCAAAGAGGTGTATGTTCGAAACCCTTAAAGGGTAAGCAAGGATATCTAATCATAAATTGTTTTTATTAATTGTAGACGTATATACATATTTTGTATTAACCCTGTATTTCTGATGCTCAATGGTAGATGACTGACCAGTGATTCATTGTTTTAATAAATCCATTCAGTTTTTTTTGTTCAGTATACATAATGTATTTCATATGGTAATGGTGAAAGGTTACCAAATTTTGGTTATTTATGAATGCGAATGGGTGCTACTTTGTCACAGCGATCTGAGTTCGAATCATGAAGAGGGTAAGCAAAAATGTGACATTATCTAGTTCTAACAATGCCCAAACACCACATTCCATTACAATTTTTGATTACACCATTTTTATACCAAAGGTCAAAGTTTTTATTAGCGGAGGAATAAAAACTAAGGCCTTCTGCAGGATAACTATCAATTCTTTTCAATTAAGGTACAGTGCATCATGTCCAAAGCGAAGTTCAAAGTTCAAACTTAAAACCTTTTTGTGCTGTATAAGATTTCCATTTATTTCGTATAAAGTTTACAGTTTTTCAGCACTTTGATTTATTTGACAGGTTTACCTTCCTGTGTTTATTTGTGACGTAATGTAATTCCTATGTTATTTGTGACGTAATGAAATTCCTATGTTATTTGTATTGTACTGAAGGGGATGCAGGACACCATCCGCCATTGTTTGTGAAAATTTCAAAAAAGATAGAGCAATTATGGTAAATTTAATAACAATTTCTTTCATAACTAACTCTTAATTTCAATAAAATTAAAAATAATAATGACAGCCTTATACCTATATTATTACTTCAATTCATTAATTTTTAAAATAAAACATTTTCGCATAAATGAGTTCGGTATTGTCAAAAATAATGAAAATGAAATTTTTAACAATGGAGGTACATGTAATTTTGACAAAACTACCATTTTTAGCACTTTTGACCAGTTTTTTTCACTATGCGGTATGGACAGAACTTTAAATCAGAGACCCCTATTTTTCTTTCATTACTAAAATGTATATCAAATGCTTGGCATTATATACAAAATTTTAGAAAATTTCATTGGACAGAATTTGTTTAATTTTTTATTTTAGTGCTTTTTATTCTCTTCTCTGTATGACCTACAACAAAATTTAAAATTTCAGTACTCAACCACTAGAAAATAGGCTCTGAAACCCTTATGTTTTATTTTGAATAATGATAACTTGTATAAAAAAAACTAACTATATGGCGAATTTAAAGAAAATTAATTAACAAATTAATCGACAAATTATTTTCAGTGAAAGTGTCCTGCATCCCCTTAAATTATTTTGAATAATGATAACTTGTATAAAAAACTAACTGTAAGGCAAATTGAAAGAAAATTAATTGACAAATTATTTTCAGTGAAAGTGTCCTACATCCCCCTAAACGTTTCCTTGTCCTATTTGCCTTGGTTTGCATCTTATGTATTAACTTTATTTATGTGTGCACGTTTGAGAAAATCATATCAGATTTGTATCTTTTTTTACCAATTTCCGTGTAGTTTGTTTACTTATTTTGTGTTCTCGTTATTATGTACACATTGTGATTTTTTTTAGCTTTTCGCCAGTTTTTACAATACAAACGCTGAACAGGTCTTCTAAACGCTGTAAAGGATTTAAAGTTAGTGGACCGATTGTATTGTACGGAACTGTATAATGCATCTGTGAATCTCTATGTAGACGTCACAAATGTTACCCACTGTTTCATTTTTCTCGGATCTTTCATCCTAACTAAACGTAAAAAAGTCAAATGGCGTGACCCAAGATCGAGAAATTTATACTACATACTTTTAACCAAGAAAATCACTAAACAAATGAATAAAAAAACAAAACAAAAAGAAATAAAATATTTAAAAAATAAATGTAGTTGGTTGGGGGAAGTTTTTTTACGTCCTATACCGACAACTTAATGCCATTGGTAGGACGGAAAATAAATGTATACATACCAAAAACAAAACCGCGTTTTGTTAAATTCCTGCCCCCGTGCTTTCAGTCAATAAGCTCTCAAGTTAAAGAACATAATTCGTTGGTGAAAAGTTTTAAATTGTTCGATTCTAAACAATAATTTTATTAAAAATACTAGTGTGTTTATGATGAAATTCTCTACCATATAACTATTATAAGCATATTCCAGCGAGTGGTAAATTGTGTTATTTCTTAACGCTTTGCAATTTTGTTTCTCGCAAAACAGAACCGACGACAATATTCTAATGTGCAGAATACTCGTCGGAAAGCGCAGATTCCGGAAAATACCGAATTCAATACGGAATTTAACTGATGTATATAACGTTGTGGGCACGTTTTAATTTCCTGACTGATACTCCCAATTACCGGTACGAAATATAGAATTTATCAGATGAAATATATTACGTTTCTTAAGTAAATAGTTGTCTTTACAGACCAACGTATATTTTCATTAGACTAACACAGTGTTTTATTTCAAAAGAAAAATGATTCTGAATACACTTTGGTATTTGTTTCAATTGAAATTAATTTTTATTCGAGGTGCTCACGTACCCAAAAGTGGACATTTCACGTGTCTACACATTAATATGAACATTTTTAGAATTTCACTTTCTGACATGTCTGTACATGTATTTGGCATTTTACAAAGCACAGCATTTTTGCAGTTGCAGATGGATTTTCACATTGTCATGGAATGAAGGAAGACTGTTACAAACCCTCGGTCTTTTACCTTGCTTTAGAATGTAGACTTTTACAAAGCCTCGGCCTTTTACCTTGCTATAGAATGTAGAATGTTACAAAGTCTCGGCCTCTTACCTTGCTATAGAATGTAGAATGTTACAAAGTCTCGGCCTTTTTCCTTGATATAGAAGGTAAAGACTGTTACAAAGTCTCGGCCTTCTACCTTGATATAGAATGTAGAATGTTACAAAGCCTCTGCCTTTTACCTTGCTATAGAATGTAGAATGTAACAAAGCCTTGACCTTTTACCTTGATATAAAATGTAGAATGTTACAAAGCATCGGTCTTTCACATTGCTATAGAATGTAGAATGTTACAAAGCCTCGGCCTTTTACCTAGCAATAGAAGGTAGACTGTTAAAATCCCTCGGCCTTTTACCTAGCAATAGAAGGTAGACTATTACAATCTCTCGGCCTTTTACCTTGCTATATAATGGAAGGTAGACTGACAATATAGAACACATTTCTTTCTAGTTTTCCTCCTACAACGTTTCTAAAAAATACAATGGCTAAAAATGACGTTTATTCAATGATCATACTTTTAACAGCAATTTTACAATAATTAAAATCAGCGAAAAAAGAACAACCTGTTGGTGAACGTATATTCAATAAAATTGAATAAAACTACTAATAACTGAATCAGTTAAAATCAAACACAAAACGACGGTTTTTTTCCATATTTGTTTACCATTCATATATAAGTATTATAATTCAACCCTTCCTAATCCAACTTCAAAATTCATTTTCCCCAAATGAAAACTCAAAGAAATTTTCGCATAATGGTCGAAAACAGTTTTTGTACAAATAATAAAAATCCCGCGCCACATGCCACCTCTGCCGCGCAGCCCAGCCTCTTTGTTAAGATTACATTGTTAAAAAAAATAAACTGATTTGTTGTGAATATTTATTCACATTCAAAGTTGTAAACGGTTTTATCAACGTGTTCTTTCGGAACATCTCTACCAGTTGCTATAGAATCCAGATGATCTATCCCGACCTCTCTTATCCGGAATGGCAGATTGCTTCAACAGAAATGCATTCAAATCCGTATTTGGTGGGGTGTTATTTTTTCCAAATCTGAAATTATAAATTTAATTTTAAATATCATACAATATTCACTTGTATACATCGGATTGATTGATTACCAAGTTAACAAACAATAAATCAAAGGATACAGCATCGTCGAAAACCCACGTCCGGTCGGGTTCTAGCTCTGCTACCACTTACCGACCGTGGGCACACTTGTAATTATTTTCTCGTTTTCATGAATATTCAATGTCCTATTTTGATTGGTCGCTTGTACTTGCGGCGAAGCATTTGAACTAATCAAAATAGTTTTCTCCAATAAACATAGTTCCCATTGGCTACTTAAATTTAATGAATATTCATGAAAACGAGAAAATATCTACAAGTGTGCCCACGGTCGCTAAGTGGTAGCAAAGCGAGAACGCGACCGGACGTGGGTTTCTGGCGATGAGGATACAGATATAAGAAACATTATGTTGACCGACAATTAAAATATTTGTTATTAATTTGGACGAAAAATTTATCTACAATGAGCTTACTCTTTTTTTTGTTGTAAATTTACACAATATGTATTTATCACGCAATGAGCTTGGCGCGCTTTAACTAATTATATTAAAAAGGCGAGTTATATTTAGTAACTGACAGGGCACCAGTGGGGGTTACTCCAATTGTTCAATTTTGAGATGTCCACTAAAAACAATTCTGATTGTCTTGTCTACTTTAGGTTATATATTAAGCCATCTTTGACGACATATTAATTTTTACATTCTGTATGTGGGTGATGGCCACATTTTTAATTCCAAGACCGCTCTACTGACCGCAATGATAAAAAAAAATCCAAACCGTCAAGAGACTTAATGTCAACAAAATTTGTCCAACAATTATCGTTAACTAACTGTTAATTAATCGCAAGAAGGCTTTTAAAGCAGAAATTATGTTCTAGCGTGACGACAAATCCGCGCATGAGTAATTTTATTGCATTTAATGAATTGGAATTCAATGTAATTTTTTATTCAAAGGAACTACGCGGCAGTATTTAAGCTAATTGTTTAGTAGCCTGATATAAAAGGTCGTTTGTCCAATCAAGAAATTACTAAACCGCAAAAACAGCTTGGCTACAAAAAATAACAATTTATGAAATCGATTAAAAGCTTTCGTCCCCTAAGGTTGCGTTAGTTTTAATAATGACATATTTGCGTTTTATGGTCAAAAAACAATAAACTATATATAGGCTACTATTAAAAATTGAAATCGGCACCAAACCATAAGCAGAGATTTGCAAAACTATCGGGATTCAATAACATCTTAAATGCCGTATTTTATGCATTAAATTGAGTTTTATGGTGGCTAAGGACACATACACTGGAAATATTTTGTCATTAATTTATTTCCAATTTTTTATCAGGTTAAAATATTAGTGATCATAATTCAGATTAAAAAAATAGTTGTTTCAAACTATATTTTCCAGAGACTGAAGGGTCCTCGGTGGCCGAGTAGTTAAGGTCTTCTATTGATTACATGGTCTGTCAACACTGAGGTTGCAGATTCGAGTCTTACTGCAGACTGGGTGTAGGATTGCTAGTTTTCCTACCAACATAACAGCTTTACAGAGCTTATTTATCCGACTTAAAATAAAAGTTCTGTCTGTCTGTCTGTCTGACAGTCAGGTTTTTTACGGATACTCCGCTTCCTCCAAAAATAAAAACTGGACGCAATGATATAGAAAAAAATACTGAAAATGTGGCGTTAAACATCACTCAAACAAACTTTAAACAAACAGAAAATTTAAATTGTAACATATAATGTACAGAGAAGAGAATAATCTAGCAGTATCACAATGAATTAGAAAGTTGTGTACAATGTTTAAAACAATCATGTATAATGTCAACGAATGGTATTCATTATAGTGATAGGAAGTAATCTAGGAGTCGCTGTTGTGTATATTAGATATGGGTGCAGTTCAAAACGTCCCCATTGTCAAAATGCCTCCATTTTCCAACCCCCCTCCGACTTCCTCTTCACTCAATAACACTGGACGCTAAAACATTGCTTCAAACAAAACACACAAGCTAAGTCCCTAGTTCGCCGACATTATTTTATATGATTGTCAAAAGCTGAAAGTTAGAAAAAAACAATTCCGACCCATAATTGACCACGTGATCATATTTGGTGTCCCGGATGTCCATTGTTTGTCAATGGAGCAGACCTCGGTAATGTACGGCAAACATCGGAACTACTATTTGAGCTACTAACTTTTTATCCTCAAAACTGTTAACATTGACTCAAAGTAAAACAATATATTAACTTTGTATCATTAATTAGTAATATATTGAGTAAATAAATTTGCATTTCTTGGTCTAAAAATAAAATTAAACGGCGACTTCAATTATGGGTCGGATACCTTAAATAATCCACATGGAAGGAGGGGAGGTTTGTTATTTGTGATTTGTTCAATATTTGAATCACTCGTGATTGTAGACTATCACGGAGATTTATGAGTAGTGTTAATTAAAGGCCTTTTTGTAAAGGTCTTCTGTGATATTAAGTTTACATTGCGACCAGACCCGACCTTCCTCCATCTTCTTCAGATTGCATTACAGTATACACAACAATCTGCCAAATACCATTACTAATCTCGCGAGAGTTCCAGATAAAACTGCCAGATGCCAGTACTGATCTCGCGAGAGTTCCAGATAAAACTGCCAGATACCAGTACTGATCTCGCGAGAGTTCCAGATAAAACTGCCAGATACCAGTACTGATCTCGAGAGAGTTCAAGATAAAACTGCCAGATACTAATACTGATCTCGCGAGATTTCCAGATAAAACTGCCAGATACCAGTACTGACCGCGCGAGAGTTCCAGATCAAACTGCCAGATACCAGTACTGATCTCGCGAGAGCTGCAGATAAAACTAGCTATAATACAGTAATACCGACCTTGCAACAATTACACGAAAAACTGTCAATTATATCTTGTTATGAACGACAACTTGCTGCATAGGTAGCGAGAGTTCAACGATAGTACTCAATCGTCATCAGCTTTTAGATAAACTTATTGTCACCATTAGCGAGCCTTGTATCGCCATGACCGTTATTTCTTGTAATGTACGATGGACTTTAAATACACCTTTTACTGACTAAAGTCGTAAGAGGCGCAATCTGTTCTTATCAACGTACTCACACACTACAGTAATGGAAGGGGAGGTTTGGCATCCAACAAAACCTGGTTTAATAGATCAATTCTTTTGATCATACCTATATACCATGTCAGGGCCATGGATGTAGTTGCTGCATTTTCGGTCGCTGGTTGTCGAGTTTGCTACTTTTTTTTAAGATTTACGGATTGTGTTTTTAACAGTTTATTTTGGTTTTCGGTATTTTGTTATTACTAATATCTTTACAGTTATATACATTTAGGCGAAATTTAACACTTTTTGTCATTGTATACTGGGAATCGTGTTTCCCATCCCTAGTTTCCTGTTTGTGCCAACAGTTTTCTTACAATTTTTTCCACGTGTTACCTTTCACTCTTAACACCTTTGTGTATAGTTTCGTTTCTTGTGTACGAGTCAATCATTAATTACTCCGGTTATCCGATACAATTCCTTCCTAATCTAAATAATTAGGTAATATTTCAATCAAATAATTTAATTTCACACGTTTGCTTTATTTATATTTCAAAAGTTCTTCCGTTGTCGATGTCTGTATGAGATTTGTTTACAATTTGAAGATTAAAGCAGTGATCTACTTTTAATCACGTGGTATGTCACACGGAGGCTGCGGGTTCGAGTCTCACTGCGGACAGTTAGTACTTTGCTCGACAACAATCTCTTTTGACAAGGATTGCCACTTTTCCTATCATAGATGAAAAATTTCCGAAAGTGTCGTTAATCATTATTCAAACAAACAAACAATATTAAGATAGGTTTTAGTCACGTGTTGGTTCATGTAATTTCACCTGGCAAAGTTATTTTGTATTTTACACCAAAATAGTTTTATCATGACAGAAAATCCTCATGAATAAAGAGGACTGAAATTTCCCCATGAAGGATCGGACAATCTTTACCATTATTTATAACTTCCTTATCTTATAGAAAAAATGTGTACACATGTAACTGCTATTGACCCAATCAGAACACTACATAAATATTACCGGAAATAACATCTGCGATTGCGTTAACTTCAGACTGCATCAATCGTGGAATTGATTCAATGACATGAAATTATTCACTTTGTCCAATCAGATTTGACGTCACAGCAAGAAGTACATTGGTATATCTGGTAACCCGTTAATGGTGTATATTTACTACTGTTATTTAAGAGATGTATTTTGGATATATTGAGTGGCCTGTGTAATTGTAACATGGAGTGGCCGAACATGGGTAGTTAGTCTACTATTGACAGCGTGGTCTGTCAACACTGAGTTAACGGGTTCTAGTCCCACAGGCGGGATGTACTCGACTCCAATCTTAATTGAAAAGGTTAGCCAGTTTTAATACTGAAGGTTGGCGGTTTTTTCCGGTACTCTGGCCTCCTCCGCCAATAAAAACTAGACGCTAAAAGCTAAAATAATGCTGAAAGTGGCGTTAAAACAATTCAACAGAAAAAAACAATTGTAACCTTACGGGCGAGACCTCTAAAATTGTTTGTTAAAAAATATTTCTTTCAATATTGAATCTTCATATCCGGGGCATATAAAACGCATAAAGCTAAATATTTATAAAAATAGGGAAAAAAAGTATGAATTTCCGGTGCAAAACATGACAGCATGAAAATTTTCTAATTTTTATCTTTTGTATCTGACACAAATAGGATTTTCCCTTAATGTCACGTGAAAGTGGAACAAAAGTTCCAAATCAATGCCGGTAATAAGACATGACAATTATAATGACTATTTTGAGCTTAACTTTACTTTACATTACTAAGTATTTTCAGGCTTTCTGTTTCGACAAAAATTTCAAATATGTCTACAAAACGTTTGTCGCTTTTCGATCTTTATTCTTTAGAATTTAATAAGAGTCATTTACTCTGCTGCAAAAAAGTGTAAAAATACGTCATTTACCTAAAAACTAATAATACACGATAGCAATTAATTTATCTTCTTGATTTTGAATTAAGATTCTAGAATGGTAAATAAATTAAGAAAAGATGAGAGCCTTTGGGGTATAAAGAATGTTAATATGTTATTCCAATTAAATGTTTGAAGAACATAAATTCCGAAACAAATGCCGGTAAAATATAATCCGCATAAAGGAATCAAATAATTAACAAACATAATGTGAATCGTGTCAGAAATAGACGACACAAATCTTGACAACCAAGATCCCACGTGTAGTAATTGCGTGAAGAATCACGATGTTTTAGTCACAAGCGAGTAATCAAATAAACCAATTCAAATTTCCCACGTGAAAACAAGTAATTGTTTACTGGTCCCAGTGAATGAAATAAGAAAATCTTCTCTTATCAAGATCGCAGATTACAAAACCGACAATAGACAAATAGAATTTCTACATTCAAATTCTTTAAGTGTTAGAAATTGTTCTACTCGGCGTTTCAAAGATAAAGTCTACATTTCAGGAAAAAAATGTTTCGGGCATGCGCTCTTATCTCTTGAGGTTGGTGACGGTATTTTTAACACGACATCCGATGGATATCTAGTATAACGTGTAACTAAGGACTATGGTGCAATTAAGAACCGTTTGTTTTCTTAAAGTAAGACACGCGACATTCATGGTAAATACAATTCTTGAACATTTGTTAAAGTGTGCTAAAATTTATGTACGGAAGCTTCTGTTGGACCTGCAATTTTTTTCTTTCGTGATCAATCAATCGTAAAATTTGTTATAACGGATTTCAAAATTCGGGATCACGGATTTTAAATTCGTTATAACAAATTTCGGAATTCGTGATCATGGATGTTTATTCGTTATAACGAATTTCACATTCTCTGAATTAACAAGACATTGTAACGGACTTATATGACTTTGATGGCAAAAGGGACATTCAAAACATGCTTACGTTCGATAGATCTGTCTGGATCCACTAACATTCTAGCTCTGCTAAAACTCGCGAAAGAAACTAATTATCACGGGAAACATTGGAGTGAAAAAATAAATTATAATCCGTTATCACGAATTCTGCAATTCGTTATGACGAATTAAAAATAAGTGATCACAAATGCTACGATTTGTTTAACTAATTTAAATTCGTGATCTCATTCCGGAATGTGTTATAACGAATTACAATTGGTGAATTGGTGATCACGAAATAAAAAAATGTTTCGTGGACATCTCAAAGAAGCTTCCGTAGTTATGCCATATTTCTCCATAAGAGTTTCATAAGATTAATTCATTAACATGAACTACAAATAATCTGAAAGGGAGATAACTTCACTTTCAGCAATTTTTTCAGATATATCGTGACCTCTAGTTTTTATTTGGAAAGGCGGAGAACACAGACCCATGATAGGAAAACTGTCAATCGTTGTCAATTAAGATTGGATTCGAATAAACCCTGCCCAGAGTGAGACTTGAGCACGCAAGCTCAGTGTTGACAGGCACGTGTTCAGTGGTGACTAACTACCTTAACCACTCGCCCACCTGTCGCCAATGAAGATCTGATGGTACTTACTTGTTTTCATCATTAACATTGCTATATATGGCTTCTAATAAACTGGACGATAAATCTGAAAGGTAAAAAATAAAAAAAAATTAATTCGCTTTGTAAGCTTAAAGATGATTGGCCAATTCAAATGGAGCACAGCAGGTAAGACGATTAACATGAAATATTCTTACGCCGTGAAAGGATATCATATATCTTGTTCAGAAATTTGGAAAAGTCCTTAAATACTTAATTAACTGCCGTAATAAACACAAACTTTACATAAAGTACTCCGATCTACAAAATAGTCCACTAAATGACGTAATAAACACAGACTTGTAAATAAGGTACTCCGACATACAAAATAGTCCACTAAATTGGCTCCACTGTCAACTTTGGTTTGCTTTAGTTTGTTGTCGTCGTTTATTTATTGTTATGTTTTTTTAAATATTATATATTTTGAATATTTTTCACTAAACACGCGAAAATCCCTTTTCCAAAGGGTTGACCCACAAGCGACATTTCTTGTAGCGAAAATCAATAAAATATGTACCACTTTTTTGTTTGTTAAAGTTATTTTGAAATTAAATATTCTTCTTTCTTACTCTGAGTAACTCTGTCTGAATCAGACCTATATACTGATCCTAATCTATGAAGATAATTTAATATATCTATATTATACCTATTACTGACAAAGATAATAAAATAACACTATATATAATTATTTACCTATCCAGATTTCTCAAGCGAGAATAACAGTGGCAAGGCGAGGTATACTTTTTTGAGGGTTGAAAATACGGCATCAAAGTTGTAACTGACATAAACACATCTTCGTGTTTTTATTAAAAAAACTATGTACTTTGCGAACGTAAATCAATAGATCTACCTTCGTTTTTCAAATCTATTAGCAGCAGACGAGTAATTGAATCAAATTAAGACGGCTCTTTTGATTGGCTAGTAAACAATTGTACGTGTCGATCTATTTTCAGAGTAAAAACATGTTAATACAATTCAAACAAATGTAACTCATTTCTTCAAATACTATGGTCCGTTGTCATTTTTCATATTATACAATTTTATAACTTAATGTTTGTTTGTTTGTTTGTTTGTTTGATGGTGTTAAACGCCACTTTCTGAAATTTTACAGCTATATCATGGCATTCAGTTTTTATTGGGAGAGGAAGCCAGAGTACCCGGAGAAAACCCCCGACCTGCTATAACTTTACGTATTAATACAGGTACATCATTATTCTGCAAAATGTGTTTTGCGTTGAAATATCATCCTTGTTGCGTGATATTAATAGTTCTGTTTTATAACTCAGAATTACTGCGGTGTAAAGACAACTTAAATAAAAAAAGTCAGAAAAATTATTAATTTTATTTTGTATTATTTAACAAACTGAGTACCTTATCAATTAGGAAATGCATACTCAGCATGCGTGCTGCTGGAATAATTCCTCATAAAAATGAAAAATTAACAATAGGAAAATTAAAATACTCCCTTCAGCTGAATAAATGCATAATACATCTAGTGTAAAATATCTCTAAATGTGTGGTTATTTTTATGTGTTGAATACGAATAGTCTTTTTAACATGAAAAATTCACAATAGGAAAATAAAAATAATTCCTTTAGCTGAATGAATGCTTTATAATACTTCATGTAAAATATCTCTTTATGTGTGGTTATTTCTGTGTATTGAATACGAATGGTCCATTTGTTAAATTTTTATAGCACATTCTAAAATAATAATTGTTAAATGGTGCATAACTGAAGAAATTTTGAAAAATTGAAATCGGTTAAAATAACTTTTTGCCATTATTTCAATCATAAATCAAAAATTAAATTATTTGCAATTACCATATAATTTGCTGTGTTTTATGCGATGCAATTCTGTAATAACTTTAATAGAAAAAACCCTGAAGGAATTCACGAGGAGTGAGCGTCCTGTAGAAGACATTTGTAATTCTATTATATTTGTCGAAATTGTATTAAATGTCAGACTTTACAATATACAATTTTAGTTAAATTTAATTTTGTAAATGGAACAATTTGTCACTTTAATCGCATTTTCAGAGAAAATTTTGTAATGGATAGGATTATTATAAGTGATATTATTTTTTAATTTCTTATTAGAAAATTTCGGCAAAACCCGAAGGACAATTTTGATTTGTGAAAAAGATTAAAATGGACTATTACAGATTGCACACTTATCGGGCGGAAGGAGTAAATTGCTTAAGACGACCTCTTCATTCTGAAAGGTAGTTTAAATGTTTGTTGGCGTAATTTCGTTGACATTTTATCAAATAAGAATCAACAGCTTAGAATATGGTGTTATTTTTAAATAAAGTACAATCAATTCTTGACAAATATTAATTAATTAATTCGTTTTAGTCGATGGTTTCATAAATGCACAGTCTATATCTGTCGTTTTAAATAATCTAGAGTCGCCTCTGCAAACGAACAGAAAATCATTGAAAACTTCAATGAATGTATATTTTAAATATAACATAATTGATTTCTTATCTTCAATCTGTGAAGAATACACATTTTTGTTTGTTTTTTATGCAACGTATTGTTGGGGATTGTTTAGACAGTATATACATATAACAAGAAGAGGAAATCCTTTGTTTAAACAAAGAAAGTACATTATTATAACCATAGTTAAGACCTAGAATGACACTGAATTTTAGAATAAACTTTAAATGATATTACAAACAATCTTTAAAACTTTCAGGGTATTTTATTTTCAATGAATCGCCCTTTTCCTGTCTCTAAAAATACCCGTATATTTCAGAATTTTACAAAAATAATGCATGCCTTTATATAACGACTTGTTAATAATGGATGTGAGGCATCACTCTCCAGCACAAAGAACGTAACTGGTTCCCAGATATAACACCCTCCTTTTCACAGAGAACATAACTGGTTCCCAGATATAAACTGTGCCACACGTCCACCCCATTTACTACATGACTAAATTTATCGTATGCTTGTAACGTTTGTAAACAAAGACCGATGATAAAAAAATACAAGAGATCTTATTAATTTTTATATTTTCTAGTTATACAGTTTTACATTAATATAACTGCGTTTTTACTCGAAGCTTATCCACCATATGAGATATATTTCAACCAAAGTGTGGCAGAGGTGATTGTTGTTGAGGTAAAATACCCAGAATCCTTTGCGTGGAGATTCGTTAGGCATTGATTGAAATTTTGTCCAAGTTTGTACTTATTCTTGTATTATGTTCTGTTTCTATTAGTACATTTTCTGCATCCTTCGTGTTATTCTGACGTAATAATTAATTCAGGTGAATTTTTTTTATAGATTCGGTCCTAATTGATTGTATAAGGTTATATTTGAACTGGTTTCCTTTATTTAAATTTCAAAAGTTTAATTGTTTTGTAATGCTTCAGTGTCCTTTGTTCAGCTTTTCATCCTTAGAAGAATCCCAGCTTTACACATAGCGTACGATTTTATAACTAATAAAACAATACAATTACCGCTCCCTTAATGGTATTTACGTAACGTGCAGAGGGAGCATACAGCTTCCGTTTGTTTTTGAAATGTTTCTATGATCATTGACGCTTTAGTTGATAGATTTGTTATTTTTCTGTTTGCATTTAGTCACTGTTTAATTGTAGTGAAGTCCTCTTATGTAAAGAAATGCATTTATATGTGGTAAATTTGTTATCATAATTTTATATCTGGTTACTTAAAATTGTCTTTTTTTTCTTATATTATGCAATGAAACCAACCTAACAATAAGATCCGACCAAATCCGGATAAAAACAAGCATTGAAATATCAAAAACCAGGAGCCCGACCCCAATAAAAAAAGATTAGTGAGATCATTTGCTGTGGTGGAGAAAGCAGAGCCTACCTCTAATTAGACACCCGTCGAGTTAATTTTTTTTCATTGTCATGTCTACACCAAGTTAAATCCTGCTAAAAACTCTTACTCGAGTGTAAATAAGCTTTAATTTCATGTTCTGTATTTAAGAAATATTCCAAATTTCTTAACAGTTTATACGATATAAAATGGTTTGTGTCTGTTTACACCTAATATCATTTGTTAAATACTGCGGAATTCAAAGTGCATAAAAAATTCATCAGATAAGCGTAGACGACTTTAAGTTTAGGATGAATGCAACATGCATTACAATTTTATAGATAATTGCACTTGTTCTGTGTCATATAGTTAAATAATTTATGGAAAATGTAAATAAATTGATATCATTAACACGATTAAATCTATTATGGGTCATGTATCGGATGTGATGTCATTTTTAATGTTGCATTATATAACTTCATATTGTTTGTTTCAAAAGTTATATATATATATGTCTTATAAACACCTGAAAATGATAGTCTAGAAGACAAGATGTTATGTTCTAATAACTTATGAAATCTCTGTATAAAATTTAATTATTAAAAAACTGATTCGTAATTCATAAATATAACCATTGTAGGTGAAGGTCGCAAATTGAGTAATTTCTACAGAAGCATCACATTTTGCTTTATGTCTACTGGTAATTACTTTTTAAACAGGCATTTCCAACTAAGCCATCTACTGCAATACATAGGGTGGAAACCAGTCTAGTTTTCTTACTGGTACTTATTTTGTAAACACGCATTTCTAACTAAGCCACTGTTTGCAATAAAAGAGCGGAAACCAGTCTTATTTTCATACTGGTACTTACTTTTCAAACAGGCATTTCCAACTAAGCCATCGACTGCAATACATAGGGTGAAACCAGTTTAGTTTTCTTACTGTTACTTACTTTGTAAACAAGCATTTCTAACTGAGCCATCATCTTCAATACACAGGGCGGAAACCAGGTTTATATACACTGAATCTGGTATTGATCGTCTGTGAACGGATTTGGAAACTGCAAAAATAAAATTAACTCTGTTTAATTCAAGTTGTTATGGAGGCCCTCTGAGAACTCCTGATCTACTGCTAGAAAACTGTTATTTCTTATTATTTAAGTGTCCAGCTCACTCAAAGCAGGAAAGGATTCTTTGTATGCTATCTCAACCACCATTGTTGACGTCATGAGATATCTCTCATGGCGAATAAGCCTCTGGTTCAATCACAGTCCATTTTATGTAAAACCTATTAAAATTGTATAAACATACAATATTAAAAGGATTATTTCTTATATGTTTTTTTTACAAACATTGTTAACAGACATCAAATGTAGACCCGCATTCAACGAGGATAACGTGTGGCAGAGGTTATATCTAAGAACCAGTTATGTTCTCTGTGCCGGAGAGTGAGGTTATATCTGGGAACCAGTTACATGTTCTCTGTGCCGGAGAGTGAAGTTATATCTGGGAACCAGTTATATTGTCTGTACCGGAGAGTGAGGTTATATCTGGGAACCAGTTATGTTCTTTGTGCCGGAGAGTGAGGTTATATCTGGGAACCAGTTATATTCTCTGTTCTTCCCGGCGAGTGATACTAATTGATCAATAATAAACTTCCTGTGTATCTTTAGTGACTACTACGCATTCGACTTTTTCGATGAAATATGTATATTAATTTTTTAAAGGTATCAGACTCATAAGTGGCCATTCAATTTTATTTTGTCGACAAAGAGATACAACTTTGGGCAAAATCATTAGTTACTCAAATAGTATTTCCGATGTTTGCGGAACATGGCTGAGGTTTGCTCCTTTGAAAAACTATTGTTATCCGGGACACCAAATATGATCACGTGGCCAATTGTCGTCCGGATACCTTAATAGAATCCTCAGTGAATCGTCTTTTGTTTTGTTTGTTTATTTTATTTTGTTATTTTTTACATGATACTAGAACATGCAGGTTTTATTTCCAGCCAACGAAAGTTGGTAGACATGTAGATTTTCGCTCCCACCAGATTTATCTTTGCGTTCAAGCTTTTTTATGAAGATGACTTCGCAGCTTTATGATGGTTAAACAACATAACAAGATCACTTTACTGGCTTAAATAGGGCTTTGCCAAATATGTCATGCTTGACTGAACATAGAAAAAAGGGGATCTTACCCAAAATGTTCGGAACTAACATCATCGTCGCTGGAAAACATTTTCTAGTTTATTTTATGATTCCAAGCAGGATATAGCCCATTTTCTGGAAAACTTCAAATCATCCATTTGTTCAAAGAAAGGAGTTCGTGATGGTTACGAGTTTGTTGATTTACTTGGGTGTTGTTGATTATAGCTTGTGTAATTTTGTTTATGGCCATGGGTTTGTAATTTATTGCTTTATTTTTTCTTCTGATATGTTTTGGTAATTTGTACTTTACTTTGTTTGTATATTTTGCAAATTTGACTTTATTCAACTATGATTAAAGTAAATAATTATAGAACTATTTTTGTAAAGCTTAACGACGCAAAGTTTTATGGCGTTCTTTACTAAAATAAATCAATTCGAACCTAAACAATGTTACGGGTTCGAGTCTTACTGCGGACAGGGTGTACTCGACTTAAAATCTTAACTGACAAGAATTGCCAGTTTTCCTACGCAGATCTTGGTTTTTGCCAGGTATTCTAGATTCTTGTCCCAATAAAAACTGGACAATATTCTTAGGCCGTTAAAATTCAAATAGTTCTATGACGTCATTGTTGTTTTTAACGTTAAAATAGTAAAGATTTGTAGTTTAAATTAAATTATGAGAAATATTTCAAATTTCTGAACGGGGTATACGATATAATATGGTTTAGGTCTGCTTGCACCATTCATACACTGCTTCGCGGTTTATTAGGCGTAAACAGACCCAAACCATATTATATCGTATAACCCGATCAGAAATTAGAGTCTTACAGTAATGCTTAACTATTTAAAATTGCGTGAAAATGTTTTAGATCCAAGGCGTTTGTTTTGATTTGATTACGTGACGTCAAATACTTATTAAACTTTTAAATGACAGTTTTTGTTTGCAAAAACACATATAACCTATACACTGTTAAACCGTTATAGCAAACTTCAAATGTACAAGTAAAAAGAAAAAATCATTAAAAAATATAATAAATTAGTGAATATAAATTCCTCATTACATTAAAGTATTGATTATTTTCAAAAATTTTCAATAAACGCAGTACAATATACAGATCAATGAATTGTCTTACTAACTGCAAGTGGATATGATAGCATGAATAAAATCGTAAGAGAAGATACAATAGTGATAAAAATCACTAAAAAATTATTGTCTTGAATCTGAAACATATTATTTTCATAAATCTTAAAAGTTTATAGAAAAAGAAACAAGAATAAATTCAATTTTCTTGGGGCAGAAAAAACAGTCCTGAAATGAGTGAAAACTATTTAAAAAAAATACTATGTTCCTTAAATGTATTTTATGAGAAAATTTGAGATTTAATGTATCTTCCACTATTATTTTGAAATGTGATAATAATTAATATTTCTAATAAGTGTTATCAAAAAACAAGGTCAATATAAATTTAATATAAACAATTTTATTTGATGTTTCAAGTAGTTCGTAAACATGAAAGGAATACCGTTTTTCTAATTATACACTCAACTTTGGAGCTCAAATATCCGACAGAAGAGAGAAGTAAATAATTCTAACGTTTTGATTGGCTATTAATACAACGACAAATCTGGCCATGTTTGATTTGTGTAATTAAGAGGGCAAATAAATGGCGTTGTCAAACGATAACAGAATCAATATTTTCCTTTGAAATGACCATGTTATATCAGTAGGATATATGAGTATCTTAGAGCAAGTGCAAAACTTGTTTTAAGAAAAGAAATCTAGCTTATTCTGAGCACCCGAGATCACTCCCCAATTTTGTGTAGAGATTTTGTTTTTTTTTTGTTTTTTCCTGCTCTTTGAGTTTCTGATATTCCGCTTTTGCCATTTACTCATCGCTTTTAATCATTTGTAGGGGCCTCAGTGGCCGAGAAGTTTAGGTAGTTCGTCTACTATTGATCACGTGGTCTGTCAACACTAAGATTGCAGGTTTGGGTTTCACTGCGGCAAGGTGTACCCGACTCCAAACTGACATGTCCAACTATATCGGTCATCACGTGACTTTGGTCACCTGTGCTATGATCGTAATATGGCGATGTCGATTTATATAGAAATGCACGGGCGTGTCATATATTTCTGCAATTTGTATTAAAGTTAATCGATAACAAAAAAATGTGCTGCTATCTCGTAAAAGTATGATCAATTACCAATATTTTGAGTCCATTTTAAATAGATATTGAATTGAGCACACCCCTTCCATTTTGATTTGAAAAAATGATATTTTTACCGAAAAATTTTATATGGATACTGTTGAAAAATGTCAAAATTTATGCAACCTACCCCACTTTGTCCAAGAATAACATAATAATTTTTGCTTACATAAAAATGTGCTGCCCATCTGATTATTTTGAAATATGGAACTTTAAAATTTTATCAACCAAATGAGATATTGAATTCGGGAAGTCACTTCCAAATTTATTTAAAAATGACCAATTTTTTGCAGTTGTACATGACTTCGAGAAAAATGGCGATACCGGATGTGGTTTTGGCGGTAAAATTCAAAATATATAAATATACGGGTTTTGTTATATAATACTTTTGCATCATAAAACTAGTGATTTGTCATGTTCCTTTTGTTATTTTGTATATAATATACAATACAAATAACATCCTGTATCAGCAGGGGTATGAAAGCCAGGTGTTAACAGGTAGATACCTTTGAGGCCAGTACAAGGGTAATAAAGGTAATTGCAGTACCATTCATCTGAAGGAAACAGGCTGAATCAGAAACTGAGACAATACATTTTTTAATCTATAGTAGACATCATATTGTGCATAGATACATGTATGTGTATCGTGCAAATTAATCACTATTATTTTTTCAACTCTGATTTGAGATAATATTGACGAAAATCAATGTATAAGTAATAGTTATATGAAGTATATTTACTTTGTCCACATATGCCATTTGATCAGATCAATTGCACTCTATGTGCAAGTTAGAAATAACAAATAAAGATATGAAAATAAATATGAATATAATTTACATAATAATAGAAATAATATAGTAAGAATCAAACTCAAAATTAAACAACAACAAAAATTAAATTACAAATGAATTTCTTCTCTTCTAAGTAGGTTTTCTTAATTATTCTTTCTTGACAAAACAATTATTTTCTTAAAATTATTCACAACCTTTCTCTTACAGAAATAATTTTGAAATGCCAAATTTCTACTTTACTTTGTAATTGTTTTGACAGGGACATCCTTGCAATCAACATTTTTTGTTTGTATTTACAATAATTGTGATCATAACTACATGATCACAAAACGAAAGAAAAGCCATAAAGTTGTCTATTAAAATGTTTTCTTTTACATACTAAGGAAATAGAAATGTCAGTGTCGCCCTCTACTATTTTGCTATCTCCCTGTAATTATTTGGTACCAGTCAAAGGTAAAATTCGGGAACCAGTTATTGAGTGTGAACAGAGTTATCTAACCTAATTATGACCGATATAGTTGGGTATGAATGACAAGGATTTACAGTTTTCTTAACGAAGGTCATGGATTTCTCCGGGTTCCTCCAATAATAAGAACTGGACGCCCTGATATAGCTAAAAAATTGCTAAAAGTAGCGTTAAACATATCCTTGAAACAAACAAGCAATAAACACTTGTACTTTATCTCATGTAGGGACCATATGTTGTATAAAAATACATGTACTTAAGACTTTCAAGCAATTGTCATAATTACGTTTAAACTTCCATTGAATGATTGTTTACGATAAAGTATCAGAAATGTCATACTTAATGACAATACTTTTTCATTTTCACCAATAATATACATAAACTGCATGGTATTTTAGCAGACACGTCCCAATGATGGGAGAACATTGTTTTCAAATTAATCGACACATCGAACTGTTTGTAGTGGGTTGTTGGTGTAATTTGAGTTGGTTGTTATCTTGTTCGGGAAGTTAACTTAGCAGCAGATAGCGCAAGCATTGTAGCGAAAACAGCAGATTAATCCGCAAACTTTGATTTATTCTTTTCAAATATTATACTTATTGTATTCAAGACTTTTTCCGCGATCAACTATTTGCTGACTTATGATATTTTTGCGTTAAGATAATATTTTATCAATTTTTTTTCATTTACGTTAATTGCTTTGTCAAAGTTTGGAGCAGGAAGCTAAGCTAGAACCTTTTTTTCTAGATCGAAATTTAGGAAACCGTAGTCTAAAGCAAAACACATTACACCGACTCTATAGAAGAATCAATGTCAGTTGAGGGAACCGGAAGTGCATTTCATGCTTTGTTAGCAACAACCGTCTTGGAAACTGGTTTCAATCTGGTAACCGGAAGTACATTTCGTGCCATGTTAATAACTAGCTTAAATCTAGTAACCGGAAGTGCATTTAATGCTTTGTTAGTAACAACCGTCTTGCGAACTGGTTTCAATCAGGTAACTTAAAGGTCAATGCTGCAATTTTAATTAGTACGAAACCATGTAACTATTGGCCATTAACTATCAGTGTCTGCTTTTGTCGCATTTAAATAAACCTCCCTATCAACAATCATCATTCAGGTCAATTGATTTCAATATAATTTTGAGACACTCCCTCCGGTCAATTGATTTCATTGTATAAATGTTATTTATGCTTGCAGGCATGTCTGGTGATTCAATTAAACCTCCAATTATTATCTGTTTTACACTTATTAAGGGAATTAATGCTTGAAAAATATCGCATAAAAACGTGATAATACGAGATTTAGTAGTCGACCATCAGATTTCCGTAACAATTTAAACATTGCGTTTGTATTGCGTACAGAAGAAAACACACTCTATGCATATATATGTTTTAATTTTTGTTATTAAATTGTACGATTCTATAGTTATTTTCGCACAAAACGCATACATGTGTGAAATAAACGAAGAAATACCAAAGTGCCAATCATATCTCGCAGCCACAAACATTAATACAACACGAGAACAGAAGCCAGCGACAAGAACTGTCAATGACATGAGAGTGAACACAAGCGTTCTGGTAGAGTAAATAGTTCCGACCTGTTGCAATTTACCGGTCGTGTCGTTAGCATTCAATCCTGGGTAAATCTTGTACGTTAACGGAAGACAGTACACAGACACATCTGTCCTTATTTAAGAACAGATATCGTATGTTTATCTACATATACGTGATGTCTACCATAAATATCATTCAAAATCCCCAGTTTGTAAATTTTGCGTTAATAGAATAGCTCGATCAAGGAAATCATGGTATTCTCCGCAAAATTTGTAGTTAATTTTTTGTTTATTTGAATGCTGTTAAACGCCACTTTCAGCAATTTTTCAGAAATACAATGGCGTCCGGTTTTTTAATTCGGGGAGGGAGTTGGAGTACCCTGAAATAACCCTTTCGGTGGGAAAACTGGCAATTCTTACCAATTAAGATCGGTGTCCAGTGCACTATGCCTGCAAAGAGAGTCGAACCTGCAATCTCAACCAGTCGGGCACCGAGGCGCCCAAGTTTTAAAGTAAATTATCAGTTGTTAATAGTGATAAATGAAAATACAACTTCATACGTAGGGGCCTTGGTGGCCAAACAAACAAACAAGCATTTATAGGTCCCGGATGTCTATGAGTATAATGTAACAGAACCCAGTTTATACTTTTGTTAAAATAGAATTAAAGTAAAACAATATATTTTGTGATCTAGTGATTTAGATGTATTTTTGGTAAAGAAATAAAATTGAACGGAAACTTCAATGTCGGAAACCTTATGGAAAACATTGCATAGTGGGTAATATACACCTCGCCATAAGTTAAGCAACACCTACAATTTTTTATTTCAAAATCTGAATGAATATTAACTTTGAGTAATTTATGTACTAAAGCCATCATTCGAGCACGGAAAAATTACTTAATTAACTCCTCGGGCAAATCCTTAAATAGAAAAATCAGTTTGTCATACGGTAGTCGAGCACGCCTAAAAGCCTTGTTTTCTTTAACGATTTACTGTTCATCTCCTGGTCTTTTCAACTTCGTCTTTACATTTTTACAATGCCTAGACGGAAATTAAGTGAAGCTGAGAAGTGAAAGATCGTTGAAATGCGTATTAGATAGCACAACACTTTGGCATTCACTTTAGTTTTGTATCCCGGCTACTGAAACGTCGTCGAGATGATGGAACTATCCAGGAACGTCCTAGGTCACAGGTCGACCACCAAAAACATTTGAAAGGGAGAAATGAGCACTCGTTCCTGTAACCAAATCCCAACATTTTGCCACTGCAAGATATTGTCGTGACGTTTGGAATATTGCAACCAGAGTCGCCGTTCGAACAGTTAACAGGCGCTTAAACAATGCAAGGTTGGGAGCTCGTCGTCCCTTGAAAAGTCCAATGTTGACACAGATACATCGCCAAGCACGTTTCGAGTGGACACGATATCCCCGCTATTGGAATATTCAAAGCTGACGACGAGGACACTGTACCGACGAAAGCAGATTCCTTCTTCGGTATATTGATAGGCGCATGCGCGTTAGGAGACAGCGAGGCACTACTTACAACCAAAACAACATCCTAGGCACTTCAGCGTTTGGCGGAGGTGGTGTTGCAGTGTGGAGAGGCTTTTTATATGACTGTAAACTGAATCTGTATGTGGTTGATGGGACAATGACAGGGCAGAAATATCGAAATGACGTCATTAACGCTATTATAGTGCCACATTTTGTCAATCATGCACTTGGTAACAGACCCATCTTTATGGATGACAACGCAAGATCTCACCGAGCTGCAATTGTACGTGATGTTATCGAAAGGGAAGCTATTGAGCATCTTCCATGGCCATCCATGTCACCAGATATGAATCCAATTGAACATGTGTCGGATATCATTGGCCGTAAAATCAATAACGGAGCACCTGCTTGTCAAAATATCCAAGAACTACGTGTTGCCATTCAAAATGATTTGCAGAATTTACCGCATGCTACATTTTAGTATAGTCAGCAGCGTGAGGAGGAGAGTTAATGAACTGTACCGGAAGCTTGGTGGTTACTGAATATTTTTTGCGTTTAACACATTTCAAAGTGACTTTTCTTTCCCTGAACGATGACCTGTGATGATGTGTTTACTTTTAAGTTCATGAAATTGAAGTATGCATTCAAACTTATTTTTTTACTAATGAGTTATATTTGCACTGTTTTTCTTATATCTTTGCTTTGAACATTTTTTCATCAAACAATACGTAAGCGGCTTTAAACATGTTGTTTGTATGTTTCGTTTGTGATTAATGTTCAATAAATTGTCATTTCTTTAAAAATTATTAAAATATATAAAATCTTAAATTAATCCCTGGAAAATAATAGGGTGTTGCTTAACTTATGGCGAAGTGTGAATTATCTAAGTAGTCATGACCACCACATTTTTGATTTTAGTGGGGGTTCGTTTTGATCATTTTATAAAATTTCCTATTGTTTAACTTTTTATTTTATTTTACTATATTAATAGGTATCTTTTTTATTTAAATTATGAATAAAATATTGGACTTACTGTGTTGTGGCGTAAATTAACACAACTAATTTAAAAGACTCTATTAATAAAAAATGTCTGAAAAAACGCTCTAGTATTAAAAAAAAGGTTCAGTCGTCAGACATCAATTGTTCCAAAATACAAAATAGAATTATTTATGTCTTAATGCATAATATAAATTCGTCCTTTTGTGTCGATATTTTACCAAACTGTTTCCAACTCAAAAGTATTTAAATATTTATCGGACAAAACAAATACACGACACGTTTAGCAGACATTATTGTAGTTTCCTTAGTCTTCGAAAGTTTGTTATTACCGTCGTCTACTCTAGAGACTCGCAATATTAGATAATTTTTTTGCATTTCATCTAGTTATTTTCATAACTCAAAGAGATCTATTAATAGCTATAGCTTGTATGTTATGAATATTTTATAGTCTAAATGTAAGCCATCACTAACTATGTCCTTTTTCAGTGCTGCATGACATGATCCATTCATATAAACGATCGTTGTGTGAATTTGTTGCTGTTAAATTGTTAATTCAAAATGTTACGTGTTCTGATAGTTTGTTTTTAATTCTCAAGATATATATTGCAGTAGTTGTCAGATTTTTAAAATCTTCTGATATAAGCTTATTTTTTGGTCTTACTATATTATGTAATAAAGAGTCGCTGATCGGAGTTGATTCGTCGAGCGAGAATTTGGGAGATAAATTGTAAAATAAAATAAATATCAAGGCTAGAAAACAAAGTAGTTCTACTTTCACTTTGCATAAAAATTATAATTCTTAATGAACCTGTTTAAAATTAAGTTTATATGATGCACAAATATTTTAGAAGTGAAATGAATCCAAATTTAATTTCCAGCAAGTATTAGATTTTGTACGAAACTTAACAGACTGACACCTGTTTCTATCCATCTGACAACTAAAACTAGCTCTATTTGTGACGTCATGTAAACTTTACAAAACATTCTTATTAGACTTTAATATTGTTGTGCCGGTCAGATTTTTTAGTATTTTGAGAAAATAAGGGTGAACTTCAGGTAATGGTGACCTATGTAAATCTATTTAGTAGATGTTAAACCTTCATCTAATCGAGACTCACCAGTCACGATCAACACCTGAAATACTAAAAATCCAAAAAGTAAAGATGTTGCAGAGCCTTTGTCATCCAAATTCACACTCTCCGACACAGAGAACATTACTGGTTCCCAACTGTAACCTCTGTTATACGTCATTACATCTTTAATGCGGGACTACATTTTTCCATCTGCCTGTGATTTTAGTAAACAAAGATCGTAAAAAAATACACGAGATCTTATTTAGTTTTATGTAATCTATTTTATATACTTTGATACAGTCTTGTATAAAAAGTAATGAGTTGTGTACTCTATTTTACAGACGACAAATTAAGTCCCGCAGTAAACGGGGCAAGAGGCTATTTCTGTGGACCAGTTGTGTTCTTTGTGCCGGAGAAGTTTTTTTTGTGTTTAATGTCCCTTATTTGACTGACGAAGCTAAAATTGTCTGATGCTCCACTGACAATTTTTTGACCCGTTATATGTTTTTGAATAATCCCTGTGTTGGTTCGGATTTATTTTTATTTATTTTTTTTGGTTTGATAATTAACTACATTTTCAGCAATTTTTCAGCTATATCATGGCGTAGAGTTTTTATTGGGGGGGGGGGGGAAGCCAGCTAGAGTACCTGGAGAAAACCCCTGACCTGGGGCAGAAAAAAAACCGGCGATCCTTGTCAATTAAGATTGGAGTTGAGTACACCATTCCCTCAGTGAGACTCGAACCCGTTGACTGCGGGTCCCACTGCGGATTCGGATTTAAAACACAATAGTCCATACAAAACTTATAATCCCATATTACTTAATAGAACATACAATGTTACTTTGGTGATGAAATAAACGCATTCAATTACTTTGCTCAAAATGTCTAACCTCAGAGAAACACTATATGCATAGGTTTACATGATGCTGGTGATGTTATGGTTATAGATGTACAATCAATTGGTAAACATTTCAACCAATCAATTAAAGTTTCCGGATCACATGATGATAGTTGGGGTCTCGAATGTCCATTGTTTTTTAAATGAAGCAGACCTCGGTAATATTCAGCAAACATTGGAAATATTATTTGAGTAACTGCTCAAAATTGGTAACATTGACTGGAATTAAAACAATATATTAATTTGTATCATTAATTAGCAATACATTGATTAATTAAAGCTGTATGTCTTGGTCGAAAAATAAAATTAAATGGTAACTTCAAGTATGGGTCAACAACAACCGCAATCGGCCGATTATTTATTGTAATCGGTTGATCTATAGTTCTGTTAAACACCGATTACTAATGGCAAAAATTCGAAATGTCAAGAAACGTGTTCAATCTTCACATATTTACAATTTAAAGTCCCTTCTTATTTGCAGCCGTTTTAATATAAATATACAGTGCAGTCAAATTTAAATATAATGAAAGAAACATCTTCACATATTTTATAAATTTATAAATTTAAGACCCTTACTTACTTGCAACATATGTAATATAAACACAGCGCATTCAATTTAAAATCTAATTTGAAGTGGAAACGTGATAGATGGGGGAAAATATTGGCAACTGGCCCGGTTTATGTTCTTTTACTTAACGTTTTGATGCTTAAAAAGCAAAGTACTATTATATAAGTTCATAGAAAGAGGGATCAATAATCGATTTCTGAAAATTGCAATCGGTTAAATCACATCCAGATGGTGTCTCGGTGACCGTGTGGCTAATGAAGCTCGACTACTATCAATCAAGTGGCCTTTCAGCACTGCGATTGATGGTTCGAGTCTCAACATTGAGGAAAGTGGCGTTAAAAAGCATTCAAACAAACGAACAAACTTCTAAATGGCAAACCAACCAATTAATAGTTTAATCGTCTGCCATCGCGGTGTCACGCTACCTTAATACAACCTCCAAGCAAAGGATTCTGGGTATTCTAGTTTTGTTTCATGAAAACACAAGTTGTTTGTAGAAATCTGACATTTTAATCGACAATAAACAAGAATAATGTCAAGCAATTTTCGTCTGAATTAAGTAATTGTCATTCAAATAACGTTTTGCATCTTTAAAAGCTCTATATAGTTTTTTTTATCTCTACATACTGCAAAAAAGTAAGATTTTTAACATGCATCTTAATTATCTAGATTTTTTTAAATACTTTTTTTCGTTTTTTTGTTTGTTTGTTTTTTTACGGGAAAGGGGGGGGAGGTAGGGTTGAGCGCCATTGATGAGTCTTAATTAGACGAACGAAAAGCACGGTTCCATGGTGTAACGGTTAGCACTCTGGACTCTGAATACAGCGATCAGAGTTCAAATCAAATCTCGGTGGAACGTGACTTTTTATTTTAATCAAATAGATATTTTAACGGTTGAAAAAATATTCGTTAGCACAGTTGCAAACGAATTGAAAAGAACTACGCTTGAATTTTGCAAGTGCAATGTATGGACGCAATAACAATGCAATCAAGTGTTAGGCATGTATAGAAAAAATATGGTTGCAAAGTCGTAGGAAATGTTCTTGTATTTGTATCTATGATGGACATTTTTTGCAACCACAAAAGGTATCCTAGCCCAGTCACACGTCGGTGCTGGTGGACTGGTAGTCCCCAAAGGTATCCTAGCCCAGTAGTGACACTTCGGTACTGGTGGACTGGTAGTCCCCAAAGGTATCCTAGCCCAGTAGTGACACTTCGGTGCTGGTGGACTGGTAGTCCCCAAAGGTATTCTGGCCCAGTGGTCACACTTCGGTGCTAATGGACTGGTAGTCCCCAAAGGTATCCTGGCCCAGTAGTCACACTTCGGTGCTGGTGGACTGGTAGTCCCCAAAGGTATCCTGGCCCAGTAGTCACACTTCGGTGCTGGTGGACTGGTAGTCCCCAAAGGTATCCTAGCCCAGTAGTCACACTTCGGTGCTGGTGGACTGGTAGTCCCGAAAGGTATCCAAGCCCAGTAGTCACACGTCGGTGCTGGTGGACTGGTAGTCCCCAAACGTATCCTAGCCCAGTATTCACACTTCGGTGCTGGTGGACTGGTAGTCTCCAAAGGTATCCTGGCCCAGTAGTCACACTTCGGTGCTGGTGGACTGGTAGTCCCCAAAGGTATCCAAGCCCAGTAGTGACACTTCGGTGCTGGTGGACTGGTAGTCCCCAAAGGTATCCTGGCCCAGTAGTCACACGTCGGTGCTGGTGGACTGGTAGTCCCCAAAGGTATCCTAGCCCAGTAGTCACACTTCGGTGCTGGTGGACTGGTAGTCCCCAAAGGTATCCAAGCCCAGTAGTCACACGTCGGTGCTGGTGGACTGGTAGTCCCCAAACGTATCCTAACCCAGTATTCACACTTCGGTGCTGGTGGACTGGTAGTCCCCAAAGGTATCCTAGCCGAGTAGTCACATTTTGGTGCTGGTGGACTGGTAGTCCCCAAAGGTATCCTAGCCCAGGAGTCACATTTCGGTGCTGACCATAATATCACTGATTCATTCAGTGATATACCAATTATCTAAATTTATTGATGTAAAATTTCGAAAATAATTGAAATTCTAAAGGTTTTTGATTCTCAAGGTGTACATGGCCTTAACGGATTTGGGTTAACGTTTAGAATTTTGATAAAAGCTCCACATGACCTTAAATTTTTAATGTAATCAGAGCTAAAGCCCCACTGATGAGTCCTGATAAGACAAAACGGGGATCTGTCGTCGTTAAGGATATAACCTTGGCACGTTTGTTGACATTTTATTAATTATCCATAAAAATTACTAATATATAAAAAGATTAAATTATTTCGCCATGCCGTTCGTGTCCATTTACAATATGTATATATATTGTTAAATGATCAAATGACGTGGTTACAATTTTTTTATTGATATAATTATTGTATTTATGCTATTAATAACTAGTTATTTGATATATATCTGACATTTCAAAGAAGAAATGTGGATGACTATTAGGATGAATATTAAAAGTACAAATACTTGGCTTGTGAATACAAGTAGAACGTCCCTTGAGCAAACGTTATCAGTAAAATGATGTTAGATATATTATAGCGCACGCAAGAAACCACATGCACTTCAATAGCCCCGTCCGTCAACTCCCATTAAAAAGGGGTAAATTAATCAAAAGCCTAGCCGTAAAGCTCACTAAACCAGCAGACGTTAAAATGTCGTAAAGCTGACCTAACCAGCAGATGGTCAAATGTCGTAATCCTGACTTAACCAGCAGACGGTAAAATGATGTTGTATTTTTTTAAAATAATTTGATAAAAATAATTCTGTAACGAACTTTGACTGTTATTGTCACGTAAACGAAGTATTATGAAAAATGTAACGATCATTTACTGTAGCAAATATTTTATTGTAAAATGTAAAAATCTTATAATGCAATGCTTGAAGGTTGTAGTTACTCCGGAGCACCTGCGTGCACCCATGGTTTTTATAGGGTTCCGGTTACTCATTCTGTATTTGTGTTTTTTAGTTTTTATGTCTCCCAAACGAAGTTTTGGGAGACATATTGTTTTTGTCCGGTTTCTTATTATTATTCTTCTTCTTTCTTTCTTTCTTTTTTCTTTCCGTTCAATCTTGTCCGCACATTTTCTCAGAGATGCAATGTCCAATCAAGATGAAACTTTGGGAACATGTTAAGGGTGACCTGAAGTTGTGCAATCCACTTTTGAAATTTTCAAAATGGCCGCCATTTTCAAAATGGCCGCCGTTGAAAAAAATGACGGCTGTTGTCAGATCTCAGTAATTGCCAAAGCAATTTCAATATAAATTGGTATACTGGTACAGCTAACTATCCCGAGCATTTTTGCAAAAAAAAATTTGACGCGGCCGACATTTCAAAATGGCCGCCATCCGAACACCACCCCCCTAAAAATGTAAAAATTTAAACGTCATCCGATTTAGACGAAATTTGGTATACAGGTAGCTTATGATACTCTAAGTGTGCCACTATTTAAAAATGTTTTGTCGGACTTCCGGTTTCAAAATGGCGGCCATTTTACTGCAGGAAAAAGTCAACTTTGTCCGATTTCAACAAAATTTGATTTCTAGGCATATTTTAATGTACTGATTTGAATGAAATACTATCCATGGGGATTATAGTGGCAATGGGGGTTCGTTTGGGAGACATTCTGTGTTGGCATCCCAACACAATCAGCACTATTTATATTGCGTTGTGTATATTTGTATATATCCGGATTTGTAACTGTCCCTTTACTTTTAGCTCTTGTTGTTCGGTTGGTTTTCTTTGCTATTTTTCTTACTTGCCCGGAGCACAAAAGTGCACCCGGGTTCCGGTTACTCACTTTCTGTTTCTTTTTTGGTTTTTGTTTCGCGTTGTATATTTTTGTTTGAATACCGATTTGTAACAGTCCATCGACCTTCGGATCTCGTTGTTCGATGATTTTTCTTACGCTGATAGAATTTTTGAAAAATATACATATATCCAACTGCATACCTTACGGTTGCACGTTTGTCTCCATTATTGGTTCATGTCATGTTTTATGTTTGTTCTGTTAGAAGTGTAATGGGAGTTTGTTCTTTTAATTACATCTGTGTGGCATCTGATTTACTGTACAGCTTTTTGTCTAAGACAATATTTTGAATTTTGTGCAAAGAAGATGACGTTAAGAACTAAGTTCTAATTCAGAATTGAATGCATTCCGTTAAAGTTTCATTGTCGGATGAAAACGTTGCCCGCAGCAAGTTTTCAATTAAGCGCGGTAAACGCTTTCATACGTCAATGAAACTCAAAAGAATGCATTCGTTTCTTATAATGCATTTCATATTAATAAATGGGGAAAATTTATGGTAAAATTTAAGTAATGTCCGTTTTTGTTCGCCAAAGTGTAATGTTATCGATGTTGATATGGTGCACTGGTTTTTAAGTTTCACCGCAAATTTAACAAAAAGAAGACTTATGACCAAGTGACCGAAGTCGACCAATAAAAATAACGGATTTCAATGAAATGCTTACATAATGTAATAATAACAACTTAATTGTTTTTAGCAAAACGTATTTAATGAACTATTAACCCTCAACGAAACGCACCACGTTTTTGTATTAGGTAACTGACAATCATTTGCTTATTTGTTCAGTTGTAGATTAAAACTTGTTAAAAATTTTTGTTTGTTTGAACGCCACTTCCATCAATTGTTCTGCTATATCATGGCTAGGATTTTACCGAGCTCCCCCCCCCCCCCCAAAAAAAAAATGTTTATGAAAGTGGTTTGATAAAAATCTCTTGTTGTGTTTCCTGTTACAGCTGCGTCAGCAATTACCAGAGAAGGCCTGAAAACTGTAGCAGAAAAAAAGCCAGACGATCGATGAATTACAGAGATCGAGACCTAAGACTAGTGTGACAACCAAACAGTAGTATTTTTATGTAAATAAAGACGATATATTATTGAGAAAGTGACGCGAAGAACCAATTACCAATTACATATGTACGATCGTATTAAACAACGAAAATCTAAACAAGAATCGAAACTAAAAAAAAAACAACAGGAAAAAGCAGAAGGCAAGCTTGAGTAGCATTAGTATGACAGAAAAAGATATATTTTTGTATTAAAATGGTACTAAGAAAGAATTCTGCGTGACATGTAAGAACCCATGTTTGTCGAGAGAACTAAAATACAAAAACACTAGAATGTAGTGAATATATACTTTGATGCTAGAAGATAAATTTATAAGTAAAGGGTAGTGAAGAATGAATGGTCTATTACCAACAAAGTATGGTCAATAACGGACATGTTTATGGTAATTTAAGTAAAATATTTAAACTAAATACGCAACAAAAAAGGCGAAAAAGGTAGGTATAAGAAATAAACGGAAGACTGCCCGACTAACCTTGAACATATAACCTTCGGACTCATTTTAAACTTCTGTCTTAAAAGTTTACACGAATCTTTCAGCCTTAAACAATTATTAAAATATCATATAGCCATGTAGACGAGAGTATAAACGAAATAAACCAAGTAGTTTAATTTAAATAATCTACAGGTAAATAGTGAAAAAATGGCGGACGGTTCTTTTTTCAAAATGCCTATTAGGTGTTAGGGTGAAGAAAATTTATTTGGCACAAAAACCCATTAAAAATTAAAAACAAATACAAAAAGACATCCGCCCCTCTTTCCAAAATAAAAAAAAGAAAGAAAAAACTAAAACAAAACCATAATTGTTACATGTAAATAATTTATTTGATTTCCAAATACAAGCACGATTCAAAAGTCAGTTTTGCAATACATTAGAAAGGTCATTATTTTCTACTTTTGCGAAACAAATATATCGAAGTACGACATTTACATAAATGGTTATACGAAATGGACAACTTTGCTCAGCTATAGAGTTTTTAACAGAAATTAAAATATTCCTAAGTATTGTATACGTATTCCAGATAGCATTTTAAGTTTTTCCACAACATTTCATCCGCGCAGTCTCGCAGACTCTCACCTACCGTTAACGGACATATCAGAATGAAGGTGTCAAACTTTTTTTTTTAATTCGGGCGAATTTTTAACCAAATAACATGGCAGCTTTTGGGAGTACCTTTCCCTGACATTTGGTGGGTGGTTTTATCACAACTCTTTCAATTATCACAATTGTTTAACAAACCACAACGCTTGTTTCTAGAACTAGATTTTAGTGGGAGGATGGTAATCAAATCTTTAATGTTTAAATTTTAGCAATCATCAGATAAAAAACCATCAATTATATTTCTATTAAATATATTTTTAAGTTACAAAGACCTTTGCGTGTTGAATCGTTTTTAAAAGGAAATATTTGTCCACTGTATATGACCATAAAAAAAACTTTGTCAACAACGCCATTTTTCTTATAACATTTTGAACTTCCTCTTTACAAAACAACCTGAGAATGAAATTTTTGTTAAGATTATCAAACAAAACAAGAATACATAACTTACATAATCTCATAAATGTTTATTATCTTATTACATAAATGGACAATCTATTATATTATACCGAAGTAGATTTCATTAAGGAGCCTTCTCCTGTTAAAATCAAGGTGCTGACTGCACCGAAAGAAAGGTTGCTTTGCAAGTTATGAAATGAGATTCCTGCCTCATGTTTGACAGGCAATAAATCAAACCATATTAGATATAAAAAAAGACTAGAAAAAACTTTGCAATCCTCATAATTGATAACCCCAGCTCCCCTATGTCTTGAATGGCAATGTCCAGGGCTTTGCTGTTGGAAACTCCAAAAAATCGTTTTGCTCAAACGGTAAAATATCAGGTGCACAATTCCACCATATGACAAAGGATTCTGCAAAAGTTTCATCAAATCCCACTCAGTGGTGCAAGTAGTTGTGGATAAGAGATAGGTATCCCCTACATCAAAGAATAGCAAGTCCATGTTTGCTATGGGAAATCCTAAATATTATTCCAATCAAAATATAAAATATCAGGTGTACAATCACACCATGTGACAAAGAGTCCATCAAAATTGCATCAAAATCCATTCAGTGCAACGATACAATTGAAGATGTTTCTATCATTACTTTTATAAATATATTAATAAATAAGACAAAATTGATGTTTGCCCATTTCAGAAATAAAAATCGCAACTGTTATATGGTTGGCATATTACTTGAATCAAATATATGTACATATATGTAAATGTATCCCTATAAATATAAGTTATGGCATAAGCTTCTAAAAGATTCAAATCTAAAATAATTTATTTCTGTAATACCCAAGGACTTCAGTTGCCGAGTGGTTAAGATAGTATTCATCTACTATTGATCGAATGCCTGTCAGCACTTGTTTAAATCTTACTGCTGCCAGGGTGTGCTCAACGTCAATCTTGATTGACAATTATTAAAAGCCTCCTACAATCTGGCTTCTTCCAATAAAAACAGGACGCCCAAATATAGTTGAAAAATTCCTTAAAGTGGCATTAAACACCATTAAACACGGGGATCTGTACAAATCGATTTACATGCGCTATCAAATGATACTGGACAAAATCGATCAAGTATCATTCAAAAGCGCATGTAAATCGATTTTTATAAAAAATTGAAGGACTGTATGATGCAACATATATCTTTATAATCACAATGCATGTCAACTAGTTTGTTTAAAATTGAGGTAAACATACACGGAAAATTGGTAAGTTTTTGTGGCTATGACTACAAACAACCTCGTGGCTTGTTACGATGGATGGTGACCCATTTCGACTCGTGTAAATGAGAAAAAATAATGGTTCAGCATGAATTACCAATTACAACATAAATCAAAAGGACCGGAAACAAATTGTGTCAGCTTTTACTATCGGAATAATGTAGCGACGTGGTGAGTGCAATGTTTACATATATTACTTACTTGGGGAGTTTTTTACGTCCTACACCGACAACTTAATGCCCTTGGTCGGACGGATCAAATATTATACACTGGTGTCAGTATATATACTACATTTATCGGTTCAGTGAACAGCTATCGCGAGAATTGCCAAATATCGCTTTGTTTTCCAAAACCAAAAAGTGTAACGGGTCTGTCTCTCGCGGATGAACATAGAATATTAGTTTAAATCGTAATATTAGTTATACAGTAAATGAGACATTACACGAAAACATATGTAAAGTAAAGTTGTTCAAGATAAATGTGGTGCACTGATTCATGTAATTGATAGATTCCTCCAATGTGACCTATATTTTACGAGCGTAAGGTTTTATTACACACCGGTCGCAGTAGTTTCTATGTATTTGAGCGTTAGCAAGGGGAAAGTTTGCTACGCAACCTTCCCAAAAATGTTAAAAGCTGCGAACCTCAGTATCCGTATCTTTAAACTCACATACTTTACTGGAGATATTAAGTTACCAACGGAGTCCGTTCCGCGGAGCAATACCTGCTTTACTGGACATATTTAGTTACCAACGTGCTCGGTTCCGCGAAGCAATATCGGCTTATCAATTTACGACAGTTTTTGTTGGATTTCGTATTATCCATCTTGATGTCTAATTTAGCTTCTACTTTGGGTATTCCAGTAACCTATCATTCAATCGGTGTATACTGACTCCTGCGCATGCGTGGCAGTTATTATTTTTTTATTTTGTCACGTGTTTGTCTTGTGTTTGACCTTTTCTTCATAACGTCTTATTGTCGTCTTCATTTTTTTCAATGCGACGTTTTTAATGACAGAAAACGCACACCTTTGAGAAACAACTGGTTTCTCTCCTGTGTTTTTATGCGAGTTCTGGTTTTCTTCATTTATTATATTCTGGTCATTGTGTTGTTCGTTATTTGGATTACGAGTCCTTTCCTAACACCTGTCTGATAGAAGCAAAGATTGCAGAAACTGAAATGCTCCTAGCTTGGTTTTTCTTTCATGTCGCAAGTTTGCCGGGAGTACTTTAAATTGTTTAAACTTAAACGCAATATTATGGCATGCGACGTATGAATGAAAATATTTACCTGCGTGCTCCGCAGCTGTTAATTATTTGAATACAACAGATTTAGAAAGAAAGTAGATCTTACAGGAAGCTGAATGTTCTTGTTCCCACTGGGTAAAGCTATATAGAAATGAACTACATGACACGATTTGATTTGTGAACTTTAATAAACGGAAGTGGAAACAAATCGGAAATTCCGTATCACTTCTTAAATTAACCCATGGTTATGACATGTGACTGTTTTGGTATTTCTTCAATAAAAAGACAGTATTCAAAGACAACGATTAAAATGATGACGGTTTGGAATAATCCACAGGCACTGAAATTAACATGTGATTGTAGTTCCGTCGGAAGAAAGTAATTTTCCTGTAAAATGCTATTTTTGCAAAGATTCAAGCGAATTCAAGTGATTTTTTCTAAGATCGATTGTACAGTGTTATAACGGTCTTATCGAAAAATGTAGGAATATTTATATTGTTGCAAAAGTACAATTTTTTCCAATATACACAAAAATAAATGCAATTGATTCATTGATTTGCTGATCTTTACCTAGGCAGGAAGTCATAACCTATGCACGGATAACGCGCTTTACAACACTGAGGTTGTCAGTCCGAGCTAAAGTGCGTGCAAGGTGTGCTCGACTCCAATATAAATTGACATAGATTGGCAGTTTTTCTCAGGGTACTCCGTCTTCCCCCCCCCCCCCCCAAAAAAAAAAAAAAACCAAAAAAAAAACAAAACAAAAAAACATGCAGAAATATAAAACAAAATAAAACCACAAAAATATATAAACCAAAAAGGTTTATGACTTTATCAGGATCGTTTTGGTTTTTAACGTGAGGCTAGCATATTTGACTTAAATTAGAAAGATGCATGAATGACGTTACTTAATTAAACAACTTTCATTATTGTTTAAATATCCTGTCTGTCCACCGAGTTAAGTAGATTTTCTTAAAACGATTGATCAACCTAAAAGTATAAAAAATATTAATATTTATCAATATCAAACCTGACCTTCCGACATTCTTGAAGAAGTAGATTGTCTTTTACAACTTATTACTTAGTTCTAATTGCAATGCATTTCATATTAAGTTAACTTGTAGTCAGAACGACCCATCGAATTCGACCCGATTGTAATTTGGCTTTGAAAGCTTAAATAAATCAGACTGTTGGCCCTATTAACTATTAATATTTATTAAAAAAATATTCGTGTATTACACGAATGATGTATGCGTTTATTTATTTTTTTCTGATACAACACTATTTTATGATAATCAAGAATGAAATATTAGTTTATCTGGAAACCAATTACAAATTTATTATTAAACGAGGTTGTGTAATATTAATACCTAGCTAACTCTTCAGATATGAAATTTATAAATATTACATTGAACAACATCGTGATGTTTGTTGTTAAAATTTAATTTCCCGAAGCCCGAATGATTGGGAGATAATTATGCTTATCAGCTGTATTATGACATCCATTACTGTAAGGGATGAAGATGGGATGCCCGGAGAAACGCCCCGACCTTACAAAAGAATAGCAATTTTCGTAAAATAAGAAAGGACTCAGAAAGGGAAGTTGTTTGGCTGTTGTTTGGGCGTTGAAATTGAATAATTTTTTTATATTTAGGATCTTAGGATATTTACATTTTCCTATTTAAATCCATTTCTAAAATCAAACAGCAGATACAATAAATACGATGATTGGAATAAAAAGGGGAATTTTATTATATGTGATCAATTAATTGAAAACTGCAGTAAAGTTTAGAATAAAGACGATAATAGCCGAGGAATATCGAACAGAAATAAACAATTCTTTGCTTTGAACGTCACGATACGCCAGTTACTATAAAACTTAATTGAGTGGACATTTCTTCTTGTTTTGTATTTTATAGATTCTTTGAACATTTTACAACTGTTTCTATACAATGGAACCAGCTTCACTTCACGACATGCCTATGGCAACGTCTGTCATGAATGATTTAAAGATTCTGATTGCAACAATAAAACTCAGACACACATAATACGAATATCGTTGTTGACTCATTTATTGTTAAATTCGTTTCGTTTTATAAACAAAAATGTTTCAAATCTATGGAAACATTAACATTAATCTCTGATGCACCAAAAAGATTGTTTTTATATTAATAATTAATTTGTTATGACGAATCAGTGGCCACGGCGGTCGTGTGGCTAAGTTAGTTTGTCTTATTATTTTTTGATAATAGTTGACAACGATTGTCCATTTTTCTACCGGAGGTCAGGGATTTTCTACCGATACTCCGGCTTTCTCCCACAATAAAAACTGTATGCCAGGATGTACTTAAAAAATTGAAAGTGTGGTTAAACACCAACCAAACAAAGAAAAAAAAAACTTCAACAAACAGAGTGTACAAGAGTGAACGCTAATCGCAAGAATTGCTAACGAAAGATAAAAAGTGGATTTTTTTCTGTTTTAAGTTCTTATTTGAAGGTAGAATTATGTCTTCAGAATTACAATCTTACCATTTACTAGAGATATATGGCGGTCGGGTTGCGATGCACCTCTCTTTTTTAATCAATGATTGTAGTTTTTTATTCGTCTTTCTATTATACCTTTTTTTATTCAAAAATACTGCTAGACCATCATTTAGTTTGTAGTACATGTATAAACCTATAAGTCAAAACTATTATAGTTTTTTCTTCCTCAGTTTTAATGCCTGTTTAAAGAAGAAGGCCATTATTTGGACTTCGATCCTTAGGTGATGATGTGTTCAATTTTATTTTAAACTTTTGGTAGGAGAGTTAGTTTGGACTTATTCCTGACACTACCACCTCTGCCTACTCATACACATACTTTACTTATAACTTACACCACAATCAGATCACCTCGGCTATTTCCACCCACGATCGGAAGGCGACTTTCGAAACACTGACGGAAGTGGCCGAGTAATATTTGAAAGGACACCCATTTCATTTATTACCTATGTCATCTATAGATTAACGAATAAACAAGAGAGAGAGAGAGAGAAAGAAAGAAAAGGGGGAGCTTTAAATAACACTTTTTACAAATAATTATTTGTAAAAAGTGTTATTTAAAGCTCCCCCCTTTTCTTTCATGTACTACAAACTAAATGATGGTCTAGCAGTATTTTTGAATAAAAAAAGGTATAATAGAAATCAGTACTAATTATATTGTAAAACAGAAATATACCAAAAGTTCAAATATCGTTCGTGTGTTTTATTACATGGCAATTATACGGTGTAATTGATTACACACAATGCGGAAGTTGTCAAATTAGTCGCTAAATCTGTGTTAATCAGAAGTGAATCAGCTTGATCATGCGCAAAGGAGTTTAGCCTAATTTGTAATGTCGTGACAATGCTACAGTTTCGTTTTCATCGATAATGTGTTAATATATGTTTTCCACTTTTTCAGATTACTGACAGTGTTTCAAAAGGCTAGACCCCCAGAGCTGCTGTGCTCGTCAACAGGTGGCGGATAGTGGGGACCCGCTTTTAGCTGTGTTGTCAAGTTATAATACGGGAACATTTGGAATGTGCCACTCTCCTTGCACGAGAATCCCCTTTGCTTTAAACTGCTACCATACCATTCAGGTGAAATTCCACCTACTTTACATATAACCACGTGATCATATTTGTTGTCCCGTATGTTCATGGTTTTATAATGGAACAGACATCGTTAATGTTCGGCAAACAATTCTAATTTAGAAACTAATGGTTTTGCTCAAAACTGTTATCATTGACTCAACGTAAAACTATAGCTAGTTAATTTGTATCATTAATTGGCAATACATTGATTTAATAAAGCTGTTTTTATTGGTCGAAAAATAAAATTGAACGCCCGACCTCAATTATGGGTCGGATACCTTAACTGAATAATAGTTTGTTAACTCTTCCTGGTTAGAGATGAAATACTGCTCGTTTGAGGTAAATCAATCAATCAATCAATCAATCAATCAATCAATCAATCAATCAATCAATCAATCAATCACCAATTTATCAAGAATATTTTAAATATTTTTTGTAAATGCAAATAAAAATAGTTGTGAGGCAACGCATTTAATTTATAATTGCAAAGGTACAGACAAATCAAAACTTGTTCTAGATATTCGCTGGGTATAGGAAAATTATAAAAAAAATATTTGTGGTTAAAGAAAAAACTTTTTGAAGGGGACTTAATAACACTCTGCATTGTTTTGTACAATTTAAAGATTTCTTTGTCTCGAACGCTCAACGTCATACACGCCTTCACAAAGAGAAAACAATAGAAGTCTGTGTCATCATCGTGTGACGTCATTGTTACAAAATCGGTACAGCGTATTATTTTACATATTTACAAAAAATCAAGTTTCCTTTTAATTAAAAGGACATTCTAACATTAAATTATATGAAACCAAACGCTGGAATCATGATCCGGATGAACTCTAGCATTTGATAATTGTCGTTTTTGTTTCATTTTGGTCTTCAATACTTATTATGTGTTTGCTTTATCGAAAAATACCAGAGTTTGTGCTCTTATTCAATCCATTTTGTTGACATTGTCAATATTCTGAAGTATTTAGTTTGTGAAATATAACAAAATAGATTTATTAAGTCAATATATGTCACATTTATAAAATATGGTTTTCAATACTACAGATGTCAATAATAAAAGTAACATATTAATCAATGTAGAATTTTGCCCTGACTTTGGATTCTCAATTTATTAGGTTTTAAAATTTATGTTAAATGTAATGTAAATGCATGAAAAATTTTATGTTTGAAACAATCGGTATTTAACGAAGATTGATTGATTGATTGATTGACATTGAAAGATTGACTGTTATTTTGCGTCTGCAAGCAATATTTCAGCTATATTCATTGCGAGATAATTATAAAAATAAAAAAACAGATCATATATAAACATTTAATATCCCTCCCTTCATAGTAAAACAAGATCTCCTACAATATATACAGATAAAAATAGAATTCAAGCAATAAAATGTATGTATCATCACAATTGGCAGTATAATTAAATTTTGCTATATAAATTAATGGACCACGCAGACGCAGTCCATCAAGACATGCCTGATGATGTATGGACAGTTCAATCGCACATATTTAATCAAGATTGATAGAAACATATATATTTAACAGTTTAATTCCTGATCCTCGGGTTAACTACATCGTGTCGGTCAACTCTGAAGTTTCAGGTTCGAGTTTTTCTGTGCGTAAGTTGTGTTCGACTATATATATATATATATAACTTTAATTAGATGAAACACTGATGGAATCCCATACAAACAAACGAATCTCGTTAAGGAATCTTGTACATGACTTGCCGACGACGGGTAACAGCTGTGGAGAAAGAGCTCCTTTTCTGATCAAATTAGTTCATCCCTGTGGTTGTTCCTTTCTATTTTTGTCTGTATTTGTTTGTTTATTGAAATTATTTTCTTATAAGGTTGTAGTCGAGTACACCTTATTGGAACTAGAGGAAGCGAACTGACAATTATTGCCCAATAAAGTTGTAGTCGAGCACACCTATTTGTCCCTTCTGTTCTTTGTTCCGTTTAATAATTTAACATTTATTCGTAATTTTTTCAACCCTAAGAAGACTAATACATTTTAATCTCCAAAAATTACCAGTGAGAATATAGTTTTTATATAACTTTCAGTAGTACATCTATGTTCGGTTTAACATGCTAACAATGTTTATATTTTATGACTGTTGGTTTTTTCTGACTCTCAGTTTTAAGAGTAATTAAGTTATATAAGTTAATAAATTTATCTATTTAGAACATTTACAGTACTTTTAAATTGGTTCATGTCAATCTTATCAAAATAAATTACAACCCTTAGACTCTTTTCCGTTAACAATTAAAACCACGGAAATAGAACCCCAACGAAAATTAATCATTTTACAATATTTTAAAATTACTTACCTGATAGTACTATAGTCAGATAAAGCACGGTTAATTGTAAAAACAGTTTCGCCATAATAATTGTTAAAATATCACAGAATCTTCCTCACAACAAGTTTCTTCTGAAGTCTTATGTATATATAAACAGTTGTTTCAGGTTTATTTTTTGATGTTTCAACAAAATAAGTGCATAATGAATTTTGTAACAGCTTAAGCCAATATATTCTGGGTAATTTCGCCCCCACTCTCTATCAACAGCAATTTATCTAGTAATAATGTTTTAATAAATTTATTTGTATTTTATTTAATTGGTTACAGTCGAGTTTTATACTTCATTCGATAGGCTGATTGTTGATGTAAAACAAATTTCGATTGGCTGGTTCTTTTCCGATATCGAAGTCTTTGACGTTTGGCGTAGAATTTTACAACATAGTTGACTTGCGTTTAGAATTTTATGTAGGTTGGCAAAACGTGGCTGATTCAATCCCTTTTACCAACTTTTTTTACTGACGATGAAACGATTAATTAATCAGCAATGTCTTTCATTAAAAAAATAAACGTGGACTTTTCTTAGAAGATTTGATGGGTGGAAAAGCAATATGACGATAATTAATTAACGTGTTCTACTAACACGTGTAATCTTCGTTGAAAGGAATCGACTCAACAAGATATTGATAATAATTACTTTTAAATAGGTATAACGAGAGTGTTTAAGACAAGTCAGCATCGCGTTTTAAACAAAATTCTTATAATTTATATATACTACCTTTTCTTCTACGAAAACATTTTTCAGCATATTTTATTGTTTTCTATTTTCAAGATGTAAATATCGGATTTGGCATGGGATGGTGAAAGAGCTGTCAAATCTTAGGCCAATATTCGGCCATTTAATAATTTGTCCTGGATCGAGGTGTTCTCATCGCGGTCCGCGTTTGAAATATGTGGGTTTTCTTGTTTACGCATGTTAATCAAAGAGCTGAATAAAAACAACACTGCGTTATTAACATTTTTAGTTTGAATTACACTGATGAGTCTTGATTATACGAAACACGTGTCCGGCGAAGTAAATGAACTAAACAAAACATGGGGTAGCCAATTTTACCCCAAAGATTAGCGAACACACAATATGTTATTTTTATAATTCAAGATATCAACATAAGATTGATTGATTTGCGAGAGAAATGAAATCCAAATCTAAGAACACATATACTTGTCCAGCACGCATGCCATTACCTCCTGGAAGGCGGTTATTCAATCCACATTGATCATATTAGATATTGTTATACGCTACTGTTTGTATTTATTTGAATCTAAATAAAATATAATGCAAAATTCTGTAAAAATATACATTAAGAAAAACAAAGTTCAGGTCTGAAATATAAAAGACAGATAAGTTTTGTCTTGCATTTAAAAATCGGGGTGGGGACACTACGGGATTTAGAGTGGTGGATAAGTACACACAGCAGAAAATACATATGTTTTCATATAACATTGACAGTTCTGTTGTAGTTAAACAAAATTTAAAATACAGATGTTCAACTCAAAACCACATCAATTCGTTTTATTCGCACACCTGCACTAAACTCCGGAAAGGACTGTACGCCATACAAGGAACCAGTCTGTGATTACGTACTAGTTACCTGTGCTAAACTCCACAAAGCACTTAATGCCGTAAAAGGAACCAAACTGTGATGACGTAGTACTTACGCCTGTTGTATAACTGTAGACTTACTTTATTGAAGTTGTGCTTGGTTGACAGGAAACTTTACAAATAATTTAACCCTATTTATGTTATTTAAATATTTACATATCTGAGCTTTAATTGTTTCCCATTAAGACTAAACATAATTAATGATGTCATCAATTTTCCATTAACGTTTTTTTCTAAGTTGTTGTTGTTTTTGTTCTTTTAATAGGTAGTCAATATTCTTTTAATTTGTGTGTTTTTAAAACGTGAAGCAATCGTTGTCATTGATTTCACATATATTCTACAAACATGCTCCGAAATTAATTACATAGAAATAAAAAGCTTATATCTCTTTATTTCAGTTAAAGTCAACAAAGTCATCTGTCACCTTCGACCGCACGTTTTCAGTTCTTATTGCGTCACTTCCGTTTAATTAGTACTACGTTTATCCGCTTATTGATACCTGATTTCGATCGGATGTTAAAACAGGAAAAATGAACAAAATATAACGTGTGAAATCATACTCCTAAATGTGCTGTCAAAACATGAACCAAACATGTGACAAAAGTGTTTCCGTGAGGGGAGCTAGTGTGCGAAACATGAACCAAACATGTGAAAAAAGTGTTACCGCTAGGGGAGCTAGTGTGCGGAACATGAATTAAACATGTGACAAAAATGTTACCGCTAGGGGAGCCACTGTGCGGAACATGAACCAAACGTGTGACAAAAATGTTACCGCTAGGGGAGCTAGTGTGCGGAACATGAACCAAACATGTGACAAAAGTGTTACCGCTAGGGGAGCCACTGTGCGGAACATGAACCAAACATGTGACAAAAGTGTTACCGCTAGGGAGCTAGTGTGCGAAACATGAACCAAACATGTGACAAAAGTGTTACCGCTAGGGGAACCACTGAGCGGAACATGAACCAATCATGTGACAAAAGTGTTATCGCTAGGGGAGCCACTGTGCGGAGATTTCAACGGATACCCAACCTTTCTTCGAGCATTAACAATAAATAAAATATTTACCACGGTTTTGAAAGAATATCGGGAGAATCGATCAACACATTTTAATCAGAAAAAAACTGTAAACAGATTTTGGGAATTATTAAATTCAAATTAAATATTGAAGGATGCTTTGACTGAAAATTCTAAAGAAAAAGGATTGAATGCACACACAAAACCATTCAGAAATGGTGTTTTAGTACGGATTTACCAAACTTGTACTCGGACACTTCCTGGCTACTATTTTTTCCCCCGGCCCTATGGATAATATAGAAGGGACATGTTCCAATTGACAACGCATCTGCATAAAACACATTGAATTATTATTTCCGACACAGTAAAGTGATGTTTGTATTCGAATGTTTGTCCTCATTGAAAAAAATCGATGACGTTATTAGGAAAATAACATTAACGAGATAACTGTAACACAACATACTAAAACAGTTTTATCTGGATATTTGAGACCATTGTTAAAAACCACCCATAGAGAAAAATAATTCCAACCATCTTAAAATCAATCAATCAATCAATCAATCAATCAGTATGACCTAGGATATAACACTCCCTTAAACGGAGGTGTTTTTTTTTCTTTCTGAAGAATGACTATTAGATTTGAGCAGATTTTAACACTGAATCTAATTTAATAAATAATATTTATTTTTGGAGTGTTTATTTTTTCTTTATTATGACAGTGTTAAGTTGTTCTACTTCATGTGCCTTGATTGATCAGCTGTTGTTTAACTGCACATAGATATAGAAAATAATGCAGAACGGTCTAATGTTGAGGAGGGTTAAGGAGGCCAAGATTAAACAACGACTCAAGTCTGACGACCTCCAAAACTTTTTTATAATGTTCCTAGGTTCCTATATACCTATTCATTTTCCATATATCACAAACAATATTTCTGTCCAAACTAATTAATCCTGCCCACCCCTACCCAGTTACAGAATGATGATAAAACATACTCATATATATAACACCACACAGACAAATACATGAACACTATATGAATGTGTTCGTGCTATTTTTTCGTATTTTGGTGGTAATTATTTTGTCTTTATTGATTAATTGAGTTGTAAAGTGTGTCATTGATTCATCTTCATGTAAGGATTTCTTGAGGAAACTGTAACACTTTTATGTTAGATATATCAAAATGTTATTAAAAAAATATTCACACTCCCACAAGGACAATAATTTGTTTCTTACACGGAATATCCCAACCTCCACGCAAAGGATTCTGGGTATCCTACGTCAACCACCATCACCATGCAACATTGGTGACGTCATGCCAGAAAGATAAGTCTCTCGTACACCAGCGCAGTATTTTAAAGGAATATTGTATACATAGACTATAAAAAATATAATTCGCACTCTTGTATTGTTTTTACAAACATCGGTCTTTATTTAACACCATTTTTAGGCGAAAAATGTTGTCCCGTAGGGATGACGTGTGGGAACCAGATATTATCTCTGCGCTGGAGAGGGTGAATATGGTTTTTTGAAAAAGACAAAGGAATATTATATGATTAAACTCTTGTTTCCGTTAATTAATGGACGTATGAACAAGGTCAACTCGCTCACAAACAAATAAACGACTGAATACACGTATTTTGTTATTACTTTCATTTAAACAAATATTCACTAAAACACGAAAAAAGAGTCACGGTGTTCAGTAAAATGTTTTTGCCAATATTTAGCTGAATCGACAGGGACGCAAACTTCGAGTACTATGAAAAGTATAAGATGATACATCTTATATCCCGAGGGTGAATGCATCAGGAGTGACACGATAGTTCTCGTGGGTAGTGGCGCGTGGGGGATACTATGATTTGTTGCATGGCCATTTCTAGACTAATCAGATTACTCTTTTCCTTTAATCAAATTACTATAGTGGAATAATGTCAAATAGGCACATCCGTCTTTATACAGTTCGACACTTCATGAATAAAGCTAAAATATGGCTTGCTGGACTTAAAATAACAAACAATCAGTCAATCAAACAAAGCGAAACCTTTATGGTCCTCTATGGAGAAACTAATTGACGTATCAATGAATGAATAAAATAATTTTATCAATCTTGGAAAAGTTGGGTTATAATTGAAATATATTATTAGAGTACCAAAATATGTAACTCTATTGGATTATTAACGTACAGCAGCTTATTCGGGCCAATTGTTTTTGCGTTTAACCACAAAGTATTGAGATTTAAGCGAAGTTATTATTGCGATTTAACGCAATACTTTGCGATTAAACGCTAAACATTTTGCGATTAAACGCTAAACATTTTGCGACTAAACGCATCGCCTTGCGTTATAAAAAAACGCAAAAATACTTTGCGTTTAAACGCAATAGAAGTATTTTTTCCTAAGAAAATGGCCCGAACAAGCTTCCGTAGTAACGATAACGGCTGGAACATTCAACAAGGATTTCAATGTAAGTAGTTCCAACTTAATAAAATGAAACATAACATATTTATGCAAAATTAGGAATGCACTTTTGGTCTTTTTTCATCCCTTTTATCTCGAAAACTAAGAGATGAAATAATAAGTGAACGCACAAATCTCCACGCAAAGGATTCTGCGTATACTACGTCAACCACAATCACGTCTGCCACACAGTTGTTGACGCCTGGAGAGACATCTCTCATGGCGGATAATCTTCGCGTACAAAAGCAGTAATTTTAATGTAAGTGTATAAATAGACCGTATACAAATAAATAAGTTCCTGCATGCGTATTTTGTTTACAAACGTCACTGGCAGACGACAAAACTTAATGTAATAAAATTAAAAAAAAAATCAATAATTAGACTACAAAAGATACTGTTAGCAATTAATACCCTTCTCTCCTCTTCTATATATCAAAGAAAATCCATGCTTTGATATAAATACAGCAAATATCATTTAGATCAAAATGTAAAATATCAAGTGCACAATAGCATTATGTGACAAAGATTTTGTGAATATTTCTTCAAATTTCATTCAGCGGTGTAGGTGGAATTGAGGGGTACATATAAGTACTAATAACGTCAAAAGGTTTTGCTAAGGGAAATAAAAAATATAATATGTAAAAAAGCAGATGTACTATAGCACTGTGCGAAAGTGTTATCAATTCAAATCAGAGATGTAGGTGGTGTTGCGAACACGTTTTTTGTTTGTTTGAATGTTGTTTAGCGAACTTTTAGCAATTTTTCAGCTATATCATGGCGTCTTTTTTTATTGGGGGATGAAGCCGGAGTTCCCAGAAAGAAATTTTTCAGCTATATCATGGCGTCTAGTTTTTATTGGGGGAAGAAGCCGGAATACCCGGAGAGAACCCCGACTTTCGGTAGGAAAACTTGTAATTCTTGTCAATTAAGATTGGAGTCGAGTTCACCATGCAGGTAGTGAGACTCGAACCCCTGATTTCAGTGTTGACAGACCACGTGATCATTAGAAAACGAATTACCTTAACCACTCGGCCACCGAGACCCCTTTGCGGATAAGAGATGTGTATCCCAAGTGTAACGTACAGACGGACGGACATAACAATAAAACCCCTTCCAACTTTTCAGAGGATGAATAAAAAGGTTGTATAACATTAAAGGTAATTCTTACACCAAACACAAGTACACGTCACGTAATAGTGTATCAACACGCATGCGGAATAACTGATAACCAGTGTGTCGCACTAATAACAAACAAGCGCAACGACCTTCAATATATCATGCCAAAAAGTTTCAAATTGTATGAAAATTATATACATACATTTGTTTTCAAACCAATTAGGATTTTTGATACATTCGACACCTCTAATTAAAATATTGTATTAGGTCCTTAAGAGTACATTGAAATATTTTGACGTATAATGCAATCAGAATATAATGACCTGAATTTTTTTTAAAGACTGGTTGTGTCAATTTCAAAAGAAATGTATTGAAACATAGAATTTAAAAATATTTTATTCTCAAGTTTTTTATAATTATAATCCATTTTGTTCCCATTAGAAAGGTTACTAGATTATAATCTTTAGGTACATTTTTCCACGTCGGTACAAATAAAGGCCACATAATGGAGGCGTTAAGTAAAATATACAACTGAAATCCTGAATTATTTCAACCGGAGTGGTTTAGGAAATAAATGACTGGTATCCTAAATTATTTCACACATCCTGCAGAAAATTGGTCAATTGCCCTTGCAATCATTTCCTGCAAAACACAGGCGAGAGGTTAAGATTGATCACGTGGTCTGTCAACACTGAGGTTGCGGGTTAGAGTCTAACTGCGGGCAGGGTATACTCTACTCCAATTTTAATTCACAAGGATTGCCAGTTTTTCAACCGAAGGTGGTCTGGTACTCCGGATTTCTCCCCCAATAAAGTTGATATGTTATATAACCATGTGTTAATTAAATCATTTCAAGATTAACATTAAGCTAACTTTACAATAGCAGTAATCGTTCTTTGCGAAAAGAAGACAGACCTATGGCGGTAACCAGTTGCGGGGTCGTACTGTGTTCCACTTTAAAATTCTGAATAAATCTTTGATTACACAACTCATAATGCATTTCGTTCAGACCACCCATTTTGTCACAGCAATTATCTTAAAAGTCTCCAATACTTGAGATGCATAAAACGCTAATGTGATAATCTACTAAATTTGTTGTTTATGCTATGCCCAAAGACATATTCTTTCATTTTTATCGAATAATCAGACTGCAAAAACCTCGATTTCAGAACGATAATTTCACATGAATGGAACTTTCCATAGTGTTTGCCTGTAGGTCATGAGCGATATCTTTTCATGTCCCATTCAAATCCACGTGTGCTTATTAATCGGACCTGCTGAAGGCATTTAAAAATATGTTTGACCGATTTATATAGCCAATCAAATTCATTATAACAACGAAATCAGTTTTTTGTAATTATGTCTAATAACTATTAGTTATTTTAGACGTTAAAAAGTGATTTAATCCAGTAACATCGGATTATTTTCTGATAAGCACTTTTGAAACTGATTTTCTATCGAAAAGAATTCTGGGAACGATTTGTTTGTTTAAGTGTGCGACGCAAAAACACCCTAAATGATCAATGTCTTTAGGGGAAGATTATTTATTTGACTGTTAGTAGTGTAACGCCACTTAAAGAAATTTTATAAATATATATTCGCATCCAGTATTTTATTAAGGTAGGAAGCCGGAATATCCGTCGACATCCCCCCCCCCCGGCAGGAAAACTGACATTCCTTGTCAATTAAGATTGGAGTCATGCACCGCTTGCCACAGTGAGACTCTTTCTGGCCACATCAGTGTCGACGGTCTAGTTAATTGCTTATTACCTTAACCACTCGGCCACCGAGGCCTCTGTGGATAAATTTATATAGGTTCATATGACTGTTTATATTGAATAAATTATTCGAGAGGTTTATTTTGATAAATAGTTCAACAAATGAATATGTTGCGATGGGTTTTGTAACGCAACATAATAATTAGAAACTGTCCGGGGCTAAGGCCCTAAGAATTAACTATATTTCACAACTACATCTTTATTCTTCAAATACTAAAACATGACTGACTACATTCTAAAAGAGCATGCACATTTTACAAGAATTACAACCACATGTTCGTGGGAAAATGTCAATAAGAGAAACATATTAGAATCTAACTCTGCGGGAGAGGTCCGCTATGTAAACATAAAGTGCTTATCCATCGTCAAATATATAATTGCTGACAAAGCAGGTTATAATTTTATTAATACACATTTCCGTTGTAACATCACTCCCGGGTTTTTAAAATAAAGTTTCCACTACTTTATTCAAAATAATTCTTTAAGATAAAAATTCGAAACAAGACTTACAAATATAAAATAGATACAGAGTAAAAAAAAAAATAAAAAATGATAATAATAATAATTGACTGCTCGTGCAATCACAATAGTTTAACAGCAAAAAAAAAAAATTCAAATTTGTTTAACAGTGGAAAAATTTTAATCTTTAACTAAAACAAATCAAATAGTACACGCGTGTCATACTACAGATTCATTAAATTACCAGTTGATGAGTGATCAGGTCATCAAAATAATAATTCTTTCTAGCTAAAAAGAAAATTTTTAACCACTAATGAAATCAACGTATTCATTATATGGGCGGAGTATATACTTTTACATCAATGATTGACAAAATGACACGTAACATAACATGCACATAATTAATTCATCCACGACTAATCTCATTAACTCTCATGAACTGTCAATTCTCAAGATCATTTAGCACACACTAAAACGTAAATCTAATAAGTATAAATGAAAACAAGATAAAATAATATAGTACAGACATGATACTAGACACATAATAATGAATCAAAGTGTTTTATCAACAATATGAAACATAAATGTCTGTGAGTATTCTAAATGTACTTGTAAAAATCAAAAAGAGAAACATATAAGAGAAAAAAAATGTAATGTACAACAAATAACCAAAAAGGTTGACACAACAGTACGCAAAGGATGATAACGGACCAAATAGGAAAGACCAATTGTTATACAACACAAAATGTGATTTTCCTTGTCCGATCAATGCTATTGTGTACTTTTACAAAAACAATATTAAAATAAAAAAAAAAATACATACACACAATATGTGAAATATAACACATAAATATACTAGCTCTTCTTTTTACTTCTTTTATCTGTAGGAATTTTGTTGTGAGTTTGTTTAACTAATGTTTGACATTCAGTTGATAGATCATTGTAATTAACCCATGAGTTGAATTTGTTGTCAAATGTTAGCCATTTTACTCTGTACTGCCATTTACCATCTGTAAACTTTTTTCTTAATATTTTTTCAACTTCGTACATTTTATTTTCATTTGGATCATTTTCTTGAACTTCTTTATTGACAGGAGTAATTTTAAGCTCACTTTCTGAACCTGTAATGCTTTCTTCGGGTATCTCAGAATCTGACAAAATGGCAGGCTCAGTTGCATCTATATCATTAGGGGGTGTTTCATCAAAATCTTTATATCTTACTGTACCATGTTTTAATCGATTTATATGGACCCTGTTTAAAATAAGTTTGCCATCGGAAACTCTTCTTAACCTCATATGAATTTCAGATAATTTTTCGGCGATGAAAAATGGGCCTACCCATGGTCTTAAAAATTTTGCTGTTTTGCCAGGGGTTACGACTGGTCGATATAAGTATACAGTTTCTCCTACTTGGAATTTAAGTGCATTGACCTTTCTATTGGACCTTTTAATCATTAATTCTTTTCTTTTGTCTAAAGTGTCTTTTGCCATTTCTTTTGCCTTTGTCAAACGGTCAATTAAAGGACCAATGTATTCAGTTGTTCCTGAAGTCAAGTCATCCGGTACTTCGAATTCAATGTCCGTAAATGTAGTTGGATTGCGTCCGTGGGTTAGAAAGTAGGGGGAATAATCAGTAGAGTCAAGACACGGTGTTGTGTTATAAACAAACTGAACAAAAGGCAAATACTTATCCCAGTCGTCATGTTTGTCACCGTCTATGTATTTTGACAAAGTCTGTAGTATAACGGACATCATGCGTTCTGATTGACCATTGCACATAGGATGGAAACTTGTCGTCTGTGTCTTTTTTACCTCAAGTAACTTGCATACTTCTTTGACAATTTTTGAAAGATATTGAGTACCTCTATCCGAATGTAAATACTTAGGTACACCATGCCGACAAATGATATGCTTGAGAAATTCATTCGCTATACATTTGGCAGTAATATTGGTAACTGGAATCATCTCTACAAATTTGGTAAAATAGTCCACAAATACTAACACATAACGATTTTTTGAATCCTTACACAAGGGAAGGGGTCCCAAAATGTCTGTACTTATTCTCTCAAAAGGCTGACCGATTGGCATGGGTGTAATTTGAGCACGTACAGGGTTTTGTGATCGTTTACGCTGACAACATACTTCACAAGAACTAACCCAATTGACGATGTCACTGTACATACGATTCCAATAATATCTTAGTCTTGTTTTTGCTATTGTGCGGGATATTCCCAAATGACCGCCTTCAATGTGTGAGTCATGCATCGCTTTGAGAATTTTTGTAACAAGTGGGCGTGGAATTACCAACTGTAAATTGGCACCAAACTCTCCTCGATTTTTCTTGTGATCCACGTGATACAGCACATCATTATGCATGAAATACTGATCTTGTTGTACTAAAATTGAATGACGCTTCCTACTGTCGTCTGGTAGCTTATTAGAAACAAGATAATCAATTATCAATTTAACATCTGGATCTTTAGATTGGTGTGTAATGATATCTTTCATCTTAATACATTCTGGTAACAAGATATTTTGCGGTACTTTGTCTTTCAATGCACACGTGTTGTTAACTTTCTCTTTTGATTCTTCATAGCCACGCCTACTGAGTGAATCTGCATTACCATGTAGTTGACCGGCTCTGTACACAATATTAATCTGATATGATTGCAAAAATGCAATCCATCTTGCCAATCTACCTGTTGGTTGTTTCAAACTAAAAAGCCATTTAAGTGCGGCATGGTCAACTACAGCATCGAATGTAGTGTGACGTAAATAACAATCAAAGTGTTTTACACCAAACACAAGTGCTAAACACTCCATTTCTGTAATTGAGTAATTTTTCTCGGCAGCATTTAATTTTCTCCCTGCATAACTAATGACCCTTTCTACAGAACCTTGTCTTTGACACAAAACAGCTCCTGTCGATTGTTTGGAACAGTCTGTGTAGAGAATAAATGGTTTGTCAAGGTCGGGAAATCCTAAAATTGGTGGGGATATTAAAAGCTTTTTCAATTCGTCGAATGCAATTTGAGTCGTCTCATTCCATTCAAAATCTTTGTCCTTCTTTGTTAAGTCATACAACGGACATGCAATGCTTGAATATGATTTAATGAATTTTCTGTAATAACCGGAAAGACCTAAAAATGCTCTCAGTTCCTTTAAATTCCTAGGTGTTGGATAAGATCGGACAGCTTCAATCTTGTCGGGATCAGGGGATATTCCTTCTTTACTTACAATATGACCTAAATATTTGAGCTCAGTCTTAGCAAAGTGGCATTTCTCTGGTTTTAACCTTAATCCGGCGTTTTGTAGACGCTCAAATACATCTTGCAAGTGCATTACATGCTCTTCAATTGTTTTCGAAAATATAATTATATCGTCCAAGTATACCAAGCAAGACTTCCATGACAGTCCTCTTAATACAGCTTCCATTACGCGTTGAAATGAACCTGGCGAATTTGCGAGGCCTTGGGGCAAACGCTTGAATTCATGAAGTCCCATATGTGTCCGGAAGGCTGTCAGAGGTCGGGATTTTTCTTTTATTTTTATTTGGAAAAATCCGTTACATAGGTCCAGAGACGAAAACCATACAGGTCCTCTTGTGCCTATGCTATCAAGAGCTTCTTCAACAGTTGGAAGGGGAAGTGCTTGAAATTGCGTGACAGAATTTAAAGCACGGAAGTCACAAACGAATCTATAACCTTTGTTGTTTTTCTTTGCTACTAGCATACATGGGGAACTCCAAGGACTAGTCGACTCTTGAATTATGTCTTGTTCGAGCAAGTCCGTTATAATATCTGTCATAATTTCTTTCTGTTTGTGACTAAGTCTATATGCTCTTTGCCTAATGGGAGTTTGACCGTCTTTCACATGAATTTCATGTTCGACAATGTCGCATTGACCTAAACGTCCGTCTGACGAAAATATGTCTGCAAACTTGTCAATCAAGTCAGAAATTAATTTTGTATCCTTATCATTTAACTCTGTGTTTATTTTGCATTGATTTGAGGGTTTGAATTTGTTTTTATTTTGGGTGATAATTGGTTTATTTGTGTCATTGACTTCAATAACCTTATCATCTTTTGATAAACAAACAAATGTTCCCATTTTAGTGTTTTCTTTCATGCTAATTGCATGGTCACTCATGTTAGCTACTCTAACTACTACCTTTCCATCATTAATATTACATAATGATTTAGCATGTATTAGATTATCATTATTATTGTTACCACTTACAATACCAGATATTCCATTAGGTAACGAACCCTTGATAAACGCTACAAAAATAGCTTCTGACTTTGCAGGTATATTTACATCTTCAGAACAAAAAACATTTCTTTTGGGGTCAATAGATAACATACCTTTCCCAAAATCTACCTTAATTCGGTTTGTCCTCAAAAAATCTAAACCAATTATAAAATCTGTCAAAAGGTTTTTAACAAGGTAAAATTTGATAATAACATTATGATCAGCTAAATTAGCAGGAACATTTATTACACCTTCAATATTTACCCTTTTGCCACCTGCTGTGGTTATAAACTCTTTATCAGACTCAATAATTGAAAGCTTATCAAACTGTTGGTATTTGCTGAAAATATTGTAATTTGCTACACATATATCAGAACCACTATCAAGTAAAGCATACACTTTAGTGTCAAAAATTGTAATAGGAATATAATTACTTAAAAAATTAATAGCCTTACCGTTCTCTTCGGTATTAAATTTCCTATTTACATTGGAACATTTTGGATTATCCCTTATAATATTGTCACATTTATCAAGGATTTTGTCCTTCTGAGCAGGCGACTTGACATTACCTTGACCAATGCCAAGTCGTACTATTTTAGTTCTTCTTTAATTTCTGCCCTTAACTTGCGGCAGTCTCTGATTCTATGGTTCTTTAAACCACAAAAATCACATTTAATGTGAGTGTCATTTTGCCTTGCTGTGGGTTTCTTCTTTAATGTCCAACAGTTTTTAGCTGTGTGATTCGGCTTATCACACATTTGGCACACTAAACGGGTTGATGACGGGGTTGATGACGTTCCCGCGGCACAAAGTTCCTCCTTATTAGTTCTGGTTTTTGCCATTGAACTTACAATATGGGTTAAGGTGTCTATCGATTGTTGTTGGCGCTCAACTATTAACTTCAAATCCGTTGGTGCGTCTGATGAAACATGTTTGTTACCCGAAAAACTTATGGCTTCCTGGCACACACGGGCACATTGCGCAGCTTCGAGGAAGGTTTTGGGATCCCTCTGGACGACTGTCATTCTGATGTATGGGGGTAGACCTCTCACAAAAGCTGATAATGTTTCCTTGTCGCTTTTGTTAAGTCTGGACGTGAGCGACTGGATATCAGAAATGTAATTCTCCAACGTCTCTGAACTTAACATAGTTCTGTTCCATAATGTTTGTTCTAGTAGCCACGTAGGCTGTTTAGATGAAAAATATTCCTCAAAAGAATTATAAATATCGTCCACTGTCTTTATGTTGAGACTGTCAAACCATCTTAACTCAGTATCTGGGAGTAGTAACCGAAATGTATGTTTGATCGTGTCTAGATCGTCCTGGCGATTAATTGTAGTCCAACTTTTAAATTTTGAGAGCCATGTAGACGGCGATTCGGTTATACTGGGTGTAAATTTATCTGGCCTAAATGTTTGGTTTGTAACTCTGGTTATATTCACCTGACGTTTCGGTTCTTCCTTTAGATTAGTAATTAAATCCTTCAGAATAGTTGTTAATTCCGTCATATTTTCGGTAGGAATCGGAGCTGTAGCTTGTATATCGATGACTTGGGGACGTCTTCGGCTTCAGAGTGTTCAGATTCTTGCTCAATGTCCGACATAGTTAGTTTGGCTTTAGAACGAGTATAATACATATACATAAATCCCGGATTTTCTCCACCAGATGTTGCGATGGGTTTTGTAACGCAACATAATAATTAGAAACTGTCCGGGGCTAAGGCCCTAAGAATTAACTATATTTCACAACTACATCTTTATTCTTCAAATACTAAAACATGACTGACTACATTCTAAAAGAGCATGCACATTTTACAAGAATTACAACCACATGTTCGTGGGAAAATGTCAATAAGAGAAACATATTAGAATCTAACTCTGCGGGAGAGGTCCGCTATGTAAACATAAAGTGCTTATCCATCGTCAAATATATAATTGCTGACAAAGCAGGTTATAATTTTATTAATACACATTTCCGTTGTAACAAATAATTGTCGTGAATGAATTAGAGCAAGTGCGTGTATGAACTGGATGAATGGTTACAGAGCATTACTGACAACGGGGAATAACAAAATGGTTATATCGGTCAAATGTTACAGGGCATGGATGAAGAAAAGACCAATGACAACATAGATGAATGAATGGTTAAAAAGGTAAGTGGTTACATGGAATGAATGGTTAAGTGGTGAGTGGTTACATGGAATGAATGGTTAAAATAGTGAGTGGTTAAATGGAATGAATGGTTAAATGGTGAGTGGTTACATGGAATGAATGTTTAAAAAGGTAAGTGGTTACATGGAATGAATGGTTAAATGGTGAGTGGTTACGTGAAATAAATTATTACATGGGCGAGCGGTTACATTGAATGACTGGTTAAAATAGTGAGTGGTTACATGGAATGAATGGTTAAAAGGGTGAGTGGTTATAGGAATAAATGGTTTAAAGAGTGAGTGGTTACAGGGAATAAATGGTGAAATTAGTGAGTGGTTACATGGAATAAACGGTTACAGGGGTGAGTGGTTACGTGGAATAAGTTATAACAAGGGCGAGAGGTCACATGGAATGAATGGTTAAATGGTGAGTGGTTACATGGAATGAATGGTTTAAAAGGTGAGTGGTTACATGGAATGAATGGTTAAAGGGGTGAGTGGTTACATGGAATGAATGGTTAAAAAGGTGAGTGTTTACATGGAATGAATGGTTAAAAGCGTGAGTTGTTACGTCGAATGAATGGTTAAAAAGGTGAGTGGTTACATGGAAGGATGGTTAAAAGGGTGAGTGGTTATATTCGATTGAATGGTTAAAAGGGTGAGTGGTTACATGGAATGAATGGTTTAAAAGGTGAGTGGTTACATGGAATGAATGGTTAAAGGGGTGAGTGGTTACATGGAATGAATGGTTAAACAGGTGAGTGTTTACATGGAATGAATGGTTAAAAGCGTGAGTTGTTACGTCGAATGAATGGTTAAAAGGGTGAGTGGTTATATTCGATTTAATGGTTTAAAAGGTGAGTGGTTACATGGAATTAATGGTTAAAAGGGTGAGTGGTTACATGGAATGAATGGTTAAAAAGGTGAGTGGTTACATTGAATGAATGGTTAAAAACGTGCGTTGTTACGTCGAATGAATGGTTAAAAGGGTGAGTGGTTATATTCGATTTAATGGTTAAAACGGTGAGTGGTTACATGGAATAAATAGTAATGATCGTGATTGATTACATCTAATCAATGGTTACAAGGGTGAGCGGTTACGTGGAATGAATGGTACCAGGGCGTGTTACGTGGTTGGTTAGTTATGTTGAATGTTACAGCTGTAATTGGTCGCAACGGATTGTTGCAATGCTGTGGAATTCAATGATGGTTACCATGGTGACAGATTAAATACGAAATGAATAATGTGGTTAGTGGTCAGATAAATTTAATGATTGATGATATATCATGGATGGTCAAAGAGTGTTGTTACATAGTATAAACAGTACAAATACAAGAATTCATATTGTGTAATGAATGACTACGGGGATTGATGGCTATAGAGGTTAAATGGTTACAAGTGTAACTGGTAATAGTGTATAAATTCTTTCAGAGGGTTATCTGTAACCGGGGATGAATGGTTAATAGTGGTCAAAGAGGCAGTGGATGGCCCAAAACATTATGTTCACGGTTTTATCATTCCTATAGCGCAGAGACAAAAAACGGAGTAAATATGAATTTGAAGAATTAAACCTTAAATAATGTCATTGAACTTTAATTTTGTTTGTTTGTTTGTATAGTGTTAAAAGACACTTTCAAAAATTTTAAATTGGCGTCCAGATTTAAACGTGAAAGGAAGCCGGAGTAATTGGAGAAAACACACAAACTTCAGTGATAAAACTGCAAAATCTTGTCATTTAAGATTGCAGTCGAACACACCATTCCCTATGTAAGAATCAAACCCGCAACCTCACTATGAACGTGCAAATAATCAATAGTACAGGACTTATTCCCGTAACCACTCGGCCACAGAGGTCCCTGAACTTAAATATAATAATACTAGGTAATAAATTATAATGCATTGAAAGGTATATCGATGTGAAAGACCTGTAAGTGGATTCAAACAGGGAAATAATAAGATAGTATGTAATGACCTGTAAGAGGACCAAAAACAGGGAAACAATAAGATAGTATGTAATGACCTGTAAGAGGATCCAAACAGGGAAATAATAAGATGGTATGTAATGACCTGTAAGGTGATCTAAACAGGGAAATAATAAGATGGTATGTAATGACCTGTAAGAGGATCCAAACAGGGAAATAATAAGATGGTATGTAATGACCTGTAAGAGGATCCAAACAGGGAAATAATAAGATGGTATGTAATGACCTGTAAGAGGACCAAAAACAGGGAAATAATAAGATGGTATGTAATGACCTGTAAGATGATCTAAACAGGGAAACAATAAGATAGTATGTAATGACCTGTAAGAGGATCCAAACAGGGAAACAATAAGATGGTATGTAATGACCTGTAAGAGGACCAAAAACAGGGAAACAATAAGATGGTATGTAATGACCTGTAAGAGGATCCAAACAGGGAAATAATAAGATGGTATGTAATGACCTGTAAGAGGACCAAAAACAGGGAAATAATAAGATGGTATGTAATGACCTGTAAGAGGATCCAAACAGGGAAATAATAAGATGGTATGTAATGACCTGTAAGAGGATCCAAACAGGGAAATAATAAGATGGTATGTAATGACCTGTAAGATGATCTAAACAGGGAAATAATAAGATGGTATGTAATGACCTGTAAGAGGACCAAAAACAGGGAAACAATAAGATGGTATGTAATGACCTGTAAGATGATCTAAACAGGGAAACAATAAGATGGTATGTAATGACCTGTAAGAGGATCCAAACAGGGAAACAATAAGATGGTATGTAATGACCTGTAAGATGATCTAAACAGGGAAACAATAAGATGGTATGTAATGACCTGTAAGATGATCTAAACAGGGAAATAATAAGATGGTATGTAATGACCTGTAAGAGGACCAAAAACAGGGAAACAATAAGATGCCTGTAAGATGATCTAAACAGAGAAATAATAAGATGGTATGTAATGACCTGTAAGAGGATCTAAACAGGGAAATAATAAGATGGTATGTAATGACCTGTAAGAGGACCAAAAACAGGGAAACAATAAGATAGTATGTAATGACCTGTAAGAGGACCAAAAACAGGGAAACAATAAGATGCCTGTAAGATGATCTAAACAGGGAAATAATAAGATGGTATGTAAAGACCTGTAAGAGGATCTAAACAGGGAAACAATAAGATGGTATGTAATGACCTGTAAGAGGATCCAAACAGGGAAATAATAAGATGGTATGTAATGACCTGTAAGAGGATCCAAACAGGGAAATAATAAGATGGTATGTAATGACCTGTAAGAGGACCAAAAACAGGGAAATAATAAGATGGTATGTAATGACCTGTAAGAGGACCAAACAGGGAAATATTAAGATGGTATGTAATGACCTGTAAGGTGATCTAAACAGGGAAATAATAAGATGGTATGTAATGACCTGTAAGAGGACCAAAAACAGGGAAACAATAAGATGGTATGTAATGACCTGTAAGATGATCTAAACAGGGAAATAATAAGATGGTATGTAATGACCTGTAAGAGGATCCAAACAGGGAAATAATAAGATGGTATGTAATGACCTGTAAGATGATCTAAACAGGGAAATAATAAGATGGTATGTAATGACCTGTAAGAGGACCAAAAACAGGGAAACAATAAGATAGTATGTAATGACCTGTAAGATGATCTAAACAGGGAAACAATAAGATGCCTGTAAGAGGATCTAAACAGGGAAATAATAAGATGGAATGTAAAGACCTGTAAGAGGATCTAAACAGGGAAACAATAAGATGCCTGTAAGATGATCTAAACAGGGAAATAATAAGATAGTATGTAATGACCTGTAAGAGGATCCAAACAGGGAAATAATAAGATGGTATGTTATGACCTGTAAGATGATCTAAACAGGGAAACAATAAGATGGTATGTAATGACCTGTAAGAGGATCAAAAACAGGGAAACAATAAGATGGTATGTAATGACCTGTAAGAGGACCAAAAACAGGGAAACAATAAGATAGTATGTAATGACCTGTAAGATGATCTAAACAGGGAAACAATAAGTTGCCTGTAAGAGGATCTAAACAGGGAAATAATAAGATGGTATGTAAAGACCTGTAAGAGGATCTAAACAGGGAAACAATAAGATGCCTGTAAGATGATCTAAACAGGGAAACAATAAGATGGTATGTAATGACCTGTAAGAGGATCCAAACAGGGAAACAATAAGATGGTATGTAATGACCTGTAAGAGGACCAAAAACAGGGAAATAATAAGATGGTATGTAATGACCTGTAAGATGATCTAAACAGGGAAACAATAAGATGGTATGTAATGACCTGTAAGAGGATCTAAACAGGGAAATAATAAGATGGTATGTAATGACCTGTAAGAGGATCCAAACAGGGAAATAATAAGATAGTATGTAATGACCTGTAAGAGGACCAAAAACAGGGAAATAATAAGATGGTATGTAATGACCTGTAAGAGGATCCAAACAGGGAAACAATAAGATGGTATGTAATGACCTGTAAGAGGACCAAAAACAGGGAAATAATAAGATGGTATGTAATGACCTGTAAGAGGATCCAAACAGGGAAACAATAAGATGGTATGTAATGACCTGTAAGATGATCTAAACAGGGAAATAATAAGATAGTATGTAATGACCTGTAAGATGATCTAAACAGGGAAACAATAAGATAGTATGTAATGACCTGTAAGATGATCTAAACAGGGAAACAATAAGATGGTATGTAATGACCTGTAAGGTGATCTAAACAGGGAAACAATAAGATAGTATGTAATGACCGGTAAGGTGATCTAAACAGGGAAACAATAAGATGGTATGTAATGACCTGTAAGAGGATCCAAACAGGGAAATAATAAGATGGTATGTAAAGACCTGTAAGATGATCTAAACAGGGAAACAATAAGATGGTATGTAATGACCTGTAAGAGGATCCAAACAGGGAAACAATAAGATGGTATGTAATGACCTGTAAGAGGATCCAAACAGGGAAACAATAAGATAGTATGTAATGACCTGTAAGAGGATCCAAACAGGGAAACAATAAGATGGTATGTAATGACCTGTAAGAGGATCTAAACAAGGAAATAATAAGATGGTATGTAAAGACCTGTAAGAGGATCCAAACAGGGAAACAATAAGATGGTATGTAATGACCTGTAAGATGATCTAAACAGGGAAATAATAAGATGGTATGTAATGACCTGTAAGAGGATCCAAACAGGGAAATAATAAGATGGTATGTAATGACCTGTAAGAGGATCCAAACAGGGAAATAATAAGATGGTATGTAATGACCTGTAAGAGGACCAAAAACAGGGAAATAATAAGATGGTATGTAATGACCTGTAAGAGGATCCAAACAGGGAAATAATAAGATGGTATGTAATGACCTGTAAGAGGATCTAAACAGGGAAATAATAAGATGGTATGTAATGACCTGTAAGAGGACCAAAAACAGGGAAACAATAAGATGGTATGTAATGACCTGTAAGATGATCTAAACAGGGAAACAATAAGATGGTATGTAATGACCTGTAAGAGGATCCAAACAGGGAAATAATAAGATGGTATGTAATGACCTGTAAGATGATCTAAACAGGGAAACAATAAGATGGTATGTAATGACCTGTAAGAGGATCCAAACAGGGAAATAATAAGATGGTATGTAATGACCTGTAAGATGATCTAAACAGGGAAATAATAAGATGGTATGTAATGACCTGTAAGAGGATCCAAACAGGGAAATAATAAGATGGTATGTAATGACCTGTAAGAGGATCCAAACAGGGAAATAATAAGATGGTATGTAATGACCTGTAAGAGGACCAAAAACAGGGAAATAATAAGATGGTATGTAATGACCTGTAAGAGGATCCAAACAGGGAAATAATAAGATGGTATGTAATGACCTGTAAGAGGATCTAAACAGGGAAATAATAAGATGGTATGTAATGACCTGTAAGAGGACCAAAAACAGGGAAACAATAAGATAGTATGTAATGACCTGTAAGATGATCTAAACAGGGAAACAATAAGATGGTATGTAATGACCTGTAAGAGGATCGAAACAGGGAAATAATAAGATGGTATGTAATGACCTGTAAGATGATCTAAACAGGGAAATAATAAGATGGTATGTAAAGACCTGTAAGAGGATCCAAACAGGGAAATAATAAGATGGTATGTAATGACCTGTAAGATGATCTAAACAGGGAAATAATAAGATGGTATGTAATGACCTGTAAGAGGATCCAAACAGGGAAATAATAAGATGGTATGTAATGACCTGTAAGAGGATCCAAACAGGGAAATAATAAGATGGTATGTAATGACCTGTAAGAGGACCAAAAACAGGGAAATAATAAGATGGTATGTAATGACCTGTAAGAGGATCCAAACAGGGAAATAATAAGATGGTATGTAATGACCTGTAAGATGATCTAAACAGGGAAATAATAAGATGGTATGTAATGACCTGTAAGAGGACCAAAAACAGGGAAACAATAAGATAGTATGTAATGACCTGTAAGATGATCTAAACAGGGAAACAATAAGATGGTATGTAATGACCTGTAAGAGGATCCAAACAGGGAAATAATAAGATGGTATGTAATGACCTGTAAGATGATCTAAACAGGGAAATAATAAGATGGTATGTAAAGACCTGTAAGAGGATCCAAACAGGGAAATAATAAGATGGTATGTAATGACCTGGAAGATGATCTAAACAGGGAAACAATAAGATGGTATGTAATGACCTGTAAGATGATCTAAACAGGGAAACAATAAGATGCCTGTAAGAGGATCCAAACAGGGAAATAATAAGATGGTATGTAATGACCTGTAAGAGGATCCAAACAGGGAAATAATAAGATGGTATGTAATGACCTGTAAGAGGATCCAAACAGGGAAATAATAAGATGGTATGTAATGACCTGTAAGAGGATCCAAACAGGGAAACAATAAGATGGTATGTAAAGACCTGTAAGATGATCTAAACAGGGAAACAATAAGATGGTATGTAATGACCTGTAAGAGGATCCAAACAGGGAAACAATAAGATAGTATGTAATGACCTGTAAGAGGATCCAAACAGGGAAACAATAAGATAGTATGTAATGACCTGTAAGAGGATCCAAACAGGGAAACAATAAGATGGTATGTAAAGACCTGTAAGATGATCTAAACAGGGAAACAATAAGATAGTATGTAATGACCTGTAAGATGATCTAAACAGGGAAACAATAAGATAGTATGTAATGACCTGTAAGAGGATCTAAACAGGGAAATAATAAGATGGTATGTAATGACCTGTAAGAGGATCCAAACAGGGAAATAATAAGATGGTATGTAATGACCTGTAAGAGGATCCAAACAGGGAAATAATAAGATGGTATGTAATGACCTGTAAGAGGATCTAAACAGGGAAATAATAAGATGGTATGTAAAGAGCTGTAAGAGGATCCAAACAGGGAAACAATAAGATGGTATGTAATGACCTGTAAGATGATCTAAACAGGGAAATAATAAGATGGTATGTAATGACCTGTAAGAGGATCCAAACAGGGAAATAATAAGATGGTATGTAATGACCTGTAAGAGGATCCAAACAGGGAAATAATAAGATGGTATGTAATGACCTGTAAGAGGACCAAAAACAGGGAAATAATAAGATGGTATGTAATGACCTGTAAGAGGATCCAAACAGGGAAATAATAAGATGGTATGTAATGACCTGTAAGAGGATCTAAACAGGGAAATAATAAGATGGTATGTAATGACCTGTAAGAGGACCAAAAACAGGGAAACAATAAGATAGTATGTAATGACCTGTAAGATGATCTAAACAGGGAAACAATAAGATGGTATGTAATGACCTGTAAGAGGATCCAAACAGGGAAATAATAAGATGGTATGTAATGACCTGTAAGATGATCTAAACAGGGAAATAATAAGATGGTATGTAAAGACCTGTAAGAGGATCCAAACAGGGAAATAATAAGATGGTATGTAATGACCTGTAAGATGATCTAAACAGGGAAATAATAAGATGGTATGTAATGACCTGTAAGAGGATCCAAACAGGGAAATAATGAGATGGTATGTAATGACCTGTAAGAGGATCCAAACAGGGAAATAATAAGATGGTATGTAATGACCTGTAAGAGGACCAAAAACAGGGAAATAATAAGATGGTATGTAATGACCTGTAAGAGGATCCAAACAGGGAAATAATAAGATGGTATGTAATGACCTGTAAGAGGATCTAAACAGGGAAATAATAAGATGGTATGTAATGACCTGTAAGAGGACCAAAAACAGGGAAACAATAAGATAGTATGTAATGACCTGTAAGATGATCTAAACAGGGAAACAATAAGATGGTATGTAATGACCTGTAAGAGGATCCAAACAGGGAAATAATAAGATGGTATGTAATGACCTGTAAGATGATCTAAACAGGGAAATAATAAGATGGTATGTAAAGACCTGTAAGAGGATCCAAACAGGGAAATAATAAGATGGTATGTAATGACCTGGAAGATGATCTAAACAGGGAAACAATAAGATGGTATGTAATGACCTGTAAGATGATCTAAACAGGGAAACAATAAGATGCCTGTAAGAGGATCCAAACAGGGAAATAATAAGATGGTATGTAATGACCTGTAAGAGGATCCAAACAGGGAAATAATAAGATGGTATGTAATGACCTGTAAGAGGATCCAAACAGGGAAATAATAAGATGGTATGTAATGACCTGTAAGAGGATCCAAACAGGGAAACAATAAGATGGTATGTAATGACCTGTAAGATGATCTAAACAGGGAAACAATAAGATGCCTGTAAGAGGACCAAAAACAGGGAAATAATAAGATGGTATGTAATGACCTGTAAGATGATCTAAACAGGGAAACAATAAGATGGTATGTAATGACCTGTAAGATGATCTAAACAGGGAAACAATAAGATAGTATGTAATGACCTGTAAGAGGATCTAAACAGGGAAATAATAAGATGGTATGTAATGACCTGTAAGATGATCTAAACAGGGAAACAATAAGATGGTATGTAATGACCTGTAAGATGATCTAAACAGGGAAATAATAAGATGGTATGTAATGACCTGTAAGAGGACCAAAAACAGGGAAATAATAAGATGGTATGTAATGACCTGTAAGAGGATCTAAACAGGGAAATAATAAGATGGTATGTAATGACCTGTAAGATGATCTAAACAGGGAAACAATAAGATGGTATGTAATGACCTGTAAGATGATCTAAACAGGGAAATAATAAGATGGTATGTAATGACCTGTAAGAGGATCTAAACAGGGAAATAATAAGATGGTATGTAATGACCTGTAAGATGATCCAAACAGGGAAATAATAAGATGGTATGTAATGACCTGTAAGAGGATCCAAACAGGGAAACAATAAGATAGTATGTAATGACCTGTAAGAGGATCTAAACAGGGAAATAATAAGATGGTATGTAATGACCTGTAAGATGATCTAAACAGGGAAACAATAAGATGGTATGTAATGACCTGTAAGAGGATCCAAACAGGGAAACAATAAGATGGTATGTAATGACCTGTAAGATGATCTAAACAGGGAAACAATAAGATGGTATGTAATGACCTGTAAGATGATCTAAACAGGGAAACAATAAGATGCCTGTAAGAGGATCCAAACAGGGAAACAATAAGATGGTATGTAATGACCTGTAAGAGGATCTAAACAGGGAAACAATAAGATGGTATGTAATGACCTGTAAGATGATCTAAACAGGGAAACAATAAGATAGTATGTAATGACCTGTAAGAGGATCCAAACAGGGAAACAATAAGATGGTATGTAATGACCTGTAAGATGATCTAAACAGGGAAACAATAAGATGGTATGTAATGACCTGTAAGATGATCTAAACAGGGAAATAATAAGATGGTATGTAATGACCTGTAAGAGGACCAAAAACAGGGAAACAATAAGATGCCTGTAAGATGATCTAAACAGAGAAATAATAAGATGGTATGTAATGACCTGTAAGAGGATCTAAACAGGGATATAATAAGATGGTATGTAATGACCTGTAAGAGGACCAAAAACAGGGAAACAATAAGATAGTATGTAATGACCTGTAAGAGGACCAAAAACAGGGAAACAATAAGATGCCTGTAAGATGATCTAAACAGGGAAATAATAAGATGGTATGTAAAGACCTGTAAGAGGATCTAAACAGGGAAACAATAAGATGGTATGTAATGACCTGTAAGAGGATCCAAACAGGGAAATAATAAGATGGTATGTAATGACCTGTAAGAGGATCCAAACAGGGAAATAATAAGATGGTATGTAATGACCTGTAAGAGGACCAAAAACAGGGAAATAATAAGATGGTATGTAATGACCTGTAAGAGGACCAAACAGGGAAATATTAAGATGGTATGTAATGACCTGTAAGGTGATCTAAACAGGGAAATAATAAGATGGTATGTAATGACCTGTAAGAGGACCAAAAACAGGGAAACAATAAGATGGTATGTAATGACCTGTAAGATGATCTAAACAGGGAAATAATAAGATGGTATGTAATGACCTGTAAGAGGATCCAAACAGGGAAATAATAAGATGGTATGTAATGACCTGTAAGATGATCTAAACAGGGAAATAATAAGATGGTATGTAATGACCTGTAAGAGGACCAAAAACAGGGAAACAATAAGATAGTATGTAATGACCTGTAAGATGATCTAAACAGGGAAACAATAAGATGCCTGTAAGAGGATCTAAACAGGGAAATAATAAGATGGAATGTAAAGACCTGTAAGAGGATCTAAACAGGGAAACAATAAGATGCCTGTAAGATGATCTAAACAGGGAAATAATAAGATAGTATGTAATGACCTGTAAGAGGATCCAAACAGGGAAATAATAAGATGGTATGTAATGACCTGTAAGATGATCTAAACAGGGAAACAATAAGATGGTATGTAATGACCTGTAAGAGGATCAAAAACAGGGAAACAATAAGATGGTATGTAATGACCTGTAAGAGGACCAAAAACAGGGAAACAATAAGATAGTATGTAATGACCTGTAAGATGATCTAAACAGGGAAACAATAAGTTGCCTGTAAGAGGATCTAAACAGGGAAATAATAAGATGGTATGTAAAGACCTGTAAGAGGATCTAAACAGGGAAACAATAAGATGCCTGTAAGATGATCTAAACAGGGAAACAATAAGATGGTATGTAATGACCTGTAAGAGGATCCAAACAGGGAAACAATAAGATGGTATGTAATGACCTGTAAGAGGACCAAAAACAGGGAAATAATAAGATGGTATGTAATGACCTGTAAGATGATCTAAACAGGGAAACAATAAGATGGTATGTAATGACCTGTAAGAGGATCTAAACAGGGAAATAATAAGATGGTATGTAATGACCTGTAAGAGGATCCAAACAGGGAAATAATAAGATAGTATGTAATGACCTGTAAGAGGACCAAAAACAGGGAAATAATAAGATGGTATGTAATGACCTGTAAGAGGATCCAAACAGGGAAACAATAAGATGGTATGTAATGACCTGTAAGAGGACCAAAAACAGGGAAATAATAAGATGGTATGTAATGACCTGTAAGAGGATCCAAACAGGGAAACAATAAGATGGTATGTAATGACCTGTAAGGTGATCTAAACAGGGAAACAATAAGATAGTATGTAATGACCGGTAAGGTGATCTAAACAGGGAAACAATAAGATGGTATGTAATGACCTGTAAGAGGATCCAAACAGGGAAATAATAAGATGGTATGTAAAGACCTGTAAGATGATCTAAACAGGGAAACAATAAGATGGTATGTAATGACCTGTAAGAGGATCCAAACAGGGAAACAATAAGATAGTATGTAATGACCTGTAAGAGGATCCAAACAGGGAAACAATAAGATAGTATGTAATGACCTGTAAGAGGATCCAAACAGGGAAACAATAAGATGGTATGTAAAGACCTGTAAGATGATCTAAACAGGGAAACAATAAGATAGTATGTAATGACCTTTAAGATGATCTAAACAGGGAAACAATAAGATAGTATGTAATGACCTGTAAGAGGATCTAAACAGGGAAATAATAAGATGGTATGTAATGACCTGTAAGAGGATCCAAACAGGGAAATAATAAGATGGTATGTAATGACCTGTAAGAGGATCCAAACAGGGAAATAATAAGATGGTATGTAATGACCTGTAAGAGGATCTAAACAAGGAAATAATAAGATGGTATGTAAAGACCTGTAAGAGGATCCAAACAGGGAAACAATAAGATGGTATGTAATGACCTGTAAGATGATCTAAACAGGGAAATAATAAGATGGTATGTAATGACCTGTAAGAGGATCCAAACAGGGAAATAATAAGATGGTATGTAATGACCTGTAAGAGGATCCAAACAGGGAAATAATAAGATGGTATGTAATGACCTGTAAGAGGACCAAAAACAGGGAAATAATAAGATGGTATGTAATGACCTGTAAGAGGATCCAAACAGGGAAATAATAAGATGGTATGTAATGACCTGTAAGAGGATCTAAACAGGGAAATAATAAGATGGTATGTAATGACCTGTAAGAGGACCAAAAACAGGGAAACAATAAGATAGTATGTAATGACCTGTAAGATGATCTAAACAGGGAAACAATAAGATGGTATGTAATGACCTGTAAGAGGATCCAAACAGGGAAACAATAAGATGGTATGTAATGACCTGTAAGATGATCTAAACAGGGAAATAATAAGATGGTATGTAAAGACCTGTAAGAGGATCCAAACAGGGAAACAATAAGATGGTATGTAATGACCTGTAAGATGATCTAAACAGGGAAATAATAAGATGGTATGTAATGACCTGTAAGAGGATCCAAACAGGGAAATAATAAGATGGTATGTAATGACCTGTAAGAGGATCCAAACAGGGAAATAATAAGATGGTATGTAATGACCTGTAAGAGGACCAAAAACAGGGAAATAATAAGATGGTATGTAATGACCTGTAAGAGGATCCAAACAGGGAAATAATAAGATGGTATGTAATGACCTGTAAGAGGATCTAAACAGGGAAATAATAAGATGGTATGTAATGACCTGTAAGAGGACCAAAAACAGGGAAACAATAAGATAGTATGTAATGACCTGTAAGATGATCTAAACAGGGAAACAATAAGATGGTATGTAATGACCTGTAAGAGGATCCAAACAGGGAAATAATAAGATGGTATGTAATGACCTGTAAGATGATCTAAACAGGGAAATAATAAGATGGTATGTAAAGACCTGTAAGAGGATCCAAACAGGGAAATAATAAGATGGTATGTAATGACCTGGAAGATGATCTAAACAGGGAAACAATAAGATGGTATGTAATGACCTGTAAGGTGATCTAAACAGGGAAACAATAAGATGCCTGTAAGAGGATCCAAACAGGGAAATAATAAGATGGTATGTAATGACCTGTAAGAGGATCCAAACAGGGAAATAATAAGATGGTATGTAATGACCTGTAAGAGGATCCAAACAGGGAAATAATAAGATGGTATGTAATGACCTGTAAGAGGATCCAAACAGGGAAACAATAAGATGGTATGTAAAGACCTGTAAGAGGATCCAAACAGGGAAACAATAAGATAGTATGTAATGACCTGTAAGAGGATCCAAACAGGGAAACAATAAGATGGTATGTAAAGACCTGTAAGATGATCTAAACAGGGAAACAATAAGATAGTATGTAATGACCTGTAAGATGATCTAAACAGGGAAACAATAAGATAGTATGTAATGACCTGTAAGAGGATCTAAACAGGGAAATAATAAGATGGTATGTAATGACCTGTAAGAGGATCCAAACAGGGAAATAATAAGATGGTATGTAATGACCTGTAAGAGGATCCAAACAGGGAAATAATAAGATGGTATGTAATGACCTGTAAGAGGATCTAAACAGGGAAATAATAAGATGGTATGTAAAGACCTGTAAGAGGATCCAAACAGGGAAACAATAAGATGGTATGTAATGACCTGTAAGATGATCTAAACAGGGAAACAATAAGATGGTATGTAATGACCTGTAAGAGGATCCAAACAGGGAAATAATAAGATGGTATGTAATGACCTGTAAGAGGATCCAAACAGGGAAATAATAAGATGGTATGTAATGACCTGTAAGAGGACCAAAAACAGGGAAATAATAAGATGGTATGTAATGACCTGTAAGAGGATCCAAACAGGGAAATAATAAGATGGTATGTAATGACCTGTAAGAGGATCTAAACAGGGAAATAATAAGATGGTATGTAATGACCTGTAAGAGGACCAAAAACAGGGAAACAATAAGATAGTATGTAATGACCTGTAAGATGATCTAAACAGGGAAACAATAAGATGGTATGTAATGACCTGTAAGAGGATCCAAACAGGGAAATAATAAGATGGTATGTAATGACCTGTAAGATGATCTAAACAGGGAAATAATAAGATGGTATGTAAAGACCTGTAAGAGGATCCAAACAGGGAAATAATAAGATGGTATGTAATGACCTGTAAGATGATCTAAACAGGGAAATAATAAGATGGTATGTAATGACCTGTAAGAGGATCCAAACAGGGAAATAATGAGATGGTATGTAATGACCTGTAAGAGGATCCAAACAGGGAAATAATAAGATGGTATGTAATGACCTGTAAGAGGACCAAAAACAGGGAAATAATAAGATGGTATGTAATGACCTGTAAGAGGATCCAAACAGGGAAATAATAAGATGGTATGTAATGACCTGTAAGAGGATCTAAACAGGGAAATAATAAGATGGTATGTAATGACCTGTAAGAGGACCAAAAACAGGGAAACAATAAGATAGTATGTAATGACCTGTAAGATGATCTAAACAGGGAAACAATAAGATGGTATGTAATGACCTGTAAGAGGATCCAAACAGGGAAATAATAAGATGGTATGTAATGACCTGTAAGATGATCTAAACAGGGAAATAATAAGATGGTATGTAAAGACCTGTAAGAGGATCCAAACAGGGAAATAATAAGATGGTATGTAATGACCTGGAAGATGATCTAAACAGGGAAACAATAAGATGGTATGTAATGACCTGTAAGATGATCTAAACAGGGAAACAATAAGATGCCTGTAAGAGGATCCAAACAGGGAAATAATAAGATGGTATGTAATGACCTGTAAGAGGATCCAAACAGGGAAATAATAAGATGGTATGTAATGACCTGTAAGAGGATCTAAACAGGGAAATAATAAGATGGTATGTAATGACCTGTAAGAGGATCCAAACAGGGAAACAATAAGATGGTATGTAATGACCTGTAAGATGATCTAAACAGGGAAACAATAAGATGCCTGTAAGAGGACCAAAAACAGGGAAATAATAAGATGGTATGTAATGACCTGTAAGATGATCTAAACAGGGAAACAATAAGATGGTATGTAATGACCTGTAAGATGATCTAAACAGGGAAACAATAAGATGGTATGTAATGACCGGTAAGATGATCTAAACAGGGAAACAATAAGATGGTATGTAATGACCTGTAAGATGATCTAAACAGGGAAATAATAAGATGGTATGTAATGACCGGTAAGATGATCTAAACAGGGAAACAATAAGATGGTATGTAATGACCTGTAAGAGGACCAAAAACAGGGAAATAATAAGATGGTATGTAATGACCTGTAAGAGGATCTAAACAGGGAAATAATAAGATGGTATGTAATGACCTGTAAGATGATCTAAACAGGGAAACAATAAGATGGTATGTAATGACCTGTAAGATGATCTAAACAGGGAAATAATAAGATGGTATGTAATGACCTGTAAGAGGATCTAAACAGGGAAATAATAAGATGGTATGTAATGACCTGTAAGATGATCCAAACAGGGAAATAATAAGATGGTATGTAATGACCTGTAAGAGGATCCAAACAGGGAAACAATAAGATAGTATGTAATGACCTGTAAGAGGATCTAAACAGGGAAATAATAAGATGGTATGTAATGACCTGTAAGATGATCTAAACAGGGAAACAATAAGATGGTATGTAATGACCTGTAAGAGGATCCAAACAGGGAAACAATAAGATGGTATGTAATGACCTGTAAGATGATCTAAACAGGGAAATAATAAGATGGTATGTAATGACCTGTAAGAGGACCAAAAACAGGGAAACAATAAGATGGTATGTAATGACCTGTAAGAGGATTCAAACAGGGAAACAATAAGATGGTATGTAATGACCTGTAAGATGATCTAAACAGGGAAATAATAAGATGGTATGTAATGACCTGTAAGAGGATCTAAACAGGGAAATAATATGATGGTATGTAATGACCTGTAAGATGATCTAAACAGGGAAACAATAAGATGGTATGTAATGACCTGTAAGAGGACCAAAAACAGGGAAACAATAAGATGGTATGTAATGACCTGTAAGAGGATTCAAACAGGGAAACAATAAGATGGTATGTAATGACCTGTAAGATGATCTAAACAGGGAAATAATAAGATGGTATGTAATGACCTGTAAGATGATCTAAACAGGGAAACAATAAGATGGTATGTAATGACCTGTAAGAGGATTCAAACAGGGAAACAATAAGATGGTATGTAATGACCTGTAAGAGGATTCAAACAGGGAAACAATAAGATGGTATGTAATGACCTGTAAGATGATCTAAACAGGGAAATAATAAGATGGTATGTAATGACCTGTAAGATGATCTAAACAGGGAAATAATAAGATAGTATGTAATGACCTGTAAGATGATCTAAACAGGGAAACAATAAGATGGTATGTAATGACCTGTAAGATGATCTAAACAGGGAAATAATAAGATAGTATGTAATGACCTGTAAGATGATCTAAACAGGGAAACAATAAGATGCCTGTAAGAGGATCCAAACAGGGAAATAATAAGATGGTATGTAATGACCTGTAAGAGGATCTAAACAGGGATATAATAAGATGGTATGTAATGACCTGTAAGGTGATCTAAACAGGGAAACAATAAGATGCCTGTAAGAGGATCCAAACAGGGAAATAATAAGATGGTATGTAATGACCTGTAAGAGGATCTAAACAGGGAAATAATAAGATGGTATGTAATGACCTGTAAGGTGATCTAAACAGGGAAACAATAAGATGGTATGTAATGACCTGTAAGGTGATCTAAACAGGGAAACAATAAGATGCCTGTAAGAGGATCCAAACAGGGAAACAATAAGATGGTATGTAATGACCTGTAAGATGATCTAAACAGGGAAATAATAAGATGGTATGTAATGACCTGTAAGAGGATCAAAAACAGGGAAACAATAAGATGCCTGTAAGATGATCTAAACAGGGAAATAATAAGATGGTATGTAAAGACCTGTAAGAGGATCTAAACAGGGAAACAATAAGATGCCTGTAAGATGATCTAAACAGGGAAATAATAAGATGGTATGTAATGACCTGTAAGAGGATCCAAACAGGGAAATAATAAGATGGTATGTAATGACCTGTAAGATGATCTAAACAGGGAAACAATAAGATGGTATGTAATGACCTGTAAGATGATCTAAACAGGGAAATAATAAGATGGTATGTAATGACCTGTAAGAGGATCCAAAAACAGGGAAAAAATAAGATGGTATGTAATGACCTGTAAGATGATCTAAACAGGGAAATAATAAGATGGTATGTAATGACCTGTAAGATGATCTAAACAGGGAAATAATAAGATGGTATGTAATGACCTGTAAGAGGATCTAAACAGGGAAATAATAAGATGGTATGTAATGACCTGTAAGATGATCTAAACAGGGAAACAATAAGATGGTATGTAATGACCTGTAAGAGGATCCAAACAGGGAAATAATAAGATGGTATGTAATGACCTGTAAGAGGATCCAAACAGGGAAATAATAAGATGGTATGTAATGACCTGTAAGAGGATCTAAACAGGGAAATAATAAGATGGTATGTAATGACCTGTAAGATGATCTAAACAGGGAAACAATAAGATGGTATGTAATGACCTGTAAGAGGATCCAAACAGGGAAATAATAAGATGGTATGTAATGACCTGTAAGAGAATCTAAACAGGGAAACAATAAGATGCCTGTAAGAGGATCTAAACAGGGAAACAATAAGATGCCTGTAAGAGGATCTAAACAGGGAAACAATAAGATGCCTGTAAGAGGATCTAAACAGGGAAACAATAAGATGCCTGTAAGAGGATCTAAACAGGGAAACAATAAGATGGTATGTAATGACCTGTAAGATGATCTAAACAGGGAAACAATAAGATGCCTGTAAGAGGATCTAAACAGGGAAATAATAAGATGGTATGTAAAGACCTGTAAGATGATCTAAACAGGGAAATAATAAGATAGTATGTAACGACCTGTAAGGTGATCTAAACAGGGAAACAATAAGATGGTATGTAATGACCTGTAAGATGATCTAAACAGGGAAACAATAAGATGGTATGTAATGTCCTGTAAGGTGATCTAAACAGGGAAACAATAAGATGCCTGTAAGAGGATCTAAACAGGGAAACAATAAGATGGTATGTAATGACCTGTAAGATGATCTAAACAGGGAAACAATAAGATGGTATGTAATGACCTGTAAGGTGATCTAAACAGGGAAACAATAAGATGCCTGTAAGAGGATCTAAACAGGGAAACAATAAGATGGTATGTAATGACCTGTAAGATGATCTAAACAGGGAAACAATAAGATGGTATGTAATGTCCTGTAAGGTGATCTAAACAGGGAAACAATAAGATGCCTGTAAGAGGATCTAAACAGGGAAACAATAAGATGGTATGTAATGTCCTGTAAGGTGATCTAAACAGGGAAACAATAAGATGCCTGTAAGAGGATCTAAACAGGGAAACAATAAGATGGTATGTAATGACCTGTAAGATGATCTAAACAGGGAAACAATAAGATAGTATGTAATGACCTGTAAGAGGATCCAAACAGGGAAACAATAAGATGGTATGTAATGACCTGTAAGGTGATCTAAACAGGGAAACAATAAGATGCCTGTAAGAGGATCCAAACAGGGAAACAATAAGATGGTATGTAATGACCTGTAAGAGGATCTAAACAGGGAAACAATAAGATGCCTGTAAGAGGATCTAAACAGGGAAAGAATAAGATGCCTGTAAGAGGATCTAAACAGGGAAACAATAAGATGGTATGTAATGACCTGTAAGAGGATCCAAACAGGGAAATAATAAGATGCCTGTAAGAGGATCTAAACAGGGAAACAATAAGATGGTATGTAATGACCTGTAAGATGATCTAAACAGGGAAACAATAAGATGGTATGTAATGACCTGTAAGGTGATCTAAACAGGGAAACAATAAGATGCCTGTAAGAGGATCCAAACAGGGAAACAATAAGATGGTATGTAATGACCTGTAAGAGGATCCAAACAGGGAAATAATAAGATGGTATGTAATGACCTGTAAGATGATCTAAACAGGGAAATAATAAGATGGTATGTAATGACCTGTAAGAGGATCTAAACAGGGAAATAATAAGATGGTATGTAATGACCTGTAAGAGGATCCAAACAGGGAAATAATAAGATGGTATGTAATGACCTGTAAGATGATCTAAACAGGGAAATAATAAGATGGTATGTAATGACCGGTAAGGTGATCTAAACAGGGAAACAATAAGATGCCTGTAAGAGGATCCAAACAGGGAAATAATAAGATGGTATGTAATGACCTGTAAGAGGATCCAAACAGGGAAATAATAAGATGGTATGTAATGACCTGTAAGAGGATCTAAACAGGGAAATAATAAGATGGTATGTAATGACCTGTAAGAGGATCCAAACAGGGAAATAATAAGATGGTATGTAATGACCTGTAAGAGGATCTAAACAGGGAAATAATAAGATGGTATGTAATGACCTGTAAGAGGATCCAAACAGGGAAATAATAAGATGGTATGTAATGACCTGTAAGAGGATTCAAACAGGGAAACAATAAGATGGTATGTAATGACCTGTAAGAGGATTCAAACAGGGAAACAATAAGATGGTATGTAATGACCTGTAAGATGATCTAAACAGGGAAATAATAAGATGGTATGTAATGACCTGTAAGATGATCTAAACAGGGAAATAATAAGATAGTATGTAATGACCTGTAAGATGATCTAAACAGGGAAACAATAAGATGGTATGTAATGACCTGTAAGATGATCTAAACATGGAAATAATAAGATAGTATGTAATGACCTGTAAGATGATCTAAACAGGGAAACAATAAGATGCCTGTAAGAGGATCCAAACAGGGAAATAATAAGATGGTATGTAATGACCTGTAAGAGGATCTAAACAGGGATATAATAAGATGGTATGTAATGACCTGTAAGGTGATCTAAACAGGGAAACAATAAGATGCCTGTAAGAGGATCCAAACAGGGAAATAATAAGATGGTATGTAATGACCTGTAAGAGGATCTAAACAGGGAAATAATAAGATGGTATGTAATGACCTGTAAGGTGATCTAAACAGGGAAACAATAAGATGGTATGTAATGACCTGTAAGGTGATCTAAACAGGGAAACAATAAGATGCCTGTAAGAGGATCCAAACAGGGAAACAATAAGATGGTATGTAATGACCTGTAAGATGATCTAAACAGGGAAATAATAAGATGGTATGTAATGACCTGTAAGAGGATCAAAAACAGGGAAACAATAAGATGCCTGTAAGATGATCTAAACAGGGAAATAATAAGATGGTATGTAAAGACCTGTAAGAGGATCTAAACAGGGAAACAATAAGATGCCTGTAAGATGATCTAAACAGGGAAATAATAAGATGGTATGTAATGACCTGTAAGAGGATCCAAACAGGGAAATAATAAGATGGTATGTAATGACCTGTAAGATGATCTAAACAGGGAAACAATAAGATGGTATGTAATGACCTGTAAGATGATCTAAACAGGGAAATAATAAGATGGTATGTAATGACCTGTAAGAGGATCCAAAAACAGGGAAATAATAAGATGGTATGTAATGACCTGTAAGATGATCTAAACAGGGAAATAATAAGATGGTATGTAATGACCTGTAAGATGATCTAAACAGGGAAATAATAAGATGGTATGTAATGACCTGTAAGAGGATCTAAACAGGGAAATAATAAGATGGTATGTAATGACCTGTAAGATGATCTGAACAGGGAAACAATAAGATGGTATGTAATGACCTGTAAGAGGATCCAAACAGGGAAATAATAAGATGGTATGTAATGACCTGTAAGAGGATCCAAACAGGGAAATAATAAGATGGTATGTAATGACCAGTAAGAGGATCTAAACAGGGAAATAATAAGATGGTATGTAATGACCTGTAAGATGATCTAAACAGGGAAACAATAAGATGGTATGTAATGACCTGTAAGAGGATCCAAACAGGGAAATAATAAGATGGTATGTAATGACCTGTAAGAGGATCTAAACAGGGAAACAATAAGATGCCTGTAAGAGGATCTAAACAGGGAAACAATAAGATGCCTGTAAGAGGATCTAAACAGGGAAACAATAAGATGCCTGTAAGAGGATCTAAACAGGGAAATAATAAGATGGTATGTAATGACCTGTAAGAGGATCTAAACAGGGAAACAATAAGATGCCTGTAAGAGGATCTAAAGAGGGAAATAATAAGATGGTATGTAAAGACCTGTAAGATGATCTAAACAGGGAAATAATAAGATAGTATGTAATGACCTGTAAGATGATCTAAACAGGGAAACAATAAGATGGTATGTAATGACCTGTAAGATGATCTAAACAGGGAAACAATAAGATGGTATGTAATGACCTGTAAGGTGATCTAAACAGGGAAACAATAAGATGCCTGTAAGAGGATCTAAACAGGGAAACAATAAGATGGTATGTAATGACCTGTAAGATGATCTAAACAGGGAAACAATAAGATAGTATGTAATGACCTGTAAGAGGATCCAAACAGGGAAACAATAAGATGGTATGTAATGACCTGTAAGGTGATCTAAACAGGGAAACAATAAGATGCCTGTAAGAGGATCCAAACAGGGAAACAATAAGATGGTATGTAATGACCTGTAAGAGGATCTAAACAGGGAAACAATAAGATGCCTGTAAGAGGATCTAAACAGGGAAAGAATAAGATGCCTGTAAGAGGATCTAAACAGGGAAACAATAAGATGGTATGTAATGACCTGTAAGAGGATCCAAACAGGGAAATAATAAGATGCCTGTAAGAGGATCTAAACAGGGAAACAATAAGATGGTATGTAATGACCTGTAAGATGATCTAAACAGGGAAACAATAAGATTGTATGTAATGACCTGTAAGGTGATCTAAACAGGGAAACAATAAGATGCCTGTAAGAGGATCCAAACAGGGAAACAATAAGATGGTATGTAATGACCTGTAAGAGGATCCAAACAGGGAAATAATAAGATGGTATGTAATGACCTGTAAGATGATCTAAACAGGGAAATAATAAGATGGTATGTAATGACCTGTAAGAGGATCTAAACAGGGAAATAATAAGATGGTATGTAATGACCTGTAAGAGGATCCAAACAGGGAAATAATAAGATGGTATGTAATGACCTGTAAGATGATCTAAACAGGGAAATAATAAGATGGTATGTAATGACCGGTAAGGTGATCTAAACAGGGAAACAATAAGATGCCTGTAAGAGGATCTAAACAGGGAAATAATAAGATGGTATGTAATGACCTGTAAGAGGATCCAAACAGGGAAATAATAAGATGGTATGTAATGACCTGTAAGAGGATCTAAACAGGGAAATAATAAGATGGTATGTAATGACCTGTAAGAGGATCCAAACAGGGAAATAATAAGATGGTATGTAATGACCTGTAAGAGGATCTAAACAGGGAAATAATAAGATGGTATGTAATGACCTGTAAGAGGATCCAAACAGGGAAATAATAAGATGGTATGTAATGACCTGTAAGAGGACCAAAAACAGGGAAATAATAAGATGGTATGTAATGACCTGTAAGATGACCAAAAACAGGGAAACAATAAGATGGTATGTAATGACCTGTAAGATGACCAAAAACAGGGAAATAATAAGATGGTATGTAATGACCTGTAAGAGGATCCAAACAGGGAAATAATAAGATGGTATGTAATGACCTGTAAGAGGATCTAAACAGGGAAATAATAAGATGGTATGTAATGACCTGTAAGAGGATCCAAACAGGGAAATAATAAGATGGTATGTAATGACCTGTAAGAGGATCCAAACAGGGAAATAATAAGATGGTATGTAATGACCTGTAAGAGGACCAAAAACAGGGAAATAATAAGATGGTATGTAATGACCTGTAAGATGACCAAAAACAGGGAAATAATAAGATGGTATGTAATGACCTGTAAGAGGATCCAAACAGGGAAACAATAAGATGGTATGTAATGACCTGTAAGATGACCAAAAACAGGGAAATAATAAGATGGTATGTAATGACCTGTAAGAGGATCTAAACAGGGAAATAATAAGATGGTATGTAATGACCTGTAAGATGATCTAAACAGGGAAACAATAAGATGGTATGTAATGACCGGTAAGGTGATCTAAACAGGGAAACAATAAGATGCCTGTAAGAGGATCTAAACAGGGAAATAATAAGATGGTATGTAATGACCTGTAAGAGGATCCAAACAGGGAAATAATAAGATGGTATGTAATGACCTGTAAGATGATCTAAACAGGGAAATAAAAAGATGGTATGTAATGACCTGTAAGAGGATCTAAACAGGGAAATAATAAGATGGTATGTAATGACCTGTAAGAGGATCCAAACAGGGAAATAATAAGATGGTATGTAATGACCTGTAAGAGGACCAAAAACAGGGAAATAATAAGATGGTATGTAATGACCTGTAAGAGGACCAAAAACAGGGAAATAATAAGATGGTATGTAATGACCTGTAAGAGGATCCAAACAGGGAAATAATAAGATGGTATGTAATGACCTGTAAGAGGATCCAAACAGGGAAATAATAAGATGGTATGTAATGACCTGTAAGATGATCTAAACAGGGAAATAATAAGATGGTATGTAATGACCTGTAAGGGGACCAAAAACAGGGAAACAATAAGATGCCTGTAAGAGGACCAAAAACAGGGAAATAATAAGATGGTATGTAATGACCTGTAAGATGATCTAAACAGGGAAACAATAAGATGCCTGTAAGAGGATCTAAACAGGGAAATAATAAGATGGTATGTAATGACCTGTAAGAGGACCAAAAACAGGGAAATAATAAGATGGTATGTAATGACCTGTAAGAGGACCAAAAACAGGGAAACAATAAGATGGTATGTAATGACCTGTAAGAGGATCCAAACAGGGAAATAATAAGATGGTATGTAAAGACCTGTAAGAGGATCCAAACAGGGAAATAATAAGATGGTATGTAATGACCTGTAAGAGGACCAAAAACAGGGAAACAATAAGATGCCTGTAAGAGGACCAAAAACAGGGAAATAATAAGATGGTATGTAATGACCTGTAAGATGATCTAAACAGGGAAATAATAAGATGGTATGTAATGACCTGTAAGAGGATCCAAACAGGGAAATAATAAGATGGTATGTAATGACCTGTAAGAGGACCAAAAACAGGGAAATAATAAGATGGTATGTAATGACCTGTAAGAGGACCAAAAACAGGGAAACAATAAGATAGTATGTAATGACCTGTAAGAGGATCCAAACAGGGAAATATTAAGATGGTATGTAATGACCTGTAAGAGGATCCAAACAGGGAAATAATAAGATGGTATGTAATGACCTGTAAGATGATCTAAACAGGGAAATAATAAGATGGTATGTAATGACCTGTAAGAGGACCAAAAACAGGGAAATAATAAGATGCCTGTAAGATGATCTAAACAGGGAAATAATAAGATGGTATGTAATGACCTGTAAGAGGATCCAAACAGGGAAATAATAAGATGGTATGTAATGACCTGTAAGAGGACCAAAAACAGGGAAATAATAAGATGGTATGTAATGACCTGTAAGAGGATCCAAACAGGGAAATAATAAGATGGTATGTAATGACCTGTAAGAGGACCAAAAACAGGGAAACAATAAGATGCCTGTAAGATGATCTAAACAGGGAAATAATAAGATGGTATGTAATGACCTGTAAGAGGATCCAAACAGGGAAATAATAAGATGGTATGTAATGACCTGTAAGAGGACCAAAAACAGGGAAATAATAAGATGGTATGTAATGACCTGTAAGAGGATCCAAACAGGGAAATAATAAGATGGTATGTAATGACCTGTAAGAGGACCAAAAACAGGGAAATAATGAGATGGTATGTAATGACCTGTAAGAGGATCCAAACAGGGAAATATTAAGATGGTATGTAATGACCTGTAAGGTGATCTAAACAGGGAAACAATAAGATGGTATGTAATGACCTGTAAGAGGATCCAAACAGGGAAATAATAAGATGGTATGTAATGACCTGTAAGATGATCTAAACAGGGAAATAATAAGATGGTATGTAATGACCTGTAAGATGATCTAAACAGGGAAATAATAAGATAGTATGTAATGACCTGTAAGGTGATCTAAACAGGGAAACAATAAGATGGTATGTAATGACCTGTAAGATGATCTAAACAGGGAAACAATAAGACGGTATGGAATGACCTGTAAGGTGATCTAAACAGGGAAACAATAAGATGCCTGTAAGAGGATCTAAACAGGGAAACAATGAGATGGTATGTAATGACCTGTAAGATGATCTAAACAGGGAAACAATAAGATAGTATGTAATGACCTGTAAGAGGATCCAAACAGGGAAACAATAAGATGGTATGTAATGACCTGTAAGGTGATCTAAACAGGGAAACAATAAGATGCCTGTAAGAGGATCCAAACAGGGAAACAATAAGATGGTATGTAATGACCTGTAAGAGGATCTAAACAGGGAAACAATAAGATGCCTGTAAGAGGATCTAAACAGGGAAAGAATAAGATGCCTGTAAGAGGATCTAAACAGGGAAACAATAAGATGGTATGTAATGACCTGTAAGAGGATCCAAACAGGGAAATAATAAGATGCCTGTAAGAGGATCTAAACAGGGAAACAATAAGATGGTATGTAATGACCTGTAAGATGATCTAAACAGGGAAACAATAAGATGGTATGTAATGACCTGTAAGGTGATCTAAACAGGGAAACAATAAGATGCCTGTAAGAGGATCCAAACAGGGAAACAATAAGATGGTATGTAATGACCTGTAAGAGGATCCAAACAGGGAAATAATAAGATGGTATGTAATGACCTGTAAGATGATCTAAACAGGGAAATAATAAGATGGTATGTAATGACCTGTAAGAGGATCCAAACAGGGAAATAATAAGATGGTATGTAATGACCTGTAAGAGGATCCAAACAGGGAAATAATAAGATGGTATGTAATGACCTGTAAGATGATCTAAACAGGGAAATAATAAGATGGTATGTAATGACCGGTAAGGTGATCTAAACAGGGAAACAATAAGATGCCTGTAAGAGGATCTAAACAGGGAAATAATAAGATGGTATGTAATGACCTGTAAGAGGATCCAAACAGGGAAATAATAAGATGGTATGTAATGACCTGTAAGAGGATCTAAACAGGGAAATAATAAGATGGTATGTAATGACCTGTAAGAGGATCCAAACAGGGAAATAATAAGATGGTATGTAATGACCTGTAAGAGGATCTAAACAGGGAAATAATAAGATGGTATGTAATGACCTGTAAGAGGATCCAAACAGGGAAATAATAAGATGGTATGTAATGACCTGTAAGAGGACCAAAAACAGGGAAATAATAAGATGGTATGTAATGACCTGTAAGATGACCAAAAACAGGGAAACAATAAGATGGTATGTAATGACCTGTAAGATGACCAAAAACAGGGAAATAATAAGATGGTATGTAATGACCTGTAAGAGGATCCAAACAGGGAAATAATAAGATGGTATGTAATGACCTGTAAGAGGATCTAAACAGGGAAATAATAAGATGGTATGTAATGACCTTTAAGAGGATCTAAACAGGGAAATAATAAGATGGTATGTAATGACCTGTAAGAGGATCCAAACAGGGAAATAATAAGATGGTATGTAATGACCTGTAAGAGGACCAAAAACAGGGAAATAATAAGATGGTATGTAATGACCTGTAAGATGACCAAAAACAGGGAAATAATAAGATGGTATGTAATGACCTGTAAGAGGATCCAAACAGGGAAATAATAAGATGGTATGTAATGACCTGTAAGATGACCAAAAACAGGGAAATAATAAGATGGTATGTAATGACCTGTAAGAGGATCTAAACAGGGAAATAATAAGATGGTATGTAATGACCTGTAAGATGATCTAAACAGGGAAACAATAAGATGGTATGTAATGACCGGTAAGGTGATCTAAACAGGGAAACAATAAGATGCCTGTAAGAGGATCTAAACAGGGAAATAATAAGATGGTATGTAATGACCTGTAAGAGGATCCAAACAGGGAAATAATAAGATGGTATGTAATGACCTGTAAGATGATCTAAACAGGGAAATAATAAGATGGTATGTAATGACCTGTAAGAGGATCTAAACAGGGAAATAATAAGATGGTATGTAATGACCTGTAAGAGGATCCAAACAGGGAAATAATAAGATGGTATGTAATGACCTGTAAGAGGACCAAAAACAGGGAAATAATAAGATGGTATGTAATGACCTGTAAGATGACCAAAAACAGGGAAATAATAAGATGGTATGTAATGACCTGTAAGAGGATCCAAACAGGGAAACAATAAGATGGTATGTAATGACCTGTAAGATGACCAAAAACAGGGAAATAATAAGATGGTATGTAATGACCTGTAAGAGGATCTAAACAGGGAAATAATAAGATGGTATGTAATGACCTGTAAGATGATCTAAACAGGGAAACAATAAGATGGTATGTAATGACCGGTAAGGTGATCTAAACAGGGAAACAATAAGATGCCTGTAAGAGGATCTAAACAGGGAAATAATAAGATGGTATGTAATGACCTGTAAGAGGATCCAAACAGGGAAATAATAAGATGGTATGTAATGACCTGTAAGATGATCTAAACAGGGAAATAAAAAGATGGTATGTAATGACCTGTAAGAGGATCTAAACAGGGAAATAATAAGATGGTATGTAATGACCTGTAAGAGGATCCAAACAGGGAAATAATAAGATGGTATGTAATGACCTGTAAGAGGACCAAAAACAGGGAAATAATAAGATGGTATGTAATGACCTGTAAGAGGACCAAAAACAGGGAAACAATAAGATGGTATGTAATGACCTGTAAGAGGATCCAAACAGGGAAATAATAAGATGGTATGTAATGACCTGTAAGAGGATCCAAACAGGGAAATAATAAGATGGTATGTAATGACCTGTAAGATGATCTAAACAGGGAAATAATAAGATGGTATGTAATGACCTGTAAGGGGACCAAAAACAGGGAAACAATAAGATGCCTGTAAGAGGACCAAAAACAGGGAAATAATAAGATGGTATGTAATGACCTGTAAGATGATCTAAACAGGGAAACAATAAGATGCCTGTAAGAGGATCTAAACAGGGAAATAATAAGATGGTATGTAATGACCTGTAAGAGGACCAAAAACAGGGAAATAATAAGATGGTATGTAATGACCTGTAAGAGGACCAAAAACAGGGAAACAATAAGATGGTATGTAATGACCTGTAAGAGGATCCAAACAGGGAAATAATAAGATGGTATGTAATGACCTGTAAGAGGATCCAAACAGGGAAATAATAAGATGGTATGTAATGACCTGTAAGAGGACCAAAAACAGGGAAACAATAAGATGCCTGTAAGAGGACCAAAAACAGGGAAATAATAAGATGGTATGTAATGACCTGTAAGATGATCTAAACAGGGAAATAATAAGATGGTATGTAATGACCTGTAAGAGGATCCAAACAGGGAAATAATAAGATGGTATGTAATGACCTGTAAGAGGACCAAAAACAGGGAAATAATAAGATGGTATGTAATGACCTGTAAGAGGACCAAAAACAGGGAAACAATAAGATAGTATGTAATGACCTGTAAGAGGATCCAAACAGGGAAATATTAAGATGGTATGTAATGACCTGTAAGAGGATCCAAACAGGGAAATAATAAGATGGTATGTAATGACCTGTAAGATGATCTAAACAGGGAAATAATAAGATGGTATGTAATGACCTGTAAGAGGACCAAAAACAGGGAAATAATAAGATGCCTGTAAGATGATCTAAACAGGGAAATAATAAGATGGTATGTAATGACCTGTAAGAGGATCCAAACAGGGAAATAATAAGATGGTATGTAATGACCTGTAAGAGGACCAAAAACAGGGAAATAATAAGATGGTATGTAATGACCTGTAAGAGGATCCAAACAGGGAAATAATAAGATGGTATGTAATGACCTGTAAGAGGACCAAAAACAGGGAAACAATAAGATGCCTGTAAGATGATCTAAACAGGGAAATAATAAGATGGTATGTAATGACCTGTAAGAGGATCCAAACAGGGAAATAATAAGATGGTATGTAATGACTTGTAAGAGGACCAAAAACAGGGAAATAATAAGATGGTATGTAATGACCTGTAAGAGGATCCAAACAGGGAAATAATAAGATGGTATGTAATGACCTGTAAGAGGACCAAAAACAGGGAAATAATGAGATGGTATGTAATGACCTGTAAGAGGATCCAAACAGGGAAATATTAAGATGGTATGTAATGACCTGTAAGGTGATCTAAACAGGGAAATAATAAGATAGTATGTAATGACCTGTAAGGTGATCTAAACAGGGAAATAATAAGATGGTATGTAATGACCTGTAAGAGGACCAAAAACAGGGAAACAATAAGATGCCTGTAAGATGATCTAAACAGGGAAATAATAAGATGGTATGTAATGACCTGTAAGAGGATCCAAACAGGGAAATAATAAGATGGTATGTAATGACCTGTAAGAGGACCAAAAACAGGGAAATAATAAGATGGTATGTAATGACCTGTAAGAGGATCCAAACAGGGAAATAATAAGATGGTATGTAATGACCTGTAAGAGGACCAAAAACAGGGAAACAATAAGATGCCTGTAAGATGATCTAAACAGGGAAATAATAAGATGGTATGTAATGACCTGTAAGAGGATCCAAACAGGGAAATAATAAGATGGTATGTAATGACCTGTAAGAGGACCAAAAACAGGGAAATAATAAGATGGTATGTAATGACCTGTAAGAGGATCCAAACAGGGAAATAATAAGATGGTATGTAATGACCTGTAAGAGGACCAAAAACAGGGAAATAATGAGATGGTATGTAATGACCTGTAAGAGGATCCAAACAGGGAAATATTAAGATGGTATGTAATGACCTGTAAGGTGATCTAAACAGGGAAACAATAAGATGGTATGTAATGACCTGTAAGAGGATCCAAACAGGGAAATAATAAGATGGTATGTAATGACCTGTAAGATGATCTAAACAGGGAAATAATAAGATAGTATGTAATGACCTGTAAGGTGATCTAAACAGGGAAACAATAAGATGGTATGTAATGACCTGTAAGATGATCTAAACAGGGAAACAATAAGACGGTATGTAATGACCTGTAAGGTGATCTAAACAGGGAAACAATAAGATGCCTGTAAGAGGATCTAAACAGGGAAACAATAAGATGGTATGTAATGACCTGTAAGATGATCTAAACAGGGAAACAATAAGATAGTATGTAATGACCTGTAAGAGGATCCAAACAGGGAAACAATAAGATGGTATGTAATGACCTGTAAGGTGATCTAAACAGGGAAACAATAAGATGCCTGTAAGAGGATCCAAACAGGGAAACAATAAGATGGTATGTAATGACCTGTAAGAGGATCTAAACAGGGAAACAATAAGATGCATGTAAGAGGATCTAAACAGGGAAAGAATAAGATGCCTGTAAGAGGATCTAAACAGGGAAACAATAAGATGGTATGTAATGACCTGTAAGAGGATCCAAACAGGGAAATAATAAGATGCCTGTAAGAGGATCTAAACAGGGAAACAATAAGATGGTATGTAATGACCTGTAAGATGATCTAAACAGGGAAACAATAAGATGGTATGTAATGACCTGTAAGGTGATCTAAACAGGGAAACAATAAGATGCCTGTAAGAGGATCCAAACAGGGAAACAATAAGATGGTATGTAATGACCTGTAAGAGGATCCAAACAGGGAAATAATAAGATGGTATGTAATGACCTGTAAGATGATCTAAACAGGGAAATAATAAGATGGTATGTAATGACCTGTAAGAGGATCTAAACAGGGAAATAATAAGATGGTATGTAATGACCTGTAAGAGGATCCAAACAGGGAAATAATAAGATGGTATGTAATGACCTGTAAGATGATCTAAACAGGGAAATAATAAGATGGTATGTAATGACCGGTAAGGTGATCTAAACAGGGAAACAATAAGATGCCTGTAAGAGGATCTAAACAGGGAAATAATAAGATGGTATGTAATGACCTGTAAGAGGATCCAAACAGGGAAATAATAAGATGGTATGTAATGACCTGTAAGAGGATCTAAACAGGGAAATAATAAGATGGTATGTAATGACCTGTAAGAGGATCCAAACAGGGAAATAATAAGATGGTATGTAATGACCTGTAAGAGGATCTAAACAGGGAAATAATAAGATGGTATGTAATGACCTGTAAGAGGATCCAAACAGGGAAATAATAAGATGGTATGTAATGACCTGTAAGAGGACCAAAAACAGGGAAATAATAAGATGGTATGTAATGACCTGTAAGATGACCAAAAACAGGGAAACAATAAGATGGTATGTAATGACCTGTAAGATGACCAAAAACAGGGAAATAATAAGATGGTATGTAATGACCTGTAAGAGGATCCAAACAGGGAAATAATAAGATGGTATGTAATGACCTGTAAGAGGATCTAAACAGGGAAATAATAAGATGGTATGTAATGACCTTTAAGAGGATCTAAACAGGGAAATAATAAGATGGTATGTAATGACCTGTAAGAGGATCCAAACAGGGAAATAATAAGATGGTATGTAATGACCTGTAAGAGGACCAAAAACAGGGAAATAATAAGATGGTATGTAATGACCTGTAAGATGACCAAAAACAGGGAAATAATAAGATAGTATGTAATGACCTGTAAGATGATCTAAACAGGGAAATAATAAGATGGTATGTAATGACCTGTAAGATGATCTAAACAGGGAAACAATAAGACGGTATGTAATGACCTGTAAGGTGATCTAAACAGGGAAACAATAAGATGGTATGTAATGACCTGTAAGATGATCTAAACAGGGAAATAATAAGATGGTATGTAATGACCTGTAAGAGGACCAAAAACAGGGAAACAATAAGATGCCTGTAAGATGATCTAAACAGAGAAATAATAAGATGGTATGTAATGACCTGTAAGAGGATCTAAACAGGGAAATAATAAGATGGTATGTAATGACCTGTAAGAGGACCAAAAACAGGGAAACAATAAGATAGTATGTAATGACCTGTAAGAGGACCAAAAACAGGGAAACAATAAGATGCCTGTAAGATGATCTAAACAGGGAAATAATAAGATGGTATGTAAAGACCTGTAAGAGGATCCAAACAGGGAAACAATAAGATGGTATGTAATGACCTGTAAGAGGATCCAAACAGGGAAATAATAAGATGGTATGTAATGACCTGTAAGAGGATCCAAACAGGGAAATAATAAGATGGTATGTAATGACCTGTAAGAGGACCAAAAACAGGGAAATAATAAGATGGTATGTAATGACCTGTAAGAGGACCAAACAGGGAAATATTAAGATGGTATGTAATGACCTGTAAGGTGATCTAAACAGGGAAATAATAAGATGGTATGTAATGACCTGTAAGAGGACCAAAAACAGGGAAACAATAAGATGGTATGTAATGACCTGTAAGATGATCTAAACAGGGAAATAATAAGATGGTATGTAATGACCTGTAAGAGGATCCAAACAGGGAAATAATAAGATGGTATGTAATGACCTGTAAGATGATCTAAACAGGGAAATAATAAGATGGTATGTAATGACCTGTAAGAGGACCAAAAACAGGGAAACAATAAGATAGTATGTAATGACCTGTAAGATGATCTAAACAGGGAAACAATAAGATGCCTGTAAGAGGATCTAAACAGGGAAATAATAAGATGGAATGTAAAGACCTGTAAGAGGATCTAAACAGGGAAACAATAAGATGCCTGTAAGATGATCTAAACAGGGAAATAATAAGATAGTATGTAATGACCTGTAAGAGGATCCAAACAGGGAAATAATAAGATGGTATGTTATGACCTGTAAGATGATCTAAACAGGGAAACAATAAGATGGTATGTAATGACCTGTAAGAGGATCAAAAACAGGGAAACAATAAGATGGTATGTAATGACCTGTAAGAGGACCAAAAACAGGGAAACAATAAGATAGTATGTAATGACCTGTAAGATGATCTAAACAGGGAAACAATAAGTTGCCTGTAAGAGGATCTAAACAGGGAAATAATAAGATGGTATGTAAAGACCTGTAAGAGGATCTAAACAGGGAAACAATAAGATGCCTGTAAGATGATCTAAACAGGGAAACAATAAGATGGTATGTAATGACCTGTAAGAGGATCCAAACAGGGAAACAATAAGATGGTATGTAATGACCTGTAAGAGGACCAAAAACAGGGAAATAATAAGATGGTATGTAATGACCTGTAAGATGATCTAAACAGGGAAACAATAAGATGGTATGTAATGACCTGTAAGAGGATCTAAACAGGGAAATAATAAGATGGTATGTAATGACCTGTAAGAGGATCCAAACAGGGAAATAATAAGATAGTATGTAATGACCTGTAAGAGGACCAAAAACAGGGAAATAATAAGATGGTATGTAATGACCTGTAAGAGGATCCAAACAGGGAAAATATAAGATGGTATGTAATGACCTGTAAGAGGACCAAAAACAGGGAAATAATAAGATGGTATGTAATGACCTGTAAGAGGATCCAAACAGGGAAACAATAAGATGGTATGTAATGACCTGTAAGGTGATCTAAACAGGGAAACAATAAGATAGTATGTAATGACCGGTAAGGTGATCTAAACAGGGAAACAATAAGATGGTATGTAATGACCTGTAAGAGGATCCAAACAGGGAAATAATAAGATGGTATGTAAAGACCTGTAAGATGATCTAAACAGGGAAACAATAAGATGGTATGTAATGACCTGTAAGAGGATCCAAACAGGGAAACAATAAGATAGTATGTAATGACCTGTAAGAGGATCCAAACAGGGAAACAATAAGATAGTATGTAATGACCTGTAAGAGGATCCAAACAGGGAAACAATAAGATGGTATGTAATGACCTGTAAGAGGATCTAAACAAGGAAATAATAAGATGGTATGTAAAGACCTGTAAGAGGATCCAAACAGGGAAACAATAAGATGGTATGTAATGACCTGTAAGATGATCTAAACAGGGAAATAATAAGATGGTATGTAATGACCTGTAAGAGGATCCAAACAGGGAAATAATAAGATGGTATGTAATGACCTGTAAGAGGATCCAAACAGGGAAATAATAAGATGGTATGTAATGACCTGTAAGAGGACCAAAAACAGGGAAATAATAAGATGGTATGTAATGACCTGTAAGAGGATCCAAACAGGGAAACAATAAGATGGTATGTAATGACCTGTAAGAGGATCTAAACAGGGAAATAATAAGATGGTATGTAATGACCTGTAAGAGGACCAAAAACAGGGAAACAATAAGATAGTATGTAATGACCTGTAAGATGATCTAAACAGGGAAACAATAAGATGGTATGTAATGACCTGTAAGAGGATCCAAACAGGGAAATAATAAGATGGTATGTAATGACCTGTAAGAGGATCCAAACAGGGAAATAATAAGATGGTATGTAAAGACCTGTAAGAGGATCCAAACAGGGAAATAATAAGATGGTATGTAATGACCTGTAAGATGATCTAAACAGGGAAATAATAAGATGGTATGTAATGACCTGTAAGAGGATCCAAACAGGGAAATAATAAGATGGTATGTAATGACCTGTAAGAGGATCCAAACAGGGAAATAATAAGATGGTATGTAATGACCTGTAAGAGGACCAAAAACAGGGAAATAATAAGATGGTATGTAATGACCTGTAAGAGGATCTAAACAGGGAAATAATAAGATGGTATGTAATGACCTGTAAGAGGATCTAAACAGGGAAATAATAAGATGGTATGTAATGACCTGTAAGAGGACCAAAAACAGGGAAACAATAAGATAGTATGTAATGACCTGTAAGATGATCTAAACAGGGAAACAATAAGATGGTATGTAATGACCTGTAAGAGGATCGAAACAGGGAAATAATAAGATGGTATGTAATGACCTGTAAGATGATCTAAACAGGGAAATAATAAGATGGTATGTAAAGACCTGTAAGAGGATCCAAACAGGGAAATAATAAGATGGTATGTAATGACCTGTAAGATGATCTAAACAGGGAAATAATAAGATGGTATGTAATGACCTGTAAGAGGATCCAAACAAGGAAATAATAAGATGGTATGTAATGACCTGTAAGAGGATCCAAACAGGGAAATAATAAGATGGTATGTAATGACCTGTAAGAGGACCAAAAACAGGGAAATAATAAGATGGTATGTAATGACCTGTAAGAGGATCCAAACAGGGAAATAATAAGATGGTATGTAATGACCTGTAAGAGGATCTAAACAGGGAAATAATAAGATGGTATGTAATGACCTGTAAGAGGACCAAAAACAGGGAAACAATAAGATAGTATGTAATGACCTGTAAGATGATCTAAACAGGGAAACAATAAGATGGTATGTAATGACCTGTAAGAGGATCCAAACAGGGAAATAATAAGATGGTATGTAATGACCTGTAAGATGATCTAAACAGGGAAATAATAAGATGGTATGTAAAGACCTGTAAGAGGATCCAAACAGGGAAATAATAAGATGGTATGTAATGACCTGGAAGATGATCTAAACAGGGAAACAATAAGATGGTATGTAATGACCTGTAAGATGATCTAAACAGGGAAACAATAAGATGCCTGTAAGAGGATCCAAACAGGGAAATAATAAGATGGTATGTAATGACCTGTAAGAGGATCCAAACAGGGAAATAATAAGATGGTATGTAATGACCTGTAAGAGGATCCAAACAGGGAAATAATAAGATGGTATGTAATGACCTGTAAGAGGATCCAAACAGGGAAACAATAAGATGGTATGTAAAGACCTGTAAGATGATCTAAACAGGGAAACAATAAGATGGTATGTAATGACCTGTAAGAGGATCCAAACAGGGAAACAATAAGATAGTATGTAATGACCTGTAAGAGGATCCAAACAGGGAAACAATAAGATAGTATGTAATGACCTGTAAGAGGATCCAAACAGGGAAACAATAAGATGGTATGTAAAGACCTGTAAGATGATCTAAACAGGGAAACAATAAGATAGTATGTAATGACCTGTAAGATGATCTAAACAGGGAAACAATAAGATAGTATGTAATGACCTGTAAGAGGATCTAAACAGGGAAATAATAAGATGGTATGTAATGACCTGTAAGAGGATCCAAACAGGGAAATAATAAGATGGTATGTAATGACCTGTAAGAGGATCCAAACAGGGAAATAATAAGATGGTATGTAATGACCTGTAAGAGGATCTAAACAGGGAAATAATAAGATGGTATGTAAAGACCTGTAAGAGGATCCAAACAGGGAAACAATAAGATGGTATGTAATGACCTGTAAGATGATCTAAACAGGGAAATAATAAGATGGTATGTAATGACCTGTAAGAGGATCCAAACAGGGAAATAATAAGATGGTATGTAATGACCTGTAAGAGGATCCAAACAGGGAAATAATAAGATGGTATGTAATGACCTGTAAGAGGACCAAAAACAGGGAAATAATAAGATGGTATGTAATGACCTGTAAGAGGATCCAAACAGGGAAATAATAAGATGGTATGTAATGACCTGTAAGAGGATCTAAACAGGGAAATAATAAGATGGTATGTAATGACCTGTAAGAGGACCAAAAACAGGGAAACAATAAGATAGTATGTAATGACCTGTAAGATGATCTAAACAGGGAAACAATAAGATGGTATGTAATGACCTGTAAGAGGATCCAAACAGGGAAATAATAAGATGGTATGTAATGACCTGTAAGATGATCTAAACAGGGAAATAATAAGATGGTATGTAAAGACCTGTAAGAGGATCCAAACAGGGAAATAATAAGATGGTATGTAATGACCTGTAAGATGATCTAAACAGGGAAATAATAAGATGGTATGTAATGACCTGTAAGAGGATCCAAACAGGGAAATAATGAGATGGTATGTAATGACCTGTAAGAGGATCCAAACAGGGAAATAATAAGATGGTATGTAATGACCTGTAAGAGGACCAAAAACAGGGAAATAATAAGATGGTATGTAATGACCTGTAAGAGGATCCAAACAGGGAAATAATAAGATGGTATGTAATGACCTGTAAGAGGATCTAAACAGGGAAATAATAAGATGGTATGTAATGACCTGTAAGAGGACCAAAAACAGGGAAACAATAAGATAGTATGTAATGACCTGTAAGATGATCTAAACAGGGAAACAATAAGATGGTATGTAATGACCTGTAAGAGGATCCAAACAGGGAAATAATAAGATGGTATGTAATGACCTGTAAGATGATCTAAACAGGGAAATAATAAGATGGTATGTAAAGACCTGTAAGAGGATCCAAACAGGGAAATAATAAGATGGTATGTAATGACCTGGAAGATGATCTAAACAGGGAAACAATAAGATGGTATGTAATGACCTGTAAGATGATCTAAACAGGGAAACAATAAGATGCCTGTAAGAGGATCCAAACAGGGAAATAATAAGATGGTATGTAATGACCTGTAAGAGGATCCAAACAGGGAAATAATAAGATGGTATGTAATGACCTGTAAGAGGATCCAAACAGGGAAATAATAAGATGGTATGTAATGACCTGTAAGATGATCTAAACAGGGAAACAATAAGATGGTATGTAATGACCTGTAAGATGATCTAAACAGGGAAACAATAAGATGCCTGTAAGAGGACCAAAAACAGGGAAATAATAAGATGGTATGTAATGACCTGTAAGATGATCTAAACAGGGAAATAATAAGATGGTATGTAATGACCTGTAAGAGGATCTAAACAGGGAAACAATAAGATGGTATGTAATGACCGGTAAGATGATCTAAACAGGGAAACAATAAGATGGTATGTAATGACCTGTAAGATGATCTAAACAGGGAAATAATAAGATGGTATGTAATGACCTGTAAGAGGACCAAAAACAGGGAAATAATAAGATGGTATGTAATGACCTGTAAGAGGATCTAAACAGGGAAATAATAAGATGGTATGTAATGACCTGTAAGATGATCTAAACAGGGAAACAATAAGATGGTATGTAATGACCTGTAAGATGATCTAAACAGGGAAATAATAAGATGGTATGTAATGACCTGTAAGAGGATCTAAACAGGGAAATAATAAGATGGTATGTAATGACCTGTAAGATGATCTAAACAGGGAAATAATAAGATGGTATGTAATGACCTGTAAGAGGATCCAAACAGGGAAACAATAAGATAGTATGTAATGACCTGTAAGAGGATCTAAACAGGGAAATAATAAGATGGTATGTAATGACCTGTAAGATGATCTAAACAGGGAAACAATAAGATGGTATGTAATGACCTGTAAGAGGATCCAAACAGGGAAACAATAAGATGGTATGTAATGACCTGTAAGATGATCTAAACAGGGAAACAATAAGATGGTATGTAATGACCTGTAAGATGATCTAAACAGGGAAACAATAAGATGCCTGTAAGAGGATCTAAACAGGGAAACAATAAGATGGTATGTAATGACCTGTAAGATGATCTAAACAGGGAAACAATAAGATAGTATGTAATGACCTGTAAGAGGATCCAAACAGGGAAACAATAAGATGGTATGTAATGACCTGTAAGATGATCTAAACAGGGAAACAATAAGATGGTATGTAATGACCTGTAAGATGATCTAAACAGGGAAATAATAAGATGGTATGTAATGACCTGTAAGAGGACCAAAAACAGGGAAACAATAAGATGCCTGTAAGATGATCTAAACAGAGAAATAATAAGATGGTATGTAATGACCTGTAAGAGGATCTAAACAGGGATATAATAAGATGGTATGTAATGACCTGTAAGAGGACCAAAAACAGGGAAACAATAAGATAGTATGTAATGACCTGTAAGAGGACCAAAAACAGGGAAACAATAAGATGCCTGTAAGATGATCTAAACAGGGAAATAATAAGATGGTATGTAAAGACCTGTAAGAGGATCTAAACAGGGAAACAATAAGATGGTATGTAATGACCTGTAAGAGGATCCAAACAGGGAAATAATAAGATGGTATGTAATGACCTGTAAGAGGATCCAAACAGGGAAATAATAAGATGGTATGTAATGACCTGTAAGAGGACCAAAAACAGGGAAATAATAAGATGGTATGTAATGACCTGTAAGAGGACCAAACAGGGAAATATTAAGATGGTATGTAATGACCTGTAAGGTGATCTAAACAGGGAAATAATAAGATGGTATGTAATGACCTGTAAGAGGACCAAAAACAGGGAAACAATAAGATGGTATGTAATGACCTGTAAGATGATCTAAACAGGGAAATAATAAGATGGTATGTAATGACCTGTAAGAGGATCCAAACAGGGAAATAATAAGATGGTATGTAATGACCTGTAAGATGATCTAAACAGGGAAATAATAAGATGGTATGTAATGACCTGTAAGAGGACCAAAAACAGGGAAACAATAAGATAGTATGTAATGACCTGTAAGATGATCTAAACAGGGAAACAATAAGATGCCTGTAAGAGGATCTAAACAGGGAAATAATAAGATGGAATGTAAAGACCTGTAAGAGGATCTAAACAGGGAAACAATAAGATGCCTGTAAGATGATCTAAACAGGGAAATAATAAGATAGTATGTAATGACCTGTAAGAGGATCCAAACAGGGAAATAATAAGATGGTATGTAATGACCTGTAAGATGATCTAAACAGGGAAACAATAAGATGGTATGTAATGACCTGTAAGAGGATCAAAAACAGGGAAACAATAAGATGGTATGTAATGACCTGTAAGAGGACCAAAAACAGGGAAACAATAAGATAGTATGTAATGACCTGTAAGATGATCTAAACAGGGAAACAATAAGTTGCCTGTAAGAGGATCTAAACAGGGAAATAATAAGATGGTATGTAAAGACCTGTAAGAGGATCTAAACAGGGAAACAATAAGATGCCTGTAAGATGATCTAAACAGGGAAACAATAAGATGGTATGTAATGACCTGTAAGAGGATCCAAACAGGGAAACAATAAGATGGTATGTAATGACCTGTAAGAGGACCAAAAACAGGGAAATAATAAGATGGTATGTAATGACCTGTAAGATGATCTAAACAGGGAAACAATAAGATGGTATGTAATGACCTGTAAGAGGATCTAAACAGGGAAATAATAAGATGGTATGTAATGACCTGTAAGAGGATCCAAACAGGGAAATAATAAGATAGTATGTAATGACCTGTAAGAGGACCAAAAACAGGGAAATAATAAGATGGTATGTAATGACCTGTAAGAGGATCCAAACAGGGAAACAATAAGATGGTATGTAATGACCTGTAAGAGGACCAAAAACAGGGAAATAATAAGATGGTATGTAATGACCTGTAAGAGGATCCAAACAGGGAAATAATAAGATGGTATGTAATGACCGGTAAGGTGATCTAAACAGGGAAACAATAAGATGGTATGTAATGACCGGTAAGGTGATCTAAACAGGGAAACAATAAGATGGTATGTAAAGACCTGTAAGAGGATCCAAACAGGGAAATAATAAGATGGTATGTAATGACCTGTAAGGTGATCTAAACAGGGAAACAATAAGATAGTATGTAATGACCGGTAAGGTGATCTAAACAGGGAAACAATAAGATGGTATGTAATGACCTGTAAGAGGATCCAAACAGGGAAATAATAAGATGGTATGTAAAGACCTGTAAGATGATCTAAACAGGGAAACAATAAGATGGTATGTAATGACCTGTAAGAGGATCCAAACAGGGAAACAATAAGATAGTATGTAATGACCTGTAAGAGGATCCAAACAGGGAAACAATAAGATAGTATGTAATGACCTGTAAGAGGATCCAAACAGGGAAACAATAAGATGGTATGTAAAGACCTGTAAGATGATCTAAACAGGGAAACAATAAGATAGTATGTAATGACCTTTAAGATGATCTAAACAGGGAAACAATAAGATAGTATGTAATGACCTGTAAGAGGATCTAAACAGGGAAATAATAAGATGGTATGTAATGACCTGTAAGAGGATCCAAACAGGGAAATAATAAGATGGTATGTAATGACCTGTAAGAGGATCCAAACAGGGAAATAATAAGATGGTATGTAATGACCTGTAAGAGGATCTAAACAAGGAAATAATAAGATGGTATGTAAAGACCTGTAAGAGGATCCAAACAGGGAAACAATAAGATGGTATGTAATGACCTGTAAGATGATCTAAACAGGGAAATAATAAGATGGTATGTAATGACCTGTAAGAGGATCCAAACAGGGAAATAATAAGATGGTATGTAATGACCTGTAAGAGGATCCAAACAGGGAAATAATAAGATGGTATGTAATGACCTGTAAGAGGACCAAAAACAGGGAAATAATAAGATGGTATGTAATGACCTGTAAGAGGATCCAAACAGGGAAATAATAAGATGGTATGTAATGACCTGTAAGAGGATCTAAACAGGGAAATAATAAGATGGTATGTAATGACCTGTAAGAGGACCAAAAACAGGGAAACAATAAGATAGTATGTAATGACCTGTAAGATGATCTAAACAGGGAAACAATAAGATGGTATGTAATGACCTGTAAGAGGATCCAAACAGGGAAATAATAAGATGGTATGTAATGACCTGTAAGATGATCTAAACAGGGAAATAATAAGATGGTATGTAAAGACCTGTAAGAGGATCCAAACAGGGAAATAATAAGATGGTATGTAATGACCTGTAAGATGATCTAAACAGGGAAATAATAAGATGGTATGTAATGACCTGTAAGAGGATCCAAACAGGGAAATAATAAGATGGTATGTAATGACCTGTAAGAGGATCCAAACAGGGAAATAATAAGATGGTATGTAATGACCTGTAAGAGGACCAAAAACAGGGAAATAATAAGATGGTATGTAATGACCTGTAAGAGGATCCAAACAGGGAAATAATAAGATGGTATGTAATGACCTGTAAGAGGATCTAAACAGGGAAATAATAAGATGGTATGTAATGACCTGTAAGAGGACCAAAAACAGGGAAACAATAAGATAGTATGTAATGACCTGTAAGATGATCTAAACAGGGAAACAATAAGATGGTATGTAATGACCTGTAAGAGGATCCAAACAGGGAAATAATAAGATGGTATGTAATGACCTGTAAGATGATCTAAACAGGGAAATAATAAGATGGTATGTAAAGACCTGTAAGAGGATCCAAACAGGGAAATAATAAGATGGTATGTAATGACCTGGAAGATGATCTAAACAGGGAAACAATAAGATGGTATGTAATGACCTGTAAGATGATCTAAACAGGGAAACAATAAGATGCCTGTAAGAGGATCCAAACAGGGAAATAATAAGATGGTATGTAATGACCTGTAAGAGGATCCAAACAGGGAAATAATAAGATGGTATGTAATGACCTGTAAGAGGATCCAAACAGGGAAATAATAAGATGGTATGTAATGACCTGTAAGAGGATCCAAACAGGGAAACAATAAGATGGTATGTAAAGACCTGTAAGAGGATCCAAACAGGGAAACAATAAGATAGTATGTAATGACCTGTAAGAGGATCCAAACAGGGAAACAATAAGATGGTATGTAAAGACCTGTAAGATGATCTAAACAGGGAAACAATAAGATAGTATGTAATGACCTGTAAGATGATCTAAACAGGGAAACAATAAGATAGTATGTAATGACCTGTAAGAGGATCTAAACAGGGAAATAATAAGATGGTATGTAATGACTTGTAAGAGGATCCAAACAGGGAAATAATAAGATGGTATGTAATGACCTGTAAGAGGATCCAAACAGGGAAATAATAAGATGGTATGTAATGACCTGTAAGAGGATCTAAACAGGGAAATAATAAGATGGTATGTAATGACCTGTAAGAGGATCTAAACAGGGAAACAATAAGATGGTATGTAATGACCTGTAAGATGATCTAAACAGGGAAATAATAAGATGGTATGTAATGACCTGTAAGAGGATCCAAACAGGGAAATAATAAGATGGTATGTAATGACCTGTAAGAGGATCCAAACAGGGAAATAATAAGATGGTATGTAATGACCTGTAAGAGGACCAAAAACAGGGAAATAATAAGATTGTATGTAATGACCTGTAAGAGGATCCAAACAGGGAAATAATAAGATGGTATGTAATGACCTGTAAGAGGATCTAAACAGGGAAATAATAAGATGGTATGTAATGACCTGTAAGAGGACCAAAAACAGGGAAACAATAAGATAGTATGTAATGACCTGTAAGATGATCTAAACAGGGAAACAATAAGATGGTATGTAATGACCTGTAAGAGGATCCAAACAGGGAAATAATAAGATGGTATGTAATGACCTGTAAGATGATCTAAACAGGGAAATAATAAGATGGTATGTAAAGACCTGTAAGAGGATCCAAACAGGGAAATAATAAGATGGTATGTAATGACCTGTAAGATGATCTAAACAGGGAAATAATAAGATGGTATGTAATGACCTGTAAGAGGATCCAAACAGGGAAATAATGAGATGGTATGTAATGACCTGTAAGAGGATCCAAACAGGGAAATAATAAGATGGTATGTAATGACCTGTAAGAGGACCAAAAACAGGGAAATAATAAGATGGTATGTAATGACCTGTAAGAGGATCCAAACAGGGAAATAATAAGATGGTATGTAATGACCTGTAAGAGGATCTAAACAGGGAAATAATAAGATGGTATGTAATGACCTGTAAGAGGACCAAAAACAGGGAAACAATAAGATAGTATGTAATGACCTGTAAGATGATCTAAACAGGGAAACAATAAGATGGTATGTAATGACCTGTAAGAGGATCCAAACAGGGAAATAATAAGATGGTATGTAATGACCTGTAAGATGATCTAAACAGGGAAATAATAAGATGGTATGTAAAGACCTGTAAGAGGATCCAAACAGGGAAATAATAAGATGGTATGTAATGACCTGGAAGATGATCTAAACAGGGAAACAATAAGATGGTATGTAATGACCTGTAAGATGATCTAAACAGGGAAACAATAAGATGCCTGTAAGAGGATCCAAACAGGGAAATAATAAGATGGTATGTAATGACCTGTAAGAGGATCCAAACAGGGAAATAATAAGATGGTATGTAATGACCTGTAAGAGGATCCAAACAGGGAAATAATAAGATGGTATGTAATGACCTGTAAGAGGATCCAAACAGGGAAACAATAAGATGGTATGTAATGACCTGTAAGATGATCTAAACAGGGAAATAATAAGATGCCTGTAAGAGGACCAAAAACAGGGAAATAATAAGATGGTATGTAATGACCTGTAAGATGATCTAAACAGGGAAACAATAAGATGGTATGTAATGACCTGTAAGATGATCTAAACAGGGAAACAATAAGATGGTATGTAATGACCGGTAAGATGATCTAAACAGGGAAACAATAAGATGGTATGTAATGACCTGTAAGATGATCTAAACAGGGAAATAATAAGATGGTATGTAATGACCTGTAAGAGGACCAAAAACAGGGAAATAATAAGATGGTATGTAATGACCTGTAAGAGGATCCAAACAGGGAAATAATAAGATGGTATGTAATGACCTGTAAGATGATCTAAACAGGGAAACAATAAGATGGTATGTAATGACCTGTAAGATGATCTAAACAGGGAAATAATAAGATGGTATGTAATGACCTGTAAGAGGATCTAAACAGGGAAATAATAAGATGGTATGTAATGACCTGTAAGATGATCCAAACAGGGAAATAATAAGATGGTATGTAATGACCTGTAAGAGGATCCAAACAGGGAAACAATAAGATAGTATGTAATGACCTGTAAGAGGATCTAAACAGGGAAATAATAAGATGGTATGTAATGACCTGTAAGATGATCTAAACAGGGAAACAATAAGATGGTATGTAATGACCTGTAAGAGGATCCAAACAGGGAAACAATAAGATGGTATGTAATGACCTGTAAGATGATCTAAACAGGGAAACAATAAGATGGTATGTAATGACCTGTAAGAGGACCAAAAACAGGGAAACAATAAGATGGTATGTAATGACCTGTAAGAGGATTCAAACAGGGAAACAATAAGATGGTATGTAATGACCTGTAAGATGATCTAAACAGGGAAATAATAAGATGGTATGTAATGACCTGTAAGAGGATCTAAACAGGGAAACAATAAGATGGTATGTAATGACCTGTAAGGTGATCTAAACAGGGAAATAATAAGATGGTATGTAATGACCTGTAAGAGGACCAAAAACAGGGAAATAATAAGATGGTATGTAATGACCTGTAAGATGATCTAAACAGGGAAACAATAAGATGGTATGTAATGACCTGTAAGAGGATCCAAACAGGGAAATAATAAGATGGTATGTAATGACCTGTAAGATGATCTAAACAGGGAAACAATAAGATGGTATGTAATGACCTGTAAGAGGATTCAAACAGGGAAACAATAAGATGGTATGTAATGACCTGTAAGAGGATTCAAACAGGGAAATAATAAGATGGTATGTAATGACCTGTAAGATGATCTAAACAGGGAAACAATAAGATGGTATGTAATGACCTGTAAGAGGATTCAAACAGGGAAACAATAAGATGGTATGTAATGACCTGTAAGAGGATTCAAACAGGGAAACAATAAGATGGTATGTAATGACCTGTAAGATGATCTAAACAGGGAAATAATAAGATGGTATGTAATGACCTGTAAGATGATCTAAACAGGGAAATAATAAGATAGTATGTAATGACCTGTAAGATGATCTAAACAGGGAAACAATAAGATGGTATGTAATGACCTGTAAGATGATCTAAACAGGGAAATAATAAGATAGTATGTAATGACCTGTAAGATGATCTAAACAGGGAAACAATAAGATGCCTGTAAGAGGATCCAAACAGGGAAATAATAAGATGGTATGTAATGACCTGTAAGAGGATCTAAACAGGGATATAATAAGATGGTATGTAATGACCTGTAAGGTGATCTAAACAGGGAAACAATAAGATGCCTGTAAGAGGATCCAAACAGGGAAATAATAAGATGGTATGTAATGACCTGTAAGAGGATCTAAACAGGGAAATAATAAGATGGTATGTAATGACCTGTAAGGTGATCTAAACAGGGAAACAATAAGATGGTATGTAATGACCTGTAAGGTGATCTAAACAGGGAAACAATAAGATGCCTGTAAGAGGATCCAAACAGGGAAACAATAAGATGGTATGTAATGACCTGTAAGATGATCTAAACAGGGAAATAATAAGATGGTATGTAATGACCTGTAAGAGGATCAAAAACAGGGAAACAATAAGATGCCTGTAAGATGATCTAAACAGGGAAATAATAAGATGGTATGTAAAGACCTGTAAGAGGATCTAAACAGGGAAACAATAAGATGCCTGTAAGATGATCTAAACAGGGAAATAATAAGATGGTATGTAATGACCTGTAAGAGGATCCAAACAGGGAAATAATAAGATGGTATGTAATGACCTGTAAGGTGATCTAAACAGGGAAACAATAAGATGGTATGTAATGACCTGTAAGATGATCTAAACAGGGAAATAATAAGATGGTATGTAATGACCTGTAAGAGGATCCAAAAACAGGGAAAAAATAAGATGGTATGTAATGACCTGTAAGATGATCTAAACAGGGAAATAATAAGATGGTATGTAATGACCTGTAAGATGATCTAAACAGGGAAATAATAAGATGGTATGTAAAGACCTGTAAGAGGATCCAAACAGGGAAATAATAAGATGGTATGTAATGACCTGTAAGATTATCTAAACAGGGAAACAATAAGATGGTATGTAATGACCTGTAAGAGGATCCAAACAGGGAAATAATAAGATGGTATGTAATGACCTGTAAGAGGATCCAAACAGGGAAATAATAAGATGGTATGTAATGACCTGTAAGAGGATCTAAACAGGGAAATAATAAGATGGTATGTAATGACCTGTAAGATGATCTAAACAGGGAAACAATAAGATGGTATGTAATGACCTGTAAGAGGATCCAAACAGGGAAATAATAAGATGGTATGTAATGACCTGTAAGAGAATCTAAACAGGGAAACAATAAGATGCCTGTAAGAGGATCTAAACAGGGAAACAATAAGATGCCTGTAAGAGGATCTAAACAGGGAAACAATAAGATGCCTGTAAGAGGATCTAAACAGGGAAACAATAAGATGCCTGTAAGAGGATCTAAACAGGGAAACAATAAGATGGTATGTAATGACCTGTAAGATGATCTAAACAGGGAAACAATAAGATGCCTGTAAGAGGATCTAAACAGGGAAATAATAAGATGGTATGTAATGACCTGTAAGATGATCTAAACAGGGAAATAATAAGATAGTATGTAACGACCTGTAAGGTGATCTAAACAGGGAAACAATAAGATGGTATGTAATGACCTGTAAGATGATCTAAACAGGGAAACAATAAGATGGTATGTAATGTCCTGTAAGGTGATCTAAACAGGGAAACAATAAGATGCCTGTAAGAGGATCTAAACAGGGAAACAATAAGATGGTATGTAATGACCTGTAAGATGATCTAAACAGGGAAACAATAAGATGGTATGTAATGACCTGTAAGAGGATCCAAACAGGGAAACAATAAGATGGTATGTAATGACCTGTAAGGTGATCTAAACAGGGAAACAATAAGATGCCTGTAAGAGGATCCAAACAGGGAAACAATAAGATGGTATGTAATGACCTGTAAGAGGATCTAAACAGGGAAACAATAAGATGCCTGTAAGAGGATCTAAACAGGGAAAGAATAAGATGCCTGTAAGAGGATCTAAACAGGGAAACAATAAGATGGTATGTAATGACCTGTAAGAGGATCCAAACAGGGAAATAATAAGATGCCTGTAAGAGGATCTAAACAGGGAAACAATAAGATGGTATGTAATGACCTGTAAGATGATCTAAACAGGGAAACAATAAGATGGTATGTAATGACCTGTAAGGTGATCTAAACAGGGAAACAATAAGATGCCTGTAAGAGGATCCAAACAGGGAAACAATAAGATGGTATGTAATGACCTGTAAGAGGATCCAAACAGGGAAATAATAAGATGGTATGTAATGACCTGTAAGATGATCTAAACAGGGAAATAATAAGATGGTATGTAATGACCTGTAAGAGGATCTAAACAGGGAAATAATAAGATGGTATGTAATGACCTGTAAGAGGATCCAAACAGGGAAATAATAAGATGGTATGTAATGACCTGTAAGATGATCTAAACAGGGAAATAATAAGATGGTATGTAATGACCGGTAAGGTGATCTAAACAGGGAAACAATAAGATGCCTGTAAGAGGATCTAAACAGGGAAATAATAAGATGGTATGTAATGACCTGTAAGAGGATCCAAACAGGGAAATAATAAGATGGTATGTAATGACCTGTAAGATGATCTAAACAGGGAAATAATAAGATGGTATGTAATGACCTGTAAGAGGATCCAAACAGGGAAATAATAAGATGGTATGTAATGACCTGTAAGAGGATCTAAACAGGGAAATAATAAGATGGTATGTAATGACCTGTAAGAGGATCCAAACAGGGAAATAATAAGATGGTATGTAATGACCTGTAAGAGGATCCAAACAGGGAAACAATAAGATGGTATGTAATGACCTGTAAGAGGATTCAAACAGGGAAACAATAAGATGGTATGTAATGACCTGTAAGATGATCTAAACAGGGAAATAATAAGATGGTATGTAATGACCTGTAAGATGATCTAAACAGGGAAATAATAAGATAGTATGTAATGACCTGTAAGATGATCTAAACAGGGAAACAATAAGATGGTATGTAATGACCTGTAAGATGATCTAAACATGGAAATAATAAGATAGTATGTAATGACCTGTAAGATGATCTAAACAGGGAAACAATAAGATGCCTGTAAGAGGATCCAAACAGGGAAATAATAAGATGGTATGTAATGACCTGTAAGAGGATCTAAACAGGGATATAATAAGATGGTATGTAATGACCTGTAAGGTGATCTAAACAGGGAAACAATAAGATGCCTGTAAGAGGATCCAAACAGGGAAATAATAAGATGGTATGTAATGACCTGTAAGAGGATCTAAACAGGGAAATAATAAGATGGTATGTAATGACCTGTAAGGTGATCTAAACAGGGAAACAATAAGATGGTATGTAATGACCTGTAAGGTGATCTAAACAGGGAAACAATAAGATGCCTGTAAGAGGATCCAAACAGGGAAACAATAAGATGGTATGTAATGACCTGTAAGATGATCTAAACAGGGAAATAATAAGATGGTATGTAATGACCTGTAAGAGGATCAAAAACAGGGAAACAATAAGATGCCTGTAAGATGATCTAAACAGGGAAATAATAAGATGGTATGTAAAGACCTGTAAGAGGATCTAAACAGGGAAACAATAAGATGCCTGTAAGATGATCTAAACAGGGAAATAATAAGATGGTATGTAATGACCTGTAAGAGGATCCAAACAGGGAAATAATAAGATGGTATGTAATGACCTGTAAGATGATCTAAACAGGGAAACAATAAGATGCCTGTAAGAGGATCTAAACAGGGAAATAATAAGATGGTATGTAATGACCTGTAAGAGGATCCAAAAACAGGGAAATAATAAGATGGTATGTAATGACCTGTAAGATGATCTAAACAGGGAAATAATAAGATGGTATGTAATGACCTGTAAGATGATCTAAACAGGGAAATAATAAGATGGTATGTAATGACCTGTAAGAGGATCTAAACAGGGAAATAATAAGATGGTATGTAATGACCTGTAAGATGATCTAAACAGGGAAACAATAAGATGGTATGTAATGACCTGTAAGAGGATCCAAACAGGGAAATAATAAGATGGTATGTAATGACCTGTAAGAGGATCCAAACAGGGAAATAATAAGATGGTATGTAATGACCAGTAAGAGGATCTAAACAGGGAAATAATAAGATGGTATGTAATGACCTGTAAGATGATCTAAACAGGGAAACAATAAGATGGTATGTAATGACCTGTAAGAGGATCCAAACAGGGAAATAATAAGATGGTATGTAATGACCTGTAAGAGGATCTAAACAGGGAAACAATAAGATGCCTGTAAGAGGATCTAAACAGGGAAACAATAAGATGCCTGTAAGAGGATCTAAACAGGGAAACAATAAGATGCCTGTAAGAGGATCTAAACAGGGAAACAATAAGATGCCTGTAAGAGGATCTAAACAGGGAAACAATAAGATGGTATGTAATGACCTGTAAGATGATCTAAACAGGGAAACAATAAGATGCCTGTAAGAGGATCTAAAGAGGGAAATAATAAGATGGTATGTAAAGACCTGTAAGATGATCTAAACAGGGAAACAATAAGATGGTATGTAATGACCTGTAAGATGATCTAAACAGGGAAACAATAAGATGGTATGTAATGACCTGTAAGATGATCTAAACAGGGAAACAATAAGATGGTATGTAATGACCTGTAAGGTGATCTAAACAGGGAAACAATAAGATGCCTGTAAGAGGATCTAAACAGGGAAACAATAAGATGGTATGTAATGACCTGTAAGATGATCTAAACAGGGAAATAATAAGATGGTATGTAATGACCTGTAAGAGGATCCAAACAGGGAAATAATAAGATGGTATGTAATGACCTGTAAGGTGATCTAAACAGGGAAACAATAAGATGCCTGTAAGAGGATCCAAACAGGGAAACAATAAGATGGTATGTAATGACCTGTAAGAGGATCTAAACAGGGAAACAATAAGATGCCTGTAAGAGGATCTAAACAGGGAAAGAATAAGATGCCTGTAAGAGGATCTAAACAGGGAAACAATAAGATGGTATGTAATGACCTGTAAGAGGATCCAAACAGGGAAATAATAAGATGCCTGTAAGAGGATCTAAACAGGGAAACAATAAGATGGTATGTAATGACCTGTAAGATGATCTAAACAGGGAAACAATAAGATTGTATGTAATGACCTGTAAGGTGATCTAAACAGGGAAACAATAAGATGCCTGTAAGAGGATCCAAACAGGGAAACAATAAGATGGTATGTAATGACCTGTAAGAGGATCCAAACAGGGAAATAATAAGATGGTATGTAATGACCTGTAAGATGATCTAAACAGGGAAATAATAAGATGGTATGTAATGACCTGTAAGAGGATCTAAACAGGGAAATAATAAGATGGTATGTAATGACCTGTAAGAGGATCCAAACAGGGAAATAATAAGATGGTATGTAATGACCTGTAAGATGATCTAAACAGGGAAATAATAAGATGGTATGTAATGACCGGTAAGGTGATCTAAACAGGGAAACAATAAGATGCCTGTAAGAGGATCTAAACAGGGAAATAATAAGATGGTATGTAATGACCTGTAAGAGGATCCAAACAGGGAAATAATAAGATGGTATGTAATGACCTGTAAGAGGATCTAAACAGGGAAATAATAAGATAGTATGTAATGACCTGTAAGAGGATCCAAACAGGGAAATAATAAGATGGTATGTAATGACCTGTAAGAGGATCTAAACAGGGAAATAATAAGATGGTATGTAATGACCTGTAAGAGGATCCAAACAGGGAAATAATAAGATGGTATGTAATGACCTGTAAGAGGACCAAAAACAGGGAAATAATAAGATGGTATGTAATGACCTGTAAGATGACCAAAAACAGGGAAACAATAAGATGGTATGTAATGACCTGTAAGATGACCAAAAACAGGGAAATAATAAGATGGTATGTAATGACCTGTAAGAGGATCCAAACAGGGAAATAATAAGATGGTATGTAATGACCTGTAAGAGGATCTAAACAGGGAAATAATAAGATGGTATGTAATGACCTGTAAGAGGATCTAAACAGGGAAATAATAAGATGGTATGTAATGACCTGTAAGAGGATCCAAACAGGGAAATAATAAGATGGTATGTAATGACCTGTAAGAGGACCAAAAACAGGGAAATAATAAGATGGTATGTAATGACCTGTAAGATGACCAAAAACAGGGAAATAATAAGATGGTATGTAATGACCTGTAAGAGGATCCAAACAGGGAAACAATAAGATGGTATGTAATGACCTGTAAGATGACCAAAAACAGGGAAATAATAAGATGGTATGTAATGACCTGTAAGAGGATCTAAACAGGGAAATAATAAGATGGTATGTAATGACCTGTAAGATGATCTAAACAGGGAAACAATAAGATGGTATGTAATGACCGGTAAGGTGATCTAAACAGGGAAACAATAAGATGCCTGTAAGAGGATCTAAACAGGGAAATAATAAGATGGTATGTAATGACCTGTAAGAGGATCCAAACAGGGAAATAATAAGATGGTATGTAATGACCTGTAAGATGATCTAAACAGGGAAATAAAAAGATGGTATGTAATGACCTGTAAGAGGATCTAAACAGGGAAATAATAAGATGGTATGTAATGACCTGTAAGAGGATCCAAACAGGGAAATAATAAGATGGTATGTAATGACCTGTAAGAGGACCAAAAACAGGGAAATAATAAGATGGTATGTAATGACCTGTAAGAGGACCAAAAACAGGGAAACAATAAGATGGTATGTAATGACCTGTAAGAGGATCCAAACAGGGAAATAATAAGATGGTATGTAATGACCTGTAAGAGGATCCAAACAGGGAAATAATAAGATGGTATGTAATGACCTGTAAGATGATCTAAACAGGGAAATAATAAGATGGTATGTAATGACCTGTAAGGGGACCAAAAACAGGGAAACAATAAGATGCCTGTAAGAGGACCAAAAACAGGGAAATAATAAGATGGTATGTAATGACCTGTAAGATGATCTAAACAGGGAAACAATAAGATGCCTGTAAGAGGATCTAAACAGGGAAATAATAAGATGGTATGTAATGACCTGTAAGAGGACCAAAAACAGGGAAATAATAAGATGGTATGTAATGACCTGTAAGAGGACCAAAAACAGGGAAACAATAAGATGGTATGTAATGACCTGTAAGAGGATCCAAACAGGGAAATAATAAGATGGTATGTAAAGACCTGTAAGAGGATCCAAACAGGGAAATAATAAGATGGTATGTAATGACCTGTAAGAGGACCAAAAACAGGGAAACAATAAGATGCCTGTAAGAGGACCAAAAACAGGGAAATAATAAGATGGTATGTAATGACCTGTAAGATGATCTAAACAGGGAAATAATAAGATGGTATGTAATGACCTGTAAGAGGATCCAAACAGGGAAATAATAAGATGGTATGTAATGACCTGTAAGAGGACCAAAAACAGGGAAATAATAAGATGGTATGTAATGACCTGTAAGAGGACCAAAAACAGGGAAACAATAAGATAGTATGTAATGACCTGTAAGAGGATCCAAACAGGGAAATAATAAGATGGTATGTAATGACCTGTAAGAGGATCCAAACAGGGAAATAATAAGATGGTATGTAATGACCTGTAAGATGATCTAAACAGGGAAATAATAAGATGGTATGTAATGACCTGTAAGAGGACCAAAAACAGGGAAATAATAAGATGCCTGTAAGATGATCTAAACAGGGAAATAATAAGATGGTATGTAATGACCTGTAAGAGGATCCAAACAGGGAAATAATAAGATGGTATGTAATGACCTGTAAGAGGACCAAAAACAGGGAAATAATAAGATGGTATGTAATGACCTGTAAGAGGATCCAAACAGGGAAATAATAAGATGGTATGTAATGACCTGTAAGAGGACCAAAAACAGGGAAACAATAAGATGCCTGTAAGATGATCTAAACAGGGAAATAATAAGATGGTATGTAATGACCTGTAAGAGGATCCAAACAGGGAAATAATAAGATGGTATGTAATGACCTGTAAGAGGACCAAAAACAGGGAAATAATAAGATGGTATGTAATGACCTGTAAGAGGATCCAAACAGGGAAATAATAAGATGGTATGTAATGACCTGTAAGAGGACCAAAAACAGGGAAATAATGAGATGGTATGTAATGACCTGTAAGAGGATCCAAACAGGGAAATATTAAGATGGTATGTAATGACCTGTAAGGTGATCTAAACAGGGAAACAATAAGATGGTATGTAATGACCTGTAAGAGGATCCAAACAGGGAAATAATAAGATGGTATGTAATGACCTGTAAGATGATCTAAACAGGGAAATAATAAGATGGTATGTAATGACCTGTAAGATGATCTAAACAGGGAAATAATAAGATAGTATGTAATGACCTGTAAGGTGATCTAAACAGGGAAACAATAAGATGGTATGTAATGACCTGTAAGATGATCTAAACAGGGAAACAATAAGACGGTATGTAATGACCTGTAAGGTGATCTAAACAGGGAAACAATAAGATGCCTGTAAGAGGATCTAAACAGGGAAACAATAAGATGGTATGTAATGACCTGTAAGGTGATCTAAACAGGGAAACAATAAGATAGTATGTAATGACCTGTAAGAGGATCCAAACAGGGAAACAATAAGATGGTATGTAATGACCTGTAAGGTGATCTAAACAGGGAAACAATAAGATGCCTGTAAGAGGATCCAAACAGGGAAACAATAAGATGGTATGTAATGACCTGTAAGAGGATCTAAACAGGGAAACAATAAGATGCCTGTAAGAGGATCTAAACAGGGAAAGAATAAGATGCCTGTAAGAGGATCTAAACAGGGAAACAATAAGATGGTATGTAATGACCTGTAAGAGGATCCAAACAGGGAAATAATAAGATGCCTGTAAGAGGATCTAAACAGGGAAACAATAAGATGGTATGTAATGACCTGTAAGATGATCTAAACAGGGAAACAATAAGATGGTATGTAATGACCTGTAAGGTGATCTAAACAGGGAAACAATAAGATGCCTGTAAGAGGATCCAAACAGGGAAACAATAAGATAGTATGTAATGACCTGTAAGAGGATCCAAACAGGGAAACAATAAGATGGTATGTAAAGACCTGTAAGATGATCTAAACAGGGAAACAATAAGATAGTATGTAATGACCTGTAAGATGATCTAAACAGGGAAACAATAAGATAGTATGTAATGACCTGTAAGAGGATCTAAACAGGGAAATAATAAGATGGTATGTAATGACTTGTAAGAGGATCCAAACAGGGAAATAATAAGATGGTATGTAATGACCTGTAAGAGGATCCAAACAGGGAAATAATAAGATGGTATGTAATGACCTGTAAGAGGATCTAAACAGGGAAATAATAAGATGGTATGTAAAGACCTGTAAGAGGATCTAAACAGGGAAACAATAAGATGGTATGTAATGACCTGTAAGATGATCTAAACAGGGAAATAATAAGATGGTATGTAATGACCTGTAAGAGGATCCAAACAGGGAAATAATAAGATGGTATGTAATGACCTGTAAGAGGATCCAAACAGGGAAATAATAAGATGGTATGTAATGACCTGTAAGAGGACCAAAAACAGGGAAATAATAAGATTGTATGTAATGACCTGTAAGAGGATCCAAACAGGGAAATAATAAGATGGTATGTAATGACCTGTAAGAGGATCTAAACAGGGAAATAATAAGATGGTATGTAATGACCTGTAAGAGGACCAAAAACAGGGAAACAATAAGATAGTATGTAATGACCTGTAAGATGATCTAAACAGGGAAACAATAAGATGGTATGTAATGACCTGTAAGAGGATCCAAACAGGGAAATAATAAGATGGTATGTAATGACCTGTAAGATGATCTAAACAGGGAAATAATAAGATGGTATGTAAAGACCTGTAAGAGGATCCAAACAGGGAAATAATAAGATGGTATGTAATGACCTGTAAGATGATCTAAACAGGGAAATAATAAGATGGTATGTAATGACCTGTAAGAGGATCCAAACAGGGAAATAATGAGATGGTATGTAATGACCTGTAAGAGGATCCAAACAGGGAAATAATAAGATGGTATGTAATGACCTGTAAGAGGACCAAAAACAGGGAAATAATAAGATGGTATGTAATGACCTGTAAGAGGATCCAAACAGGGAAATAATAAGATGGTATGTAATGACCTGTAAGAGGATCTAAACAGGGAAATAATAAGATGGTATGTAATGACCTGTAAGAGGACCAAAAACAGGGAAACAATAAGATAGTATGTAATGACCTGTAAGATGATCTAAACAGGGAAACAATAAGATGGTATGTAATGACCTGTAAGAGGATCCAAACAGGGAAATAATAAGATGGTATGTAATGACCTGTAAGATGATCTAAACAGGGAAATAATAAGATGGTATGTAAAGACCTGTAAGAGGATCCAAACAGGGAAATAATAAGATGGTATGTAATGACCTGGAAGATGATCTAAACAGGGAAACAATAAGATGGTATGTAATGACCTGTAAGATGATCTAAACAGGGAAACAATAAGATGCCTGTAAGAGGATCCAAACAGGGAAATAATAAGATGGTATGTAATGACCTGTAAGAGGATCCAAACAGGGAAATAATAAGATGGTATGTAATGACCTGTAAGAGGATCCAAACAGGGAAATAATAAGATGGTATGTAATGACCTGTAAGAGGATCTAAACAGGGAAACAATAAGATGG